>CM046455.1:24884605-25394605 GCA_025506515.1 Flaveria trinervia | reverse complement strand
TTTAATACTTTTTAATATTTAATAATTAAGAAAGAAATCTCTTTCTTAAGGTAATTTCTAAATAATTTGATATTATTAAGCAATTAATTTTTAAAAAACAAAAAAGTAATCAAATTTGGGAGTTGTAATAACAAACTTTTTAAAAATGATATTTTTATACAATTATTTTAAAACTAAATATTTAGTTTTAAAAATAAAAATAAAAATAAAATTTTAAAAAGTTGATATCACTGTTATTATTTATAGTCATTTTATATGTAATTTTGTGGGAGCATATATTGTCATATATAGTGTGTTTGTCGCTTGCCGAATAGTCTAAGCTTAATGTAATACACCTGATATGTTGTAAACACATGAAACTGGGTCATTTGCAGGAGCATATGCGAATGAGACTTAGTCGTACGACTGAGTCATGCTAATGGACCAGTCATGCGACTGAGAGATGCATGATAGTTGGCAGGTATTGTTGATGCCGAGGAGTTGCAGGCATGGATGCAATAGCTACTGGGAGTATTTTAAGGCTGGCATCCGTATTTTGACATGTCTTTGTATTTTGAGATGAAAACAAACATTGTAAATGAATGAAATGACATGTTTTTAGTCATTAATGAAAGTTTTAAATTCCTCTGCAAAATAAATGTATGTTTTATAATGTTTTATGTGCAACGAATGACCAACTGTGAGGTGCCGGGAACGGGGCCTTACAAGTTGGTATCAGAGCCAAAGTTTAAGCGAAATGGGTAAATTTTCAAAATAAACCTTAACTTAAACTGAGAATGGGACTAAAAGGAAAGGGATGCCAGTCCTAGTAGCTACGTGCCTGCAGGTAAAGGTTTTATGTAAACGTTGAAAGTAAGTTAACGTTAACCGGTATTATATGCACATGTTATGTGGGTAGTGTGCTTTTATATAGATTTAGATACTGATGTAGTCAAGATAGGAAATGCTTGGGGTATGATGAGTAAACTAAGTGGCTAATCATAACTAGCCATTTTAATTAGGGACTTACTATACTTGACATAAACTGAGTTATTACCTTGAATGACCGTGTTGATGTCTGAATCTTATAGTGTGCTACAGGATGGCTGGGCAGATATCTTCCAAGGCTCCTAGAGGCAGAGGCCATTCATGTGTGACTAGGAGTAGTGCTAAGGCTCCAGAGACAACCCATGAGAACCCTGAGGTTCATGGCCAGAGCGAACAGAATGAGAATGCTAGTTTGAATGCCTCAGCTAGGGAGGCGATTGCTGATGAAGTACACCAAGTCATGTAGACAGTCTTACCATCTATAATGACCGAAGAGATTAAAGTTGTTAGAGAAGGCGAAAGGAAGGAGAGAAATAGATCCTCGGGAAGGAGAAAACAACCGGAGGCCGAGATAGCTATCCCTATTGATAAGGAAGAGGAGGAAGAAGAGCCTATGCCTGAGATAGCACGAGGCTGTAATTATGGGGCATTCCAAAGGTGCAAGCCCCTACCTTTGATGGTAATGGCACTGTTGCTGCTGCTGCTCACCGATGGGTGAGGGAGATGGAGGCTATCCTTGAGATCAGCGAGTGCCGAGAGGACCAGAAGGTGAAGTTTGCCACTCACTCTTTTGTGGACTCAGCCTTGTGTTGGTGGGATAATATTGTCCAAGTTGAGGGAAGTAAAACTATCGGAAGGATGAGATGGTCAGAGTTGAAAAGGCTAGTGATTGAGGAGTTCTGTCCTCACCGTGAGATGGATAAAGTTGAGAGGGACTTCCTGCAACTGGAGGCGGGAACGATGACACATCAGCAATATACCACTAAATTCAACAAGATAGCACGTCTGGTGCCGGATCAGGTGACACCTCTTTCGAGAAAGATCAAGAGGTATATTCAGGGCTTGTCGACGGACATCCGTAGGCACATGATCGCTGCCTGACCGAGCATGTTTAGGTCGGCAGTTGATTTGGCGGGGAAATTGTATGATGAAAGATCTGTGATGGTGACTGAAGGAAGAAAGAAAGGAGAGGGTGATCAAGATTGGAACGGGAAGCGATTGGGAAGTAGCAGAGCCGCTCCAGGTGACAAAGGTGCACAAGTGGATGATCAACGTGTGGTCATAACTGATGCGGGGTCAAAAAGGTGTGACAAGTGTGGACACAGGCACCCCGGGGAATGTAGATTGGGGAGCAATGCCTGTTTGTAGCGAAGAACTGCGGTATGGGGAGGTGCTATTCTTGTGGTGAGGAAGGTCACATGAGAAGAGACTGTAAGAAGTCGCGGGCAGGAAGCTTCGGTACGAGGAAGGATGTTGGACCAAAAGAACCAATGAGCCAAGATCAGAAAACCTCCAAGTCCCACATGGTATCACAACAGCTGCTGAAAGCCTCATCAGTAGTTTGACAAGTGCTGAAGACTTCAACAGCTGAAGATCAAGTGCTGAAGACCTCAACAGCTGAAGAACTAAAGTGCTAAAGTACAACAGCTGAAGAACACAAGTGCTGAAGCTGAAAGACCAAAGTACTGAAGTACAACAGCTGAAGAGTTTACAAGTGCTGAAGATCAACAACTGATGTACAAATTCTGAAGACAAAGACTGAAGACATCAGCTGATGATATCTACTGAAGTCATCAGCTGATGAAACACCTGAAGGTCAAAGTCTGAAGATCAAGTACTGAAGCCTCAGTAGTTTGTCACAACTGCTGAAGAGTACTTCTTCAGTAGTTGTGATATCATAGTTTTATATTTTTATTTTTCAGTAGTTTTGTAAAACGACTGAAGAGCTTGTTCTTCAGTCGTAGTTTCAGTAGTTTTATATTTTGTACTTAACACGCTGATATGTTCTCAGTAGTTGTGAACATTTCAGTAGTTTGTTAAGAATTAGTTATTTTCGTATTAGATCTGCCAGTTGTCACTTTCCGTGATAACAGCAGTGATTGTTGCACTCTATATAAGGAGTGACAACTTACTGTAACGATTATGAATGAATGGAATGAACGAATGATTTGATTAGAAATATTCTACATCTATAAACATTCCTTGAAATCAGAAATATATATTCTCTCCCTATAACCGTATACGCCCTTAATGCATACAAGTATCGATTGCTTGCTACGATTTGTCTAATTCCTGTTTGTATTCCGCTGCTTTGAATCCTAATACATCAAACTTGTGATCGCTGATCCTGTCAAATGGTATCAGAGCGGGTTAATCATTGATCGATCTAATAATTGATCATTGAAACTGCTATTCAAGATCTAAGTTTGATTGAATTAGCTTTTGTCTTTGCAAGAAACGGTTATAGAGATTGAATTTTCTGTATTTCTGCTCATTCATCCTGAGATCTTTTCTTGGTTCTCATTGAGTTTGTTGTGGTCTGTCTAAAACTTTTAAAAGCTTGAACTAAATTGTTTTTGAACTGAAAATGACTACTCCCTCCAATGATCCTCACAATACTGGTTCCTCAACCAAGCCACCAATGCTGGTTAGGAATGAGTATAACATATGGCAAAGACGTATGCTCCATCACCTATCTGTTAACAGCGCAGGGTGTTGGACATCAGTGGTACATGGTCCACACAAGCCTATGGTAAATAACCCGGAAACCAATCAAATGGTTCCGAAGAGGAGGGAGCAATACTCAGATGAGGATAAGAAGTTGCTTGAAATTGATGCAAAAGCCCATGGAATTCTGGCCATGGCACTGCCAAATGAAATCTATTCTGGGCTAAGCATCATGAAACTGCCCATGACCTCTGGATGCCTTGAAAGAACAATTTGGAGGAACAGATGAGGTCTTGGCAAATAATAGAGAAATTCTTGCCCAACAATATGAGACATTCTCTCATAGAAAGGGTGAGACACTGACTCAACAATATGAGCGGTTCTCTTGTTTGATCTCTGAACTAAAAATGGTCAAACTTGAATACACCAATATTCAGATGAATAACAGATTTCTCAGATCACTGCCTGAGAGATGGGACACATATACTATTGTCCTACGCTCCAGTGCAAGTTTGAACAAACTACCTCTCACCCAACTCCATGGGAAACTGCTCACTTTTGAGAGAGAGATAGAACAGAAGAGAAAGCTGTCTTCATCTGGAAAGCTCACTGAAGACTTTGTACAAGGCAACACTGCCTTGGTGGGTCATGAGTCAGAATATGCTTCATCTGAATGCCAGTATGATGAGCATATTAATTTCTCTTCAAGCACTTCTGATTCTGCATTTGTGAGTGTTGATGGTCAGTTTACTGGGTGTAATAATGACAATCTATGTTTCATTATGGATGATCTCAAGGGGTTGCTGATGATGACTTAGAAGAGATGGATATTTTGAGCCAAATGGCCTTGATAAATATCAGATCTCAGAAGTTCTATAAAAGAACTGGAAGAAAATTCCCAGGACTCTCTGGCAAAACCAAAGTTGGTTTTGACAAGAGCAAGTTGAGGTGTCACAAATGCCAAAGGCT
Source organism: Flaveria trinervia (assembly GCA_025506515.1). Classification (NCBI taxonomy): domain Eukaryota; kingdom Viridiplantae; phylum Streptophyta; class Magnoliopsida; order Asterales; family Asteraceae; genus Flaveria; species Flaveria trinervia. The sequence continues at coordinate 25,390,162 of CM046455.1, read as the reverse complement.
TGGACCCTTTGCAAGAGAGTGTAGATCAACTGGATCTAACTCCACTGCACCCTTTGTGACTTTTCCTGGCAAAAGTCAACAACACAGAGGGCAACATCCTGTCACCTCTAGTCATCATTCTCAACAACAATCTCCGGCATATTTTGTTCTCAGGGTCAAATGCCATATCCGTACCCTTGTTATTACATGCCACAGTCAAATCAAGTTCAAGTTCCTATGGCACCACAACCTCATGCACTACCAGAACCTCAGCCATCCCAATCTCATCAACAACCTCAATCTCAACAACACAGCTTCTTCACCCCAGGAGTTGTTGACTGGAGCAGTTACCAGATGACTTGTCTGGTCATGATCAACTGTTCTCAGGTGCTGGTCAACATGGTGGTGACAGTCCTTTTAGGAATCTAGCTCTTATGGCTTTGGAGTCTGCTGATACTTCATTTTCTAATGCCTACACCTCAGGTATCACAGGTATCCTCTGAGGCAAAAGCCAAATTATGTTCTGAACCATGCATAGCAGCATTTGCTTCCATTAGAGAAGCAAATGTAGCTCTAATTAATAAGAACATTGAGCTAGAACAATAATTCCAAAAACAAAGCTGAGTTTGAGTTTGTGCTCAAAGATAAAAATGATGAGATTTATAAACTGAATTGCCAATAATTGATGATAAGGCTAGAGAAGAAGTACTTCTAGAGAAGTACAAAGATCTCAAAGAAACCCTTGCAGTTACCCAGGTCGAGTGTGATAGATGGGTACAATCATGCAAAGGTTTTGAAATGCTTCTTAGTAAGCAATCTGCTTCAATGTGAAGTTTGGAATTGGTTACAATCACACTACTCCACCTACAGATTTTACCCCAAGAGCAGAGGTAGAATCTGATGGTGAGAGTGATAACCAATCCATCACATCATGTGATCTACCTTTTGATACAGCACAATCAGAAGTAGCAGTCAGCATCAAGCCCTCTTTGAACCTATCAGCTGATGTTGATGGTTCAAATGCTGACATCACATGATTAATGAGTTGATCAACTCAGGAATTAATACTGAAGGTCCTGAAAGGACTAGAGAGCAGGATTTACACCTGAAGTTCAAACTTTAACTGCTGTCAGTACTGAAGAGAAGAAAACTGGCAGTAGAAAGAGTTTGAAGACTACTAAAGAGGCTGTCAAGAAAGCAAACAATGCTTCCAAAGCACTAAAGAACAAGTCTTCTGTTGCTCACCCTCTTTAGTTGATGATCAACCTAAGATGAAGAAGAAACCATGTGAAGTATGTGGTTTGTTCAATCATCTTACAGATGATTGTTGGTACAAAAGAGGTTCCAAACTCAAACAAAAAGAAGAAATTAATGAGAAAATGGTAAAAATGAAAACTGAGTTTGAGACCACATTTGTATCAGCAACATCAAAACCTGTAAACCTTAAGTTATCAAAGAAATCCAAAAAGGAAGGGGTTAAACAGGTGACAGCTGAGGGTGCTCAGAAGAAAAAGGTGCAACATAGGAACTTATCAAACTCCACTAGCAATGTGTCTGATGAGCTGAAAGCTTTATCACAAAATCAGACACAGCTGGTGATGATGGTACAACATCCGTTGGGTAGAGTTAACCAACTAGATTCTCCTATGTTGAAACCACAGAAAAGGAGGTCCAAGCCAAAGGACTCCTCTTCTACACCATCTTCTTCCTCTCAGGCTGTTGTTTCAAATAAACCTGTTAGTTACCATCTATTGATGAGACCAGGCCCAAAACCAAAAAGGTTTGGGTCTCTAAAACTAACTAATTGTTTATTTTGCAGGGTTCTTCAACATGCCAAAGTAGCATGGTATGTAGACAGTGGGGGATCTATGCACATGACTGGGACAACTCTCTTCTTCATGACTACTCTCAAGGAAAGAAGGGATTTGTCTCTTTTGGCAATGATGCTAGGGGTTACATCATCGGTAAGGGCTTTGTCTCCAATGGAGAAATCAAATTTGATGATGTTAATCATGTGGAAAATCTCAAGTACAATCTCTTGAGTGTCAGTCAAATGTGTGATAAAGGCCATGTTGCCCTTTTCACCAGTCAAAACTGTAGGATTCTGTCATCCAAGTTTGCACTTGATTGACAAGGTGTTGGATGATCACACTCTCCTGAAAGCCAACAGGATAGGAAGAGTGTATGCTTAGATCTTTCTAAGAAGATAGATCTCAAAGGCAATCCTTGCCTATTTTCCAAAGCCTCTTCTCAAGAATCTAAACTGTGGCACAGGAGGCTTGGTCATGTTAATCTCAAAAACATGAATCAGCTTAGCCACAATAGTTTAGTCAGAGGCTTACCAATAAAGGAGTTCCACTGTGATGAAACCTGCACTGCTTGTTTAAAAGGAAAACAACACAAAGTCTCATTCCTTCCTATTGAAGTGCCCAAGTCCATGCCTGCTTGCAATTACTGTATATGGATCTATTGGTCCTGTGAGAGTAATGAGCATGGCAAAGAAGAAATACTGTCTGGTAATTGTGGATGATTACTCCAGATTTGTATGGACTTCTTTCTACATTCAAAGGATGAGGCTGCTCAGAAGATTATTCACTTTGTGCTGTACATTGAGAAGCAGTATTCCCTTCCAGTCAAGTGTATTAGGAGTGATAATGGAACTGAGTTCAGAAATCATACACTTGATGACTTCTATCTTTCAAAGGGAATCAAAAGGCAGTTCAGCATTCCAAGGACTCCAGAACAAAATGGAGTAGTGGAGAGAAAGAACAGGACCCTCATTGAAGCTGCAAGGTCCATGCTGGCCGACTCAGGTTTGCCACTGACCTTTTGGGCTGAAGCTGTCAACACAGCTTGTTATGTGCAAAATAGAGTTTTAGTAAATCAGAGGTTGATGAAGACTCCATATGAAGTTCTCCATCATTTGGCTCCTCTGATTTCATTTTTCAAAGCATTTGGGTGTCCCTGTTTATTCTCAACACAAAGGATCAACTCCATAAATTTGATCCTAAGGTCGATGCAGGGTACTTGTTGGTTATTCATCTACTTGCAAGGCATACAGAGTCTTCAACTGCAGAACAAAGATGGTGAAGAAACTCTACATGTTAAGTTTAATGAATCTCCAAAGGACAAGATTCCACAAAGTCCTGTGGAGTATTTGATTGGACATACTGCAATATGTCCTTATCAAACTCCTGCTGTTGCTTCTGTCAACAGTTCACATGGTGGTACTGCTGATGATGATGATGATTGCAGTACTCACCTCTTCAGGTTTAGTGATCAGCTGCCTGACTCAGCTAGCCCTGATGTTCCTGTAGCTCCAGTAGCACCATCCACAACAAATGCTGATGAGATCTCTTCGAATTCAACTTCCTTTGAAATACCATCCACTGATTGGTTTCAAGGAAATGATTCACCATCACCATCTGTTGCTGCTGAGCCGGCTACAAACACTTGCATAGATCTCATTGTGTATCAAGATCTGAAGAATCACCCTATGTCTCAAATCATTGGTGATATCACTGCTGGAGTATCAACAAGAAGTCAATTGTCAAATTTCTGCTTCTATGCTCTCTTCATCAGTCAGCAAGAGCCAAAGAATTATCACATTGCTTTAAAGGACAATGGATGGGTTGATGCCATGCAGCTTGAGCTTCTTCAGTTCAAGAAACAGCAAGTGTGGGAACTGGTTCCGTTCTCTACCTCCAGGTAAGTGTGCAATAGGCACTAAATGGGTGTATAGGAACAAAACTGATGAAAATGGGCTTATTGTAAGAACAAGGCCAGACTGGTTGTTCAGGGGTTTGCACAAGAAGAAGGTATTGATTATGATGAAACCTTTGCCCCTGTAGCCAGACTGGAAGCAATTCGATTGTTTTTAGCTTATGCTGCTTATCAAAACCTTAAAGTTTTTCAAATGGATGTCAAAAGTGCATTTTTGTATGGAAAAATTAAAGAAGAGGTTTATGTATGTCAACCTCCAGGCTTTGAGGACAATAAACATCCTAATTGGGTGTATAAGCTTGATAAAGCTCTTTATGGGTTAAAACAAGCTCCCAGAGCTGGTATGAGACATTATCAAACTTTCTTCTGGAAAACAATTTCACTAGAGGCTCCATAGATAAGACTTTATTCATAAGAAAGCTGGGCAGCATAATCTACTTGTTCAAATTTATGTAGATGATATCATTTTTGCATCCTCTGATCCAAAGTTGTGTGATGCCTTACAAAGTTGATGCAACAGAAGTTTGAAATGAGTGCCATGGGAGAATTACAGTTCTTTCTGGGGTTGCAAATCAAACAAAAGGCTGATGGAATTTTATTCATCAGTCCAAATATACAAAAGATCTTTTGCAAAAGTTTGATTTACAAAACTGTAAGCCTTGTTCTACTCCCATGAGCAGCAACACAACTGGACACAGATCAGAAAGGTAAAGTGGTTGATGAAACACTTTACAGATGTATGATTGGGTCCTTGATGTATTTAACAGCTTCTAGACCAGATATTATGTTTGCTACATGTGTTTGTGCTAGATTCAGGCTGCACCTAAAGAGTCTCATCTGAATGCAGTCAAGAGGATCTTTAGATATCTGCAAGGCACTCCATCTCTAGGTTTATGGTATTCTACCGGACATTCTGGTAAATTAGTTGCTTTTTCTGACAGTGACTATGCAGGGTGTAAGTTGACCAGGAAATCAACTTCTGGTGGATGTCAATTCCTAGGCAACTGCTTGATTTCTTGGCAGAGCAAGAAACAGACCTCAGTTGCTACATCCACTGCTGAAGCAGAGTACATTGCTGCTGCAAGTTGTACATCTCAGGTACTCTGGCTTCAAAACCAACTTTTGGATTATGGCATTACAGAGACTAAGACTCCATTGTTAATGGATAGTGCTTCAGCTCTTGCATTGTCAAAAATCCAGTCCAGCACTCTAGGACCAAACATATAGAGATCAGACATCATTTTATAAGGGATTGTTTTGAAAAAGGTCTGATTGATCCTAAGTTTGTGCCTAGTGCTGATGAGCTTGCAGACATTTTTACTAAGCCTTTGGATAGTTCAACTTTCCAAAACCTGGTGTTAAGGCTTGGTATGCTGCAACTAGAAAGTGACAACTACTGATGATCTTAGTAATTCGTACTGATGATCATGAGTACCTATGTCACATATAAGTATTCATCTGTTCTAAACTACTGATGTAGTTAAAACTAGGATGCAGTTATAACTACTGCAATCAGTAAAAAAACAGATAAGTACTGATGTCCTATGAAACAACTGAAATCAGCCAAAAAGACTGATGATGTGTTGAGGACAGTTTGAAACAGTGAAAAAGCTAAGAATGACGAAAACAGCTGAAGAGAACTTCTCTTCAGTCGTTTGACAACAGCTGTTTCATTTTAACAATGACGCAAAACAACGTCTTCAGTAGTTATAACTACTGATGACTAATCCCAAGTTTCAGTTGTTTACAACGCTGAAGACAAACCACGTCTTCAGTAGTTTTATAACTACTGATGACTAATCCAAGTCTTCAGTTGTTTACAAAGCTGATGACAAAACCACTGTCTTCAGTAGTTTCATAACTACTGATGACAAACACCAAGTTCTCAGTTGTTTCAATCATCTGAAGTCAAAACCACGGTCTTCAGTAGTTTTCTAAACTACTGATGCCTAACACCACGACTTCAGCTGTTTCAACGTCTGAAAGGATAATACCATGTCAACGGTCATTTAAAATACTGATGACTAACACCACATCCTTCAGTCGTTTCTTACCCGTACCCTATATATATCCCTAACCTTAGCTCTCAATGCTTCATCTTCTTCAAACCTAACGTTCCTCTCCAAAACTTCCTCTTCTAATGGCGTCTATGCAAATTAAACGCGACACAACTGTGTTGCCTACCTCACTAAATCGCCCATCTGGACTAAGTTCGATACTGATATCGATCTTATGGTTCAGTCCCAATACACACGGCATTTCTTCTGAATCCCAATCCATACTACATGCCGAATCCCTGCACCAATTTTGGATGAACGTTACTGTTTACAACTGGGGAGAACAACACACCATCCCTCCAGTCGGTCGTCAACAACAAAGAAGTAGTCATCACTCCTGCAATAATCCGCCAAATCTCACTGAATGATGCTAGTTCTCCTGATGGATATCCGAAGGGCACCATAGATCTATCCTTTGCTCAACATGGATATCAAGGCGATCTCAGTGCCTCCACTATCATGAGAAGAAACACTTTAATGACGTTGAGCGCCTGATTTTTCACATGGTGAATGTATGTTTGGCCCCTAAGACGTCGTCTTGGGATCAAATGTCGACAAAATGGCAGCAGGTAATGTATTCTATTCTTGAGCAACAACCACTTAATTTTCTGAAATAATATTTTTAGAGCTCAAGGATATGGCTCAAAAACTAACTGCCAACCGTTGGATACTATATCCACGGTTCATAATGGCCATCATTACAAACCAGCTTAATGCTGAGGGATGTTGGCTTGGGAGTCCCTGCTACGGCTGTTCTGCCGGAAGTATACTCCCGGCACAACTCTGACCGGACACTCAAAATGGCTGCCAAGCTGCGAAAACCCACGCAGCTGGAACCCACAGCCACCACCTCCAAATCCAAAGTCCCCAAAACCCACCAAAAAGAAACCCAAAACGGCTACTCAGGGAATTGAGTCCCCTGAGGATGCCCCTGCAACACAAACGCAGGATATTTTCACTAGTCCAAAACCCTAGTGGATACAATGACTCTTCAGCCATAGCCGCTCAGGCTCCTCCAACAGGAGCCTGCAGCAACCACACAAGGGGCACCTACATATCTGGGATCTTCCTCACTTGAGGAGATGTCATTGAAGAGCACCAACCTCCCCAGGTGCACACGCTTCTATCCCTTCACCCCAAACAACCGCCCCTCACAGCCCCAACTTTAATAGTGCACAAGTGCTGACTCAATTGCACTCCTCACCCCCTCCCAGAAACCACTTACTACTAGGAATACCTCTACAATTGAGGGGGAGGATCACAGTGCACTGAGAACCCACAAACACAGGGGTTTCCCACTTCTATCTCCTGGTGTAGACAAGGAGCTTAGAATATCTAGTGAGGCTGCCACCTCCTCTGACTCAGCACATGACCAGAGTGAGGCTGGTAACATTGCTCAGACCTCACTAGAGGCAACAGCTGATGATGGACATTGTCCTAAGGCTGGAAGTCCCCAGTACCAAGCACAAGGGGCACATGCACCAACTGGTCTACACCAGTGCATGTAAATCCTGCTCTAAGCAGGAGGTCAGATGACTAAGTTTCGGCTGATGATGACCTCGGCTGATGATGACCTCGGCTGCAAAACCTACTTGACCAACTCTCACAAGGAGAAAGACCATCTGCCCCTACCCACCCACAAATGGCACCTTCACTTGAAGGTTTCCCAAACACTGAGCCACTCCAAACTCAACCACCTGCCTCTGCTTCAGGCCCTACTTCTCAGGAACAGAACCCTCCTAAGCAAATAGGTGTTGTACTTCAAAATTCCCTCCCTCTCATCACACCCATAATCACTGATATTGTGACTAAAGCCATTGATGAGAGGCTTTCCTCAACTTTACAGCCCTTGGTTGATGCTGCTGTCCAAAAGACTCTTTCTGCGGTACAAACCCCTTCCTCCAATGCACCCAAAAAGGGGGAGAGTACTGCAGTGAAAGAAAAGAAGAGGAAAAGAACAGAGGAGAAGAAGGAAGAGAAGCAAGCCCAAGAGGAGGAAAAAGAAAAGCAACCTCTGCTCACTTACAAGCGAAAGAGAAGTGCTGATGATCACACTGCTGAAGACAAATCCTTGGAGGAGCTGGTCAAAGAAGCTGACACTACACACAGCCGATCCATGGATAAAATAATTGAACAACTCTTCAGGCAGGGGTTTGACACAGCCACACTGGATAGTGAGATCAGAAGGTTAGAAGTACAAGAGATACAAACCCGATGGGTAGGGTATGATGCTCTTGAGAAAAGAGATTGGAAATAATGATCCGCTTCATTGCAAAATAATAGGAAGATCGTTAGTGGAGATTTGCATGGACCAGGGACAGCATTCTGGCTATAGCCACCAGAATCTGTCTGTCTGAGCAATTCAACAAAGGGATTATTGTGGAAGCCTTGATGAGGCTGGGGCTGGTAAAAGGTTAGAGATGGCTAAACTCACAAAGGCGAACTAACTACAAAGATGCTAGATCAACCTTCCCTTCCACGTACTCAAACAGATCCTATCCCTCAAATCTCCAAACCAATCTCTAAGCCAAAATCCAAATATCCTTATTCTTCAAAACCAATCCTTCACCAACCCAACCATCATCCAGTGATGTACCCAGAAGGAGGAGAAGGGTGCTGAGGATGGAAGAAGAAGAAGAAGAGGAGGATGAAGATGATAGTTTGCCACTCTCTGCTGTTCTGAAGCTACCAAAACCCGAAGTCAACCCATGATCACACCTGACTCTCAAAGGGAAATGGTCAGAGTCAAGATAGAAGAAGAAGAACAGCAGAAACAGCACGATGAGCAACTGTTGAAGATGGTTGACAAGGAATTTCCTCAATCATCTATTCAAGCCATGAAAGGGCATGCTCAAAGGCTGTACACTCTCAGGCACACCTTTCAGTATCAGAAGGAGAGAGTGAGAGTATGGCCAGACCCCAGGGTGAGTTCTAGAATCCATAAAAGAACTATCCCACACAGATACAACGGCCAGGTACGAAAAACAATAGAGTCTACCATCATGTTGGCCGTTGTAGTCTCACCTTGGGAAATCATTGATGAATTCAAGAAAGCTCACCAAGCAAAGAAGACCCCTCAAGCTTTACTAGAAAACAAGATGATTAAGAAGGGGTGCTATATAAAAAGCTTGAAGACATCCAGAAGAATGAGCTCTAGTTACTCCTTGAAGGCAACCATCTGATGAATTTGTATATAGGGAGGTAACTACGGTGGAGCTGAAAAATGGCAGGACCATGAAGTACTTATCAGAGTACTATGGTCCAGAGTTCTTCTTCAAAGGAGGAGCAGAAGAACTCTCTCAGGAGGAACAAGTTGTTCTCCTTGAGGCCTATGTTCGTGAGTCATACAGACTCATTATGGGGAAGTAAATCTCATGAATGGGATAACAACTCTGTGTCCAGTTCCCAAAACAGAGTTCCCATTCATACTTGCCAAACAAATATTGAGATTTCTTCCCAGGCCAGAGCTTACATGGGTCATCTTCTCTACTGATCAAGAAGGAAAAAGACCAAATTTTGCCAACAAATAGGGATAATAAATAAGTTAGAGGTTTTGGCTGCATTGGTTCAGGGGGAGTTTGTTGGACCAAAGAACCAATGAGCCAAGATCAGAAAAACCCAAGTCCAACATGGTATCACAACAGCTGCTGAAAGCCTCATCAGTAGTTTGACAAGTGCTGAAGACTTCAACAGCTGAAGATCAAGTGCTGAAGACTCAACAGCTGAAGAACTAAAGTGCTGAAGTACAACAGCTGAAGAACACAAGTGCTGAAGCTGAAAGACCAAAGTACTGAAGTACAACAGCTGAAGAGTTTACAAGTGCTGAAGATCAACAACTGATGTACAAAGTCTGAAGACAAAGACTGAAGACATCAGCTGATGATATCTACTGAAGTCATCAGCTGATGAACACCTGAAGGTCAAAGTTTGAAGATCAAGTACTGAAGCCTCAGTAGTTGTCACAACTGCTGAAGAGTACTTCTTCAGTAGTTGTGATATCAGTAGTTTTTATTTTTTATTTTCAGTAGTTTGTAAACGACTGAAGAGCTTGTTCTTCAGTCGTAGTTTCAGTAGTTTTATATTTTGTACTTAACACGCTGATATGTTCTCAGTAGTTGTGAACATTTAGTAGTTTGTTAAGAATTAGTTATTTTTGTATTAGATCTGCCAGTTGTCACTTTCCGTGATAACAGCAGTGATTGTTGCACTCTATATAAGGAGTGAAACTTACTGTAACGATATGAATGAATGGAATGAACGAATGATTTGATTAGAAATATTCTACATCTATAAACATTCCTTGAAATCAGAAATATATATTCTCTCCCTATAACCGCATACGCCCTTAATGCATACAAGTATCGATTGCTTGCTACGATTTGTCTAATTCTGTTTGTATTCCGCTGCTTTGAATCCTAATACATCAAACTTGTGATCGCTGATCTGTCAAAGGAGAACAGAGGGGTGAATGAAAGCTAGGCCTTTGCTATGACCGGGAGGAGGCTAGATCAGACTCCAAGGAACATGAGGTACATTTTTAGTAATTTAGATTTATGCATCTATACTTTAAATGTGGCGCTAGTAGTAGTTGTTTGCTGCTATCTTCTGTGATGTGCCCGTTAGGAGTAGGAAGATCGATGAACCCTACGATGTAAACATTGCTATTAGTAAGTCACCAGGTTACTAATGCCCTAGAGGATTGCGCGATAGAATTGAGAGAGAGGAGAGCGCTTGTTCCTGCTAGACGTTCAAGATAGGTGTAGGTGGATAGATGTACATCTCCGGGTGAGTTGATTAGTAACTTACGACTTAAACCCCAAGTTGTTGCAAGAAGATGGATTGAACAACCGTGCACGACCAGAGTTTGGTAACGACCTACAACGATGAATTATGATGAAGGCTTCGACCAGGAAAGCGGATTGTTTTTTTGGAAATCAAGTAAAGCTAATATTAAAGTATAAGAGGGTCATTCCCGGTTGTGCCAAGTAGGAGAAGTGACACATCGACTGGAGCTACCCGATGAGTTAAGTGGATTCATTGATGTTCCACATCTCGTCTAAGAAAGAGCTCAACCGATGAGGATATGATCGTGCTACTAGAGAACACTAAGATGGACAAAGTATCCAACCACAAGAAGCAACTAGGGGCCATTATTAATAAGAGAAGAGAATAGGCCAAGGAGGATGATGGTTTCACTTGTGCGGGTGCAGTGAAGCCTAAATGGATCTAAGTTTAAGTGCCAGATAAAGGAAAAGGTGAGACAGTGTTAACCATAACTGTTCGAGAAGCGACAGGTTTCGGGGACGAAACCTATTAAAGGGGGGCAGACTTGTAACACCCCAAATTTTTATTAAAACGAAAGGAAAAGAAAAGTAAACATAAAAATAGATAATGAGCACAAGTGGAGGGGGATAAAGGTACAAAGTACAAAACCTTTTTACTTTGAGGTTAAAGGGGCATGGTCGCCCATTTCTTCTTTATCTTCTTTATTTGGCTGAAAGGAAGAAAGAAGAGAGAGAGCCCCGGTTCTAGAGAGAGAAAGACGAAGAAGCAGCTGCAAGGTGTTTGTTTTCGGGATTCAAGAGCTGAATCAAAGGTGGGTCTCGAACTGGAAGTGTGTTGCTCAAAGGCTGCTCATGGTGAGTTTCTATAACCCCTTTCTACTGATTTTCAACATTTTTAGGGCTATTATGCATACTAAGTAAATATTTTGAAAGTAACCGTGGGTCCACAGCCTTATGTTCGAAATGATATATGTAAGTATGATTTAGTGTTGCTTATGGGTTAGTGTTGATGTTTAGCTGCCTAGATGCCCTTAGTATGTTAGATCTATGCTTGGGTAGTGTTAGAATGATAATTGGGTGATATTGGTAGCATATAAAGCATTTTAGAAGGTTTTGATGAACATGAACAGTGGCCCATGCGCCCAGCATATTGGCCAGATGCCTAAGTGTTGGCCATGCGCCAAAGAGTGGGTCATGCGCCTAAACAATGGCCCATGCGCTAACATGTTGGCCATGCATCTAAGTGTTGGGCATGCGCTTAAACAGTGGCCCATGCGCCTAAGTGTTGGCCATGCGCCCAAGTGTTGGCCATGCGCCTAAATAGTTCCCATCCGCCAAAGTGTTGAAACGGCTAAGTGTTGGTGATGCGCCTGAACAGGTGCCATGCGCCTGCATAGTGGCAAAGCGCCTAAATAGGGCATAAGTGCCCAAATAATGCCCATGTGCCCAGACTGTTTTACACTTAGAAATTTTATGCCTATGGGCCTAAAGGGTCCATGCGCCCAATTTGGACTTGGGGTTTTCTAAGTGGTTTTTAAGGGGTAATATGGGGAGATATGCCTGGTTATGATGTGATGGCTTATGTCTGATATGTGTTAGGTATATTGATGTTGCCTGTATGGTGATGGTGTATGCTTATGATTATGTGTATGTTCCTTATTATATATGTATGTCTTCCCTTGCCTTTACGTTGAACGTTAATGAATGTAATGAAAGTATTATGTAACGTAAAGTGGATGATATTGAAAAAAGGAACGTAATGAATGAGAATGTGAGAGGCTTGCAAACAAAGTGTAGTGAAGTGTATGGCTCTAAATGCCTTAAGCTCTACCACGTGAGGTTCAGCAAATCCAAAAGTGTGCACGCAAAGGTTCCAGTCTTTGGGCTGACCTTCGGTGTAGTTACCCATTTCGATGGGGGTGTAGTTACCCATTTTGATGGGGGTGTAGTTACCCATTTCGATGGGGGTGTAGTTACCCATAATGTTGGGGGTGAAATATATGATGGTTACCCGAGTTATGTATAACTTTGTGGGTGTGGCATAATGCCAAGCATATGTATGAGGTGAGCGACTCTGTGTCACAACAGACTCTGTGTCAGTCTTCGGACATGAGTCAGGGATTTGTGTACAGGCCCCAACACAGCATCAACGTTCGAGCATGAGTCAGGGATATTGTATGAGACAAGATTCGAGTAATGAAGTGTAATGAACAAAAGATAATGTATGAAAGAATGAACGTATGAAGTCAATGTTAATGAATTATCATAGTAATGTACGATATAGACCTGTGTCATTCGACCTCAGTAATCATGGCTGAGTGCCACGAAGAGGGTAAAGTCTGACCGGATCTAGAGAGAGAAGGGAATGATAATGAAATATGTTGAATGAATGAAAGTTAACGAACGTAATGATAAAGATAATAATGATATTATCTGTATGTACGTATGATGTATGATCACGAACGAATGTAAGTATAGTATGATTTTGAAAGAAAGTAAAAGAACGGTTTTAACGAAAGAAAAATATTTTATTATAAAAACTAGAACTCACTCAGTGTCGTTGAATTTTGTATGCATGATGGTTGGTAGGTATTTGTTGATGCTGAGGAGTTGTAGGCATGGATGCATAAGCTACGGGGAGCATTTTGAGGCTGGCATCCGTATTTTGATATGTCTTTGTATTTTGAGATGAAAAAAAATGTTGTAAATGAATTAAATGATATGTTTTAGTCATTAAGGAAAGTTTTAAATTCTACTGCAAAATAAATGTACGTTTTATAATGTTTTATGTGCAATGAATGACCAACTATGAGGTGCCCGGGAACGGGGCCTTACAAGAGGAGAAAAGAGGAGAAAAGCTTGGTTCGGGTGGATTCGAGCGTGAAAATCGACGTGTAGGGGGTCAAATCGAAGCTCTACTCGACGACATCATTCGGGTAAATTCTAGGACCCCTCTTTGGCATGTTTTTGAATGATTTTAGGGCTGGAACACATCTGAAAACTATTTTTGGGTTTTTGGGTGAATACCCGTTTATGTATGTAAATGTATGTGTAAGATTCGTTTGTGGTTTGATTTCGGGCATGGGTATGCTTGAATGATGTTGTAGTATGTTTTCCTAAGGTTTAAAAGGGTTGATTTAAGCTCAAATGAGGTTTGGAAGAGTTTGGTGGCCGAAAGGTGCGGCTGCAGTTTGGGATGAACTGCATTCTGTGCACAGCTAGGGCTATGCGACTGGAGGTCCATGCGACCGAATGGCATGCGACTGGGGGCCATGCGCACGAAAGAGGTGCGACTGAGGTTCATTTGTGCAACTGAGGGTCATACGCATGAGGGCTATGCCACTAAAGGAAATGCGGATGGGAGTCATGCGACTGAAGGAAATGCGGATGAAGGTCATTGACTGAAGGCCATGCGACTGAAGCCCATACGCCTGTGAGTCATGCGATTGAGGTTCATTCACACAAAAGGGATGTGACCGAGGACCATTCGCATGAAGTTCATGCAATTGAGGGTCCATACGCCCGGATGTCATGCGATTGAGATTCATTCGCATGGGAAGCATGCGATTGGAGGCTATGCGACTCGAGGCCCATTCGCCTGAGTGTTCTCATACGAATGGAAGACCATGCGACCGAATAGGGTCCATACGCCCAAAAGACCATGGTATGGTATGAACTTTGGTTAAGTGCAGACGTATGCTCGGACCTTTGGGGTTGTTGATGAAGTGATGCGTATGGAGGATTTAAGATGATGTATGACAATGAGTTGATGATGATGTGTGTTATGTATGTTGATGATTCATGATGATGTTGTGATGTACGTGATTCGTGTGACGTTTGATGTCGTGTGCTTGTGCACGTTGTATGCTATGCATGATGTATGTTATGGGCGTGTGATGTTGCCCTGTGTGATTGATGTTGTATGTTTTATGTTCCTTATTATTGTTATGTATGTTTATCTTTCCATGGGTTTGCGTTGAACGTTAATGAATGAAATAGAAGTATAATGTAACGTAAAGTGGAAGATAATGAAAGAGGAACGTAATGAATGAATGCATGTATTAATGAATGAATGAACAAATGAAAGGAGACTGAGACTGAGATAAGATGAAAAGAGAAACGAATCTTGTACTCCGGTGCTGTGTCAATCTTCGGACATGAGTCGGGGGTTTGTGTACAGACCCCGGCACAGTACCAGTCTTCGGACATGAGTCGGGAGTATGGTGTGAGTTGATGATTGAGAAAGATAATGATGGAAAGAATGAATGTATGAAATGAAAGCTAATGATTTATCATAATAATGTACGATACAGATCCTTGTCAGTCGACCTCAGTAATCGTGGCTGAGTGCCACGAAGAGGGTAAAGTCTGACTGGATCTAGAGAGAAGTGAAGGATAATGATTGTACGTTGAATGAACGAAAGTTAATGAACGTAATGATGAAGATAATAATGATACTATTCATATGTACGTTTGATGTATGACCGCGAATGAAAGTAAAGTACTGTATGACTTTAAAAGAAAGTAAAGAACAGTTTTACGAAAGAAAAGTATGTTTTATTATAAAGCTAGAACTCACTCAGCAACGCTGACTTTGATTTGTTTCCAGTTGGTAGGTATGTTGTTGAGGATGGCACGGGTGGCTACTCAGCTCCTTTGGAATGGCATCCATTATTATAAGGCTTTTGTAATAAATGTAACATGAATTTTGTAATTTGATAATGAAGTATTGTTTTCAAAAGCTATTATATTTAAACGAGATATTATTTTAAATGTTTTCGCTGCGACGTTTTTTTGAAGGATGATGAAAATTAAGTTTTGAGTGCGATGAATGACTAGTTGTAAGCGTCCTGGTAACGCGGCCTTACAAGTTTTCTTTCTTTCCTTGACTATCTCAAGTTCGAGTTGTTTGAGATACTCAAAACATAGTCATAGGACAAGGGAAGAGTGCTTCTGCCTAATTGAGACCTGTGGCACTCAGGTAGTTGATCATCTTGATCCTATCTTCTTGTTTATCTACCTAAGGTTCTTGAGGAACCACATCCTCATGTGCAGGACTTTCTTGAACTGGGGAGAGAGTAGGCACATGCTTGTATAGTATTTTCTTTCTTCTATCTTTTTTGATTTGCACCAGTAGCTCTGCATCTTCTGCCTTATTCTTCTCCCTTGACCTTTCCAGGTCAACCAGTTCATTTAGTTCGTCCAAGGGGAGAGAAATGACATTGTCTATGTCATAATTCCTTGTCTGCAGGTAGTTTTTCCTGATTGTCCTTAACTCATCATTCTAAGTATCTGGTTTGCGGATAGCCCTAATAGTAGACTCCATGAGTCTTGAAGACTTAGAAGAAGAACTTTCTCCCCTCAGCTTCCTTTTCTTTCTCTCTCTCTCTTTCCTCCTCTTCAATCTCCTCAGATTTCATCTTTCTTTTCCCTTTCTCACTCACAGACCTTTGTGACTCAGGGTGGAGAGAGCTTTGGCCTTCATTGCTTTATGTAGCTTCTAAGCTCTGGCTAGGGAGAGATTGAGAAGCACTTCAACAGCAGGTGTCTTAATAAGGGTATGGATCATTGCAGTAGTGATGTTGATGGGCTGGGCTCTCAGATTCTGCCACTGGGCCTTTAGTCAAGGTTTCCCCTATGAAACTAATCTTAGGGTCTGCCTCAACATCCAGTTGACCGATGGCATAGCCTGATTGCCTAAGTCTTCTTCTGAAGCTGAACTCTACAATGATCCTGTCTTGGATTCTTTAATCCATTCTGTCAGCTTGTCTTGATTGGCTTGGATTGACAAGTGGCATTGTGACTAAATCTAGACTTTCATAGAAGTTCAGGGTGTAAAAGTTGAAGATCTCTTGTTGCCCTTGACCTCTAAGAAGGATGAGGGTTTTCTATTGCTGTCATACCTCCACCCAATGATGTGATTGAAGATGGTGGAGATGACATACCCTTGGTAACCTTTCCTCAAATAGACTTTGTATTAAGGAGTCTATTGAGTCCATATCAATATGAACTTATGGAAGTTGTTGAGTAGGCACAATTGCAAGTGAGGATGGCGAGTCCTCAACGTCCATACTCTCTAAAGAGCTCCCAGGTTATGTGGCAGTGATAACTTTCTCCTCCTTTTGTTAGTATCAACCACTTGCATAGGTGAGCTAAGAGTTAGATCAATCACCTCATAGGTTCTTGTGTTCCTGGTTGTGCTCCTTCTTTAAAGGTTTCCCAACTACTGTTCCTTAGATATGAAATCTCAAGTTGCTAATCATTGACCGTGTTTTGCAAGGTAGTCACCTGAGATTCAAGGTGATTAACTTGGAGACTAAATAGGTGCATGTTGTAGATGGTTTGCACTTTAGTCTTAGATTCCTCCTATTCTCATCAGAAGAATCATTGGGGGATGAGATAATTGGACCAGAGTCCTCACTAGGCACCACCAGCTTAGGTCTGGCTGCTAAATACCTCTGCTAACTCGCAATCTTAGTGAGATATCTGACAGGATCAGTGATCTCAAGTTTGATGGATTAGAGTGTAACGCAGCGGAATAAGATCAAGAATTAGACAAATTATAGCAAGAATTTGATATTCGTATGCATTAAGAACAATACGATTGTACGAGAGAATATATCTGTGAAAAGGAATGTTTCAATTATATCAAATGTTTCTGCTCAATCATTCACCGATTACAATTAGGTTGACACTCCTTATATAGAGTGCATCACTGCTGATATCACGGATAGTGACATCTGGCAGATTTATTACAAAAATAACTAAAACTTAACAAACTACTGAAATGTTCACAACTACTGAGAACATATCAGAGTGCTAAGTACAAACATAAAACTACTGATGCTAAACTACTGAAACTAAACTACTGATTACAAAACTACTGAAAGGGAAAAATATAAACTACTGAAAGAAAACCGTCACAACTACTGAAGAAGACCTCTTCAGCTGTTGTGACAATGTCTGATACTTAGTCTTCAGTACTTGTCTAGCACTGTCTTCAGACTTGTCTTCACTTTATGTCTTTAGACTTTGTCTGAGCACTTGTGTCTTCAGACTTTGTCTTCAGCACTTGTGTCTTCAGACTTTGTCTTCAGCATTGTGTCTTCAGACTTTGTCTTCAGCACTTGTGTCTTCAGACTGTCTTCAGCACTTGTATTTCAGACTTTGTCTTCAGCACTTGTCTTCAGACTTTGTCTTCAGCACTTGTGTCTTCAGACTTTGTCTTCAGCACTTATGTCTTCAGACTTTGTCTCATTGTTGTCTTCAGCTTGTGTGGACTTCAGCAGTTGTTGTGACGTCTGTGGGACTTAAGGTTTTTCTGATCCGGCTCATTGGTTCTTTTGGTCCAACAAACTCCCCCTGAACCAATGCAGCCAAAACCTTAACTTTATTGAGGTCCCACTTATTGTTGGCAAAGACTTCTCTTGATCAGCTTCAGAGAATCGGATCAGCACAGGCCAGGAAGAGGTTTCTAATCATGTGTTTGGCTAAGTATGGAGGGGAACTCTATTTTGGGGAATCTGGACATAGAGTTGTGATCCCAACCATGAAACCTACTCCCATTTACGAGTCTGTAAGACTCACGAACATAGGCCTCAAGGAGAACAACCTGTTCCTCCTTGGAGAGTTCTTCTACTCCTCCTTCAAGAAGAACTCTGGACCATAGTACTCAGATAGGTACTTTACAGTCCTGCCATTCTTCAACTCCATAGTAGTTATCTCCCTATAGACAATTCATCAGGATGGGTGCCCTCAAGAGTAACTGGAGCTCATTCTTCTTAATGTCTTCAAGCTTCTTATATAATAACCCCTTTTGATCATCTTGTTTTCCAGTAAGGCTTGAGGGGTCATTTTTGATTGATGAGCCTTCTTGAATTCATCGAGTATTTCCCAAGGTGAGAATACAATGGCCAACATGATTGTAGAGTCTATTGTTTTTCTAACCTGGCCATTGTACTATGTGGAATGGATCTTTTGTGAATTCTAGAGCTCACCTTGGGGTCTGGCCATACTCTCACTCTCTCCTTTTGATACTGAAATGTGTGTCTGAGAGTGTACAGCCTCTGAGCATGCCCTTTCATGGCTTGTATAGATGATGACTGGGGAAATTCCTTGTCAACCATCTTCAGTAGTTGCTCATCGTGCTGCTTCTGCTGTTCTTCATCTTCTATTTTGACTCTAACCATTTCCCTTTGTGAGTCAGGTGTGATCATGAGTTGACTCCTGGGTTCTGGTACCTTAGAACAGCAGAGAGTGGCAGACTATCATCTTCATCTCTTCTTCTTCATCTTCTTCTATCCTCAGCACCCTTCTCCTCCTTCTAGGTGCATCACTGGATGATGGTTGGGTTGGTTTTTGTGGTAAAGGAATTGGTTTTGAGGGTTGAGGATGTTTGGATTTGAGTTTTGAGATTGGTTTGGAGATTTGAGGGGTAGGCTGTTTTTGAGTGGGTGATTGGGAAGGTTGTTCAAGCATTTTGGTTGTAAGTTTGGCTTTTGAGAGTTTTGCCATTTCAAGCCTTTTCCCAGCTCCAGCCTCATCAAGTGCTTCAATAATTATCCCCTTATGAAATTGCTCAGACAAACAGATTCTGGTGGCTATAGCCAGAATGCTGTCTCTGGTCCATGAACGAATCTCCATCAGTGATCTTCCTAAATATTTGGCTATGAATCGAATCATGATCTCCAATCTCTCTTTCTCTAGCACACTGTACCCAGCCCATCTGTTTTGGATTTCATTTACTTCCAACCTCCTGATCTCACTGTCTAGTTTGGCTGTATCAAAGTCTTGCTTGAAGAGTTGCTCAATGATTTTGTCCATGGATCGGTTGTGTGCTTCATCTGCATCTTTTATCAGCTCCTCCAAGGATTTTTCTTCAGCATTCTTTTGATCACCAGCACTTTTCTTTCTTTTGTAAGTGATCTTGTTGTTCCTTTTCCTTCTTCAACTCCTTGGTTTTCTCTTGTGCCTTCTCATCCTCAGTTCTTTTTCTTTTCTTTTCTTTCACTACTGTACTCTCCCCCTTTTTGATGCATTGGTTTTAAGGGGTTTGTACAGCAGAAAGTTTTTTGGCCAGTACATCCTCCACTATAGTTTGTAAGACTTGAAAGTCTCTCATCAAGTTTAATGACAAGTTCATTATCTGGGTGTGATGAGAGGTAAGGATTGTTGGATAGCAACCATTTGCTCAGGGGGTTCTGTCCTGAGAAATAGTGCTAGAAACAGAGGCAGGTGGCTGAGATTCTTGAGTGGCTGGGTGTGTTTAAGTGACCTTCAGAGGAAGGTGCCATCTGTTGGTGAGTGGTGGCAGATGGTCTTACATCCTGAGAGAGTTGGTCAAGTAGTTTTTGCAGCCTACTGACTTCCTCCTCTAGGATATTATGTTCTGGAAAACATCATAAAAAAGCCTAGGTCATCATCAGCAGATGCTGAATCACCTGACCTCCTGCTTGTAGCAGGATGTACATGCACGGGTGTAGACCAGATGTAGCATGTGCCCCTTGTCTTGGAACTGGGACTTCCAGCCTCAGGACTTTGTCCTTCATCAGCTGTTGCCTCTAGTGAGGTCTTAGCTATGTTACCAGCCTCAGTCTGATCATGTGCTGATTCAGAAGAGGTGGCAGCCTCACCAGATGTTCGTATCTGCATATCCACACTAGGAGATAGAACAGTTAACCCTGGTGTTGTGGGTTGTCAGAAGCATGTTGATCCTCTTCCTCAATTGCTGTGGTTCTCCCCTTTGTTAGTGTTTGTTGGGAGGAGGAGAGGCATGCAGCTGAGTCAGCACGTTTGCAATTATAATGGTTGGACTTTGGGGGGCATTTGCATGGGGAGAGGGGATAGAAGAAGATTGCATTCGGGGAGAGGAATGCTCTTCAATGAGGACCTTGTCAAGTGAGACAGGTCTCAGCAGTGTGGTTCCCCTTTAAGGTTGCATCAGAATCCTTTTGAGAGGATGCCTGTGCGGTGGTAGCTGGTAGAGTCTCTGATACTGCTGGGGGTTTAAGCAAGCAAGTATATCCTGCCTTGGTCGTACAGGAGCATCTTCAGGGGACTCATCTCCCTGAATAGCTGTTTTGGGGCGTTTGGTTTTTGGTTTGGTGGGGACTCTGGATCTGGTGGTGGAAGTTGTGGGTTCCCTCTGCTTGGGTTTTAGCATTCGGGCAGCTTCTTTGAGAATGGGTTCTGAGTTGTGCCTGGAGTATACCTCAGCCAAAACAGCTGGTGCAGGGACACCAAGGACAACAAGGCCATCAGATTTTAATTCATTTAAAATAATGGCCATCAGAAACCTGGGATATAATAGCCAGCGGTTTGCCACAGGTTTCTAAGCCAAGTTCTTTATTTCTAGAAACATGATTTCAGAAAAATTTAGCGGTTGGTGGTCTAGAATAGAATACAATACCTGTTGCCATTGGGATGACATTTGATCCCAAGAGGATGTCTTTGAAGCTAAGCATACATGTACCATGTGAAAGATAAGTTTTCAGCATCATGGAAATGTTTCTTCAGAATAGTTGTAGCTCGAAGATCACCTTCATACCCATTATTGATAAAGGACATATCTGTCGTGCCCTTTGGGTATTCGTCACAGTGGTGGAGTCGTGTAAGTGTAATGCCTGACGAATGATGTCGGCTGTAACAACCACTGGTTTCTGGTTGACGAGGGACCGAACAGAGATTTGGCCGGTAGACTCATCAGTATGAACAAAAACATTTGATCAGAATTGACTGAGAGATTCAGGGTAGATGGTCGGATTCAAGAGAAAGGCTGTGCGATATGGGGAATCCACTATTAGGTCAATGGCATTATCAAATTTGTTCTAGAAAGCCAACTTGGTAGTATGCAACGCAGTTATGTCGTGGTTTTAGACTCATGGTCGCCATGTTTGAGAGAGAGAAGGTCAGAAAATAACGGCTAATGAAACGTTTGAAGCAGAAGCAGGTATTTATATGGTGGGGAAAACGTCTGAGAAGATACTGTTTGTCAGTCATCAGTAGTTTTTAAAACGACTGATGACGTGGTTTAAATTTTCAGACATTGTACCAGCTGACGTCTTGGTGTTATTCTTCAGTAGTTATGAACTACTGAAGACAGTGGTTTTGACGTCAGTGTTGTAAACAGCAGAAGACACTGAAGACTTGGTGTTAGTCGTCTAGTTGTAAACTACTGAAGACATAGTTTTGGCTTCAGTTGTTTTAATGAACAGTAGTGTATAAACGACTGAAGAGAAATTTCTCATCAGCTGTTTTCGTCAATTCATAGCTTTTCAGCTGTTTCAGTCTGACCTCCACACTTACTCATCAGACTTATGTCTGAGTTTCAGACGTTTCATTGGTCATCAGTACTTATCTGCTTTCTGACATCAGTAGTTGTAGCTACATCAGCTGTTGTGACTACATCAGCTGTTGTAACTACATCAGCTGTTTTAACAAATAAAGTACTTGAGTACTGAGAAGTTACTTAAGCTCCAGTAGTTTTAAAAACTCTGAAGGGAGGATAACTTTAGTACTTATATATGACAATAATAAACTAATGATCATCAGTACTTGTGAGCTGAGATCATCAGTAGTTGTCACTTATTCTAGCTGCAGCTACCACCTTAGCACTAGGCTAGGTTTGAAAGTTGTGCTATCCAGGGCTTAGTGAAAATGTCTGCAAACTCATCAGCACTAGGAACAAATTTTGGATCAATCAGACCTTTTTCAAAACATCTCTAATAAAATGGTGTCTGATTTCAATATGTTTAGTCCTAGAGTGCTGGACAGGATTCTTGACAATACAAAGCGCTGAAGAGCTGTCCATTACAGTGGGGTCTTAGTCTCTGTTATGCCATAATCCAATAATTGGTTTTGAAGCTAGAGTACCTGAGATGTACAGCTTGTAGCAGCAATGTACTCTGCTTCAGCAGTTGATGTAGCAACTGAGGTCTGCTTCTTACTCTGCCAAGAATCAAGCAGTTGCCTAAGAATTGGCATCCTCCAGAAGTGGACTTTCTTGTCAACTTACACCCTGCATAGTCACTGTCAGAAAGGCAACTAATTTACCAGAATGGCTAGTAGAATACCATAATCTAGAGATGGAGTGCCTTGCAGATATCTAAAGATCCTCTGACTGCAATCAAATGAGACTCCTTAGGTGCAGCCTGAAATCTAGCACAAACACATGTAACAACATAATACTGGTCTAGAAGCTGTTAAGTACATCAAGGACCCAATCATACATCTGTAAAGTGTTTCATCAACCACTTTACTTTCTGATCGTATCCAGTTGTGTGGTGTTGCACATGGGAGTAGAACAGGGCTTACAGTTTTGTAATCAAACTTTTCCAAAAGATCTTTGTGTATTTGGACTGATGAATGAAAATTCCATCAGCCTTTTGTTTGATTTGCAAACCCAGAAAGAATTGTAATTCTCCCATGGCACTCATTTCAAACTTCTGTTGCATCAACTTTGTAAGGCATCACACAACTGTGGATCAGAGGATGCAAAAATAATATCATCTACATAAATTTGAACAAGTAGCTTATGCTGATCCCTTCTTAAACAAAGTTTTACTATGGAGCCTCTAGTGAAATTATTTTGCAGAAGAAATTAGATAATGTCTCATACCAGGCTCTAGGAGCTTGTTTCAACCCATAAGAGCCTTATCAAGCTTGTACCCCAATTAGGTGTTTATTGTCCTCAAAACCTGGTGGTTGACACACATAAACCTTCTTCTTTTATTTTACCATACAAAAATGCACTTTTACATCCATTTGAAAAACTTTAAGATTGTGGAGTGCAGCATAGGCTAAGAACTCTAATTGCCTCCAGTCTGGCTACAGGGGCAAAGGTTTCATCATAATCAATACCTTCTCTTGTGCAAACCCCTGAACAACCAGTCTGGCCTTGTTCTTAACAATAAGCCCATTTTCATCTGTTTTATTCCTAAACACCCATTTAGTGCCTATTGCACACTTACCTGGGGGAAGAGGAACAAGCTCCCACACTTGCTGCTTTTTGAACTGAAGAAGCTCAAGCTGCATTGCTTCAACCCAGCCATTGTCCCTTAAAGCAATGTGATAGTTCTTTGGCTCTTGCTGACTAATGAAGAGAGCATAGAAGCAGAATTTGGACATTAACTTCTTGTTGACACGCCATCATTGATATCACCAATGATTTGAGACATAGGGTGATTCTTCAGATCTTGGTACACAATAAGATCTGTGCAAGTGTTTGTAGCAGGCTCAGTAGCAACAGATGGTGATGGTGAAGCATTTCCTTGAAACCAATCAGTAGATGGTAATTCAAAGGAAGTTGAAGTTGTAGAAATCTCATCAGCATTTATTGTGGATTGTGCTACTGGAGCTACAGGAACATCAGGTCTAGCTGAACAGGTAGTTGATCACTAAACTTGAAAAGGTGATTACTGATATCATCATCATCATCAGCACACCAGATGGATGACTAGCTACAGAAGATGATGGTTCATAGATCTGCACAGCAGGCGATTGATAAGGAACATATTGCAGAATGTCCGATCAAACACTCCACAGGGTTTTATGGAATAGTATCCTTAGGATTCATTGAACTTCACATGCAAGGTTTCTTCACTATCTTTGTCCGACAGTTGAATACTTGTAAGCCTTGCAAGTGAATGAATACCCAACAAAATACCCTACATCCACCTTAGAATCAAACTTTTGGAGTTGATCCTTTGTTTGAGAATTAATACTAGGACACCCAAATGCTCTAAAGAATGAAATCAAAGGGGCCTAATGATGTAAAACTTCATATGAGTTTTCATCAACCTCTGATTTACTAAGGCTCTATTCTGTACATAGCAGGCTTATATTGACACTTCAGCCCAAAAGGTCTGGCAGACCAGAATCAGCCAACATGGACCTTGCAGCTTCATAAGGGTCCTGTTCTTTCTCTCCACTACTCCATTTTGCTCGGAGTCCTTGGATGCTAACTGCCTCTTGATTCCCTTTGACAAGTAAAACTTATCAAGAGTGTGGTTTCTAAATTCAGTACCATTGTCACTCCTCACACACTTACTGGTAGGGAATACTGCTTCTCAACGTGTAACACAAATTTCATAATGGACTGAGCAGCCTCATCCTTTGAATGCAAGAGAAAGTCCATACATACCTAGAGTTCATCCACAATTACCAGACAGTATTTCTTCTTTGCCATACTCATTACCTTCACAAGACCAAAAGATCCATGTGCAGTAGTTGTAAGCACATTAGACTTGGATTCTTCTATGGGTGGGAATGAAACTTTGTTGTTTTTCCCTTTTAGCATGCAGTGCATATTTCATCACAATTGAACTCCTTTTTGGAAGACCTCTCACTAAAATCTTGTGGATCAGCTGATTCATGTTTTTGAGATGAACATGACCCAGCCTTCTATGTCCACAATTAGATTCTTGGGAGAGGCTTGAGAACAAGCATGGATGGCCTTTTAACTCAATTTTCTTTGACAATCTAAGGCATATACTCTTCCTATCCTGTTGGCCTTCAGGAGAGTATTATCATCCAGTACTTTGTTAATCAGGCTCAGACCTTGGAAGACAAAATCCTACAGTTCTGGCTTGTGAAAAGAACAACATGTCTTTGTCACACATCTGACTGACACTAACAAATTGTATTTGAGATTCTCCACATGGTTGACATCATCAAATCTATATCTCCATTTGACACAAATACCTTTCCAATGATGTAACCTTTAGCATCATTTCCAAATGAGACAATCCCTTCTTTCCTTGAGAGTAATGAGAAGAGAGCTGCTCCCAGTCATGTGCATGGATCCTCCACTGTCCACATACCAGATGCTTCTTTGGCATGCTGACGACCCCTGAGTTACCTGTGAAGATGATGCATTTGAGCAGGAACCTCAGTAGACTCCAGGGCCATGAGACCAAGATTTCAAAAAGGGTGTTCACCACCATGTTGACTAGCACCAGCATAGTCTGCTCAGTGTGACCAGACATGTTATCAGGTAAGCTACTCCAGTCAACACTCCAGGTGTGAAGAAGCTGTGAAGAGGTTGTGATTGAGATGGAGAGGTTGAGGTTCTGGTAGTGCATGAGGTGTTGTACTATAGGAGCTTGACACTGATTTCACTATGGCATATAATAGGGGATAAGGATATGGCATTGAGACCCTGAGGAAAAAATATGCAGGAGATTGAGGGTGTGATGAATGACTAAACCAGCAAATGTTGCCATTTGGATTGGGAATTATTATTGGAAAAGTCAAAAAGGGTGCAGAGGTGTTAGATCCAGTTGATCTACACTCTCTTGCAAAGTGTCCAAGCCGTGGCATTTGTGACACTTCAACTTGCTCTTGTCAAAACCGACTTTGGTTTTGTCAGAGAGTCCAGGAAATTCCTGCCAGTTCTCTTGTAGAATTTCTGAGATCTGATATTTACAAGGCCATTTTGCTCAGATATCCATCTCTTCTATCATCATCAGCAATGCCCTTCAATCATCTATGATAAAGCATAGATTGTCACTATTATTACCAGAATGACATCAATACTCACAAAGGCATGATTAGATTGTTTGAGGTGAATCAATATGCTCATCATAGTGGCATCTGATCCTGCTACTCTGACTCATGACTTACCAAGGCAGGGTTTCCTGGTATAAATCTCAGTGAGCTTTCCAGATGATGACAGTTTTTGTTTTAGTTTCTATCTCTCTCTCAAATGTGAGCAATTTCCTATGGAGTTGGGTGGAGAATAGTTTGTCCAAATTTGCACTGGAGCGTAGGACAATAGTATATGTGTCCCATCTCTCAGGCAGTGATGTGAGAAATCTGTTATTCATCTGGCTATTGGTGTACTCATGTTTGACCATTTTTAATTCAGAGATCAAACAAGAGAACCGCTCAAACTGGTTGAGTCAGTGTCTCACCCTTCCTATGAGAGAATGTCTCATATTGTTGGGCAAGGATTTCTCTATTATTTGCCAAGACCTCATCTGTTCCTCCAAATTGTTCTTTCAAGGCATTCCAGAAGTCATGGGCAGTTTCATAATGCATTAGCCCAGAATAGATTTCATTGGGCAGTGCCATGGCCAGAATTCCATGGGCTTTTGCATCAATCTCAAACAATTTCTTATCCTTATCTGAGTATTGCTCCCTCCTCTTCGGAACCATTTGATTGGTTTCCGGGTTATTCATCATAGGCTTGTGTGGACCATGTACCACTGATGTCCAACAACCTGAGCTGTTAACAGACAGGTGATGGAGCATTCGTCATTGCCATATGTTATACTCACTCCTAACCAGCATTGGAGGCTTGGTTGAGGAACCAGTATTGTGAGGATCATTAGAGGGAGTAGTCATATTAGGTCCAAATACAATTTAAATCAAGGTTTTAAAAGATTTTACATAGACCACAACAGACTCAATGAGAACCAAGAATAAATCTCAGGATGAATGGCCAAAAACACAGAAAATTCAATCTCTATAACCGTTTCTTGCAAAAATGCTAATTCAATCAAAATTGGATCTTGGATAGCAGTTTCAATGATCAATTATTAGATCGATCAATGATTAACCTGCTCTGATACCATTTGACAGGATCAGTGATCTCAAGTTTGATGGATTAGAGTGTAACGCAATGGAATAAGATCAAGAATTAGACAAATTATAGCAAAAATTTGATATTCGTATGCATTAAGAGCAAATACGGTTGTAACGAGAGAATATATTCTGTGAAAAGGAATGTTTCAATTATATCAAATGTTTCTGCTCAATCATTCACCGATTACAATTAGGTTGACACTTCTTATATAGAGTGCAATCACTACTGATATCACGGGATAGTGACATCTGGCAGATTTATTACAAAAATAACTAAAACATAACAAACTACTGAAATGTTCACAACTACTGAGAACATATCAGAGTGCTAAGTACAAAACATAAAACTACTGATGCTAAACTACTGAAACTAAACTACTAATTACAAAACTACT
The DNA here is from genome assembly GCA_025506515.1 of Flaveria trinervia. Taxonomy (NCBI): domain Eukaryota; kingdom Viridiplantae; phylum Streptophyta; class Magnoliopsida; order Asterales; family Asteraceae; genus Flaveria; species Flaveria trinervia. The sequence continues at coordinate 25,362,640 of CM046455.1, read as the reverse complement.
GAAAGGGAAAAATATAAAACTACTGAAAGAAAACCGTCACAACTACTGAAGAAGACCTCTTTAGCTGTTGTGACAACGTTTGATACTTAGTCTTCAGTACTTGTCTTCAGCACTTGTCTTCAGACTTTGTCTTCAGCACTTGTGTCTTCAGACTTTGTCTTCAGCACTTGTGTCTTCAGACTTTGTCTTCAGCACTTGTGTGTTCAGACTTTGTCTTCAGCACTTGTGTCTTCAGACTGTCTTCAGCACTTGTCTTCAGACTTTGTCTTCAGCACTTGTGTCTTCCGACTTTGTCTTTAGCACTTGTGTCTTCAGACTTTGTCTTCAGTTGTTGTCTTCAGCTGTTGTGGACTTCAGCAGTTGTTGTGACGTCTGTGGGACTTAAAGGTTTTTCTGATCGGCTCATTGGTTCTTTTGGTCTAACAATATCAGTGGGCTGAGTTGCTATGGTTGAGGTCTTAATGATGTAATCACTTTCAAAAGTGAAAGCCTCTTCCATATGGACATCCTAAACAGGTTTAGAAGTGTCCACCTCAGTAGTAGGTGACTGATGGGGGCTAGAAATAGGAGCCTTAGAAGCACTCATCTCTCTTTATGTAGGGAAAAAGAAGAGAGAATCATGGTACTCAATGAAACCTAGATCTTCATCAGTATAGAAGTCAAGGTTGGGGATAGGTTGGATAAGATCTAGAGGCTGGGGATGGTAATTGTCCCCTGAAGGTTAATCACCTGAGTGTTGAAACTCCGAGTGATGGCTTAAGGCAGTTTGGCTTATGAGCTCATCAGGCCGAGCATGAGGAACCTCAGCACTGATCCTTGAAGAGATGGGAGTGGTCTGCTCCTCAAGAGAAGTGGGAGCTCCAGTGTCCACTTATTATTATATGGGTGAGTGTATAGGGACCTGCACAGACTGAATAGCCTGAGTAAGGGTTTGTTTGGATTTTATTGGTAGGTGAGGGTGATTTAAGGCTGTTTGGGTGGTTGGAAGTAGAAGGTGTGGGTTCATCACTAGCTGGTGCTGCTAGGTTGTCACCTTGAGCAATGAGCTATAACATTTTTGGGACTAGGGTTGTTTCTACCCTAGAGAAGCCAACAGTGGGCTTTCTCATTATCTTGAAGATTCCGCCATCTGTCCTAGTTTAAGAATGTAACATGTTCCCCTTAACTGTGAGCCCAGTTCACAGTTAAGAATGTAGCGGACATATCTAGGGAACATGTAATATTTTAAGGAGTCCAAGTTTGCAAGCAGATTAGTATAAACAAACTGAAAATACCTGAACTTGACCCCCTGAATCATTCCATGGACAATGAAGGAGAGATCCTCAAGAATCTAGTCCTATCCACCATGCTTGTTTGATAAGTTGTGGATAACCACATGGAGTAGGAATTTCCACTGGGATGAGACCTTCCATTTCCTGAAGGTCATGATAGAGTAGTCTCCCTCATAATGCATCTGCTGAAAAGAATGATTTACAGCTTCTTTTGGGAAGAACATCTCACCTTCTTCATCATTCAGCTGATGAAGACTGTTCTCCCATACACTATGGCAGATAGTGCCTTCTGCCCATCCATTACAACATCTTGGTAGGTCTTCCAGAATTCTAGCAGATGATCCTCATAGAGTGGAGGATCAATGGTTAGGGAGGTGAAGTAGTTCGACAAAGCTAAGAAACGACAAACCTCTGAGAAATGAGGATCTTTCTCAGAGCTTAACAGAGCAACCTGACTATGATTCTTGTGTAACTGCATGGTAAAGTTCAGGTCGTTTCTGTCAAGAGGGTTGGCCATTGTGAGGTAGCTTAAGGATGAAGAAAGAAGGAAGAAAGAAATTTCAGAGAGAAATTTAGGGTTTCAGGTCAAGAGGAAGAAGCAGATGATAGAAAGAGGGGGAAACTGTTGGGTTTATATTTGAAAAAAGATTTCAGATAAAGTTTAATGAAAGAGGATAAACTTTGAAATTCGGATGTTGGTCCCACCTCTAAAAAAATAGTTTACTTTTGCTTAGAAAATAGTTTTCTTGGAAGTCAAAAAGCTTCCGAAGGTAAATTATCTTTAGAAGTTTTTAATGAAAAAGCTTCTGAAGCTAAAATGACTTCGGAAGAATTTCCACAGAGGTTTGAAAATTTTGCTTCGGAAGAAAAATTAAGACTTGAATGCTTTGTTTAGTGAAGAACAAAGCTTCCGAGAGTTAATTGCTTCGGAAGAAAATGGTCCTTGAAAACATATAAGTGTCTGAGACAAGCATTTAAGCTTCGAAAGATATTTCAGAAATTTCTTCCTAAGGCAAAATGTCTTAGACAGTTATTTGTTTTGAAGGCAAGATTTCCTTTCGAAGATAAAAACATATCTTTCGAAGGATCAAAATAATTTTCTTCAAAAATCTAAGGAAAGTCTTCAAAAAGATTTTCATCCAAAGAAAACAAGAGCTTATGAAAGTGATGAACTAGACAACTTAGGACACACATATTTTAAGAAATAATAAGAATTAGTTTTAAGAAAAACCTACTCAAAGTTGATCATCCCAATAGCTGATATTAGATATTTAAGTCTCTGTTCATCAAAATCCTTTGTAAATAGATCAGCATATTGTTCATCTGTGTGCACTTTGACTAGTTTAATTAATCTCTTTTCATAATTATCTCTTATTAAATGATACCTGATATTGATGTGTTTGGTCCTTGAGTGCTGCACAGGATTCTCTGTGATTGAGATAGCACTATTGTTGTCTATGTGAATGGGAGTCTCCTTGAAGTTTAACCCATAGTTCAGTATCTGATTCTGAATCCAAAGCACTTGAGCACAGCAGTTTGCAGCAGCAATGTATTCAACTTCAGCAGTTGATGCAAAGACACAAGATTGTTTCTTGCTTTGCCATGAGACAACCCTTCCACCAAGAAACTAACACCCCCCAGATGTAGACTTTCCAGTCATGTTGCAACCACCATAATCACTATCTGTATAGGCATACAGATTGAAGTCAGAAATTTTAGGCTACCATAAACCAAGCGTGAAGAACCTTTGAGGTATCTTAGATCTTCTTGATAGTGATAAGGTGAGACATCTTAGGGTGGCTTGATATCTTGCACAAATACATGTAACAAACATGATATCAGGCCTGCTAGCTGTAAGATATATAAGAGACCCAATCATAGCCCTGTAAAGGTGTTCATCTACACACTCCCCCTCAAGATCAGGTCCAAAGGAGTGGTTTCTAGCTATGGGTGTCTTAGCAATCTTACAATCAGTCATGTTGAACCTCTTGAGTATGTCTTGAACATACTTTGACTGACTAATGAAGATGCCATCTTCAACTTGCTTCACTTGAATTCCCAGAAATAAATTGAGTTCCCCCATGGCACTCATTTTAAATCTGTCCTTCATCAGCTTCTCAAAGTCTTTGCAGAGCTTTGGATTAGTTGAACAAAAAATGATGTCATCCACATATACTTGAACTAGAAATATGTCATTTCCCTATCCTTTGATTAAGAGATTTCCATCTATAGTACCTCTCCTGTATCCATGTTTGCAAAGATACCGAGATAGTGTCTCATACCACTTCCTGGGTTCCTGATGCAACCTATAAAGAGCTTTGTCAAGCTTGCAGACATAATCAGGATGATCAAGATCTACAAACCCAGGTGGTTGTTTGACATACACCTCTTCATCAATCACTCCATAAAGAAAAGCACACTTTACATCCAGTTGAAAGACCTTGAATTTCTTGGATGAAGCAAATGTTAGGAATATCCTAACAGGTTCCAGTCTTGCTACAAGAGCAAAGAAATCAGTGTAGTCAATCCCTTTTTCTTGTATGTATCCTTGAACAACTAGTCTAGCTTTGTTCTTGATGGTAATGCCTTTATCATCTTTCTTGTTCCTAAACACCCATTTGGTACAATGGTAGTCTTCCCATGAGGAAGAGGACAAAGGTTCCAAACTTTCTATCTTTTGAATTAAAGCAGCTCCTTTTGCATAGCTTCAACCCAACTTCCATCCTGTAGAGCCTCATCAACTTTCTTTGGCTCTATCTGGGATAAGAAGCAAGACTGAAGACAAACATTTGCTTTATGGGTTTTTCCTCTTGTTCTTACCCTTGTGATAACATCTCCAATGATGTTTGCGGTAGGGTGAGACTTGTGGATCCTTAGCTGAGGGATCACAGCAAGTTGTTGAGAGAGATCTATATTAGAGAAATTTAGATCTGACATAGATGTTTGACCCATCACTTCAGCACACTTATCAAAAGAAACTTGATCCAATGAGTGTGTGACATCATTGATGTTGTCATCTATGGAGTGGTTATTAGTATCAAGAAAGTCCTGATCACTGTAACCACCTCCATTGTTTTCTTCTACATATAAGGCTTCTCTATCTGGTTGTGGAGCCTCTGAGCTGGAATTTGAAGGCATCCCAGATGTATGAGCTAAGGTTGTCACTGTAGTGCTGATAAAAACCTCATTTGCATAAGTAGTTCCAACTAGAGCTGAAGATGTGTTACTTGACGGTCTTCTTATCTCAAATCTTGGATCAGGATCACATGTATTTAAATTTTTTGCAGATCCTGAAACAATCTCACAAGATCTATTGAAACAATTGGTAACTAAATCAAGATCAATCAGCCAATCAGGACCAGAACTAGCTACACAGGGTGTGTGTTCATTGAAGTCACATTGGCTGACTCCTCAACAATTCTAGTTCTAAGATTGTATACTCTATAAGCCTTATCTTGGGAAGAGTATCCAATAAAGTGTCCATCATCTGATTTCTCGGCAAATTTGGCAATTTGATCTTTGGTATTCAAGATGGTGCAAGGACATCCAACTGACCTGAGAAAACCAATGTAAGGTTTCCTCTTTTGCCAAGTTCATAAGGAGTCTTGCCATGAGTCTTAACCACAAAAACTCTGTTCTGCACATAGCAGGCAGTGTTGACTGCCTCTGCCCAGAAGGTGATGGGCAGCTTAGAGTTAGACAACATGGTTCTTGCAGCTTTAATCAGTGTCCTGTTTCTCCTTTTAGCAACACTATTTTGCCGAGGAATCTTTGGAGCACTATATTGTCTTGTAATACCTTTTTCATCAGAAAATGTACCAAGGGTTTGGTTCTTGAATTCAGTTCCCTGATCACATCTTATGATTTTGACCTTGTGATCAGATTGATTCTCAATCTTCATGATGAAACTATTTAGAATCTCAGGAGTCACATCCTTAGTTCTAAGGTAGAAGACCCAATTGAATCTTGTAAAGTAATCTGTGATCACCAAACAATAAAAGGTCCTTCCTAGACTCATTACATTGGTGGGGCCAAAGAGATCCATATGTAACAAGTCAGAAAATTGCTTTTGAGACTTTGGAAGTTTTGATGACTGAACCATTGAAAGATTCTGCAGACACTGCAGCAGACTTTAGTGCTTCGAAAGTATTCCTTTCTTCCAAGGCCAACTTTTCTTCCGAAGGCAATTTTCCACTTGCCTTCTTCTTAGATTTGAAGCTTCCGAAGGAAACAAACTTTCCTTCCGAAGCTTGAATCTTCTTGGAACTCTTGGAAGTCCTTGTCTTGGTCATATGAAAAGTACCTTAGGATTGTATGGACAATCCTTAGCAAGATGTGCAGTACTTTCACACATGACACACTCCATTTTCTTCTTCCTAATAGCCTTTTGCTAGAAATAAGACTGACTTGGTCACATCCCTTCTCCACCTCATCTTTGCAGATGCTGAGACATTCTTTTAGGCTTATGACTGTTCTTGGAGTTGGATGGTCTGGGTTGTGTAGCAGTGATACACAATAGATTAGCCTTCTTTTGTGTACTGAGATGATTTAAACATGAACCAGAACTCTTAGTAGAAGAGTTTAGGTTAATGTCTTCAGTCTTTACTACTTCAAACCCTATAGAGATGCTTAGAGTTGAAAGTAGCCATGATCTCTTGAGTCTTCCTTGCTTTTCTTTTGCTCTTTCTGATCAATTCATTCTCATTGACTTGGTCATCATAGTCTTCTTCTTCTCCTCAGAAGGATAGTGGCCCTTCTTAGAATCCTCCTCTTCACTCTTTTCAGAAAAATTCTTCACTATCACTTCTTCATCCTCTTCACTCAAAGGATCTATGAGAGGAAGCTTATCTTCACAAGTTCCACACCTAGATGATCTTAAAGACAAGATTGTGTGTGGAGGAGCTATCTTATTTGATCCTAGTCCCTATTTGTTTTGATAGCACATTTTGTTGTGCAGGAATGAGGATATCATGTTCTTGAAGGTCTCTTCTTCAAGAACACACTTGTCTGCCCTGGCTTTTCTGATAACAAGCTCAGCCTGGCACTCAATTAGCTTGGTTATGAGATCCTTTATTTGAGTCCTAAAATTGAATGCTCATGTTTTAGAACTGAAATGGTTTTCTTTAAGTCCTCTATCTTCAGTCTATAATCATTTTCAGACTTTCTAAAATCAGCTATTAAAATGTTTAAGGACTCAAGATCAGATCTCATTTTCAAGTTATAGGACCTGTATCTATTTACTTTAGCAATGCATTCAGGGGTACAGAGATGTTCCAATACCTTTGCTTCATCATGATCTGCCATCAGTGCTTGGCTTGGAGAAGCATCTTCCACCTGAAAAGCTCCAGTCAAAGCCTTTATCCTCAACGACAACAGCAGCCTGATGCTTTGGCTTCTCATTCTGGGGAGCTTTGATAGTGTAGTGAGGTTTGGACTGGGTTTCCCCACCATTTGTTCTAGGTGCCTTACACTCCCTGGCAAAGTTGCCCATCAAGTTACAGTTGTAACACTTGACTTTGCCTTTGTCCAGGCCAAACTTTCCACTGGTTGTATTGCTTGGAAACTTCCTTCCAGTCCTCTTGTAGAACTTCTTGGCTCTGGGAGTGAGAAGAGCCATCTGCTAGACTATTTCCATGTATTCCAAATCATATGGATCAATACAGTCCAGGTCTTCAAGAGTGAAAAGAGAGTTGCCACAACTTGCATCAGAAGACACAAAAGATTGAGAAGAGCTTATCTTTTGGAATGGGCTTCCTTGAGTGTAGTTCTCCCTTGGTGTCTCTGGGAAGGTGATGGAAGGACCTTTAGGTGAGTTGTCAGGGTAGCATATGAGATGATGTTAGGGTTCTATGCTATCCCTTTCAACCACATATAGGGCTGAACCCATTTGATTGTTGGAGTTTCCAGATGAACCTTGCATGTTCATCTCCATCTGGTAGCCGCTGAGAATCCCATATAACTCTGTTAGAGTAAGAGTTTTGAGATTTTCAGTTCTCTTGATCACCACACAGTGGTGTGTCCACTACCTAGGAAGTGAGGACATGAACTTCCTTATAATGTCTCTATTTTCAAGAGAAACTCCTCCATCCACAAGGGTATCCAAAATCTCAACATACCTGAAGTATTGCTGAGTCATAGTTTCACCTGTTTTGAAGGTGAGTTTTCAAATGGCTACTTCAGGAGATCCTTCTTATTCTCCTAGGCTTCAAAGGAACCCTCATACATTAGTTTCAATGCATCCCATGGCTATTTAGCTATTTTGCATTTCTTGAAACCTCTGTATACAGAGTTTGGAAGAGCAGTCTGAAGGGCTGTCATGGCTTTTCTATCAATCTCTACTCTCTTTCTGTCTTCATCAGAGTAGTTTGCCACAGCCTTGGGGATCATTCCGACACCAGTAGCAGAAGGGGTGCTTGGTATGTAAGGTTTATTTTTAACAGGCTCCCACATTCTTGAGTCTAGAGACCTGATGAAACCTTCCATTCTCAGCACCAGGTGTCAAAGTCATCAAGAGTGACCAGTGAGACTTGTTCATGGTTCCAGTTTCCATATCAGTCTTGGAAATGGTTGCTATTTGAAAAGTTGAGTATTTGTGTGTGTGAGGGATCTTAAGATGGTGAGATCTTATATCAAGAGCCTGGGAAGCTCTGATACCAAATGCATGACCGGTGAATAGGGTCACTTACAACATAACAAAACAAAGAGGAGAGTAACTAAACTTAATCAAACAGTGAACTGGATTAACCACAAGTAAAAACCTAAGAAACACAAGTAATAAAGGGACAAAACACACGAGCAAGATACACAAGTGTATGGTTTTCAAGTTGCAGTATATTGCTTTCTCAATGTTCTATTACAAGTGTTACAAAGCATAAGGAAAGTTATAAGAACATGAGATACTTATAGTACATCCTATAGCCAACCATACTATGAAAGCCAGCTGGATACAATTGACTAGACACAAAACAAAATCAATTGTAGAGTCAAAAGGCAGATTGCCTTTTGACTAGTGACTATGACATGCCATACCTCATATCCTTATCTATTACAAAAAGGATAAAGTACATGAAGTAGAAAGCTACAGACTCAAGACCTCAATGTACAGTTACCAAAGCATGGACCTTTTCACCAACTCATGTAAGTTGGTGACTTTACAGAGTTACAGCGGAAGGGGTCCAGCTTTATGGAAAAGTACATCAGATAAAACATGTTGTTTAAAGTCTTCGAAAGAAATCTGTCTTCAAGGTTGAGCTTCGGAAGACTTTGTCTCTAAAGCTTCGAAGACTTCATCTTTGGCTTCGAAGATATTGGTCTTGGCTTTGGAAAATTTTACACTTAATATTTCTGTTGCATGTGTGAAACTTTCGAATCATTCTTCTTTAGTACTTGTGCAACATGCATTCAGAAAGACTTTGGTTGCTTCAGCCTCTATACATATTCTCTACAACTTATACATATAAATAACCAAGTGTTGAGTGATTTTTGTGAGTGGTTTACACTCATGCATAAAATAAATTTTGTAGGCATGTGATGCTCATTTGAATATTACTAGTATATTTGGAAAGAGCAAGTTAAAACACTTGTTTTCTTCTTATTATGGTGCTATGTTTGATAGTCAATTGTGAGTTTAGATTTTCATTTAATAAACGGTTTACTTCTACCATCTTTCATGTCAATGGGATTTCTTTTGTTAAAGGGTTGCATGGGAGTTTGCTTGAGGACAAGCAAAGTTCAAGTGTGGGGATGTTTGATATGATAATAAATATACATGTTTACAACATATATTTCTTTGTATTTAAACTCATTTTTGATACAAAATTCATAATTTAGACACTTATTTGTTTTTTATTTGAACTTTGTAGTTTCGAAATGAAGCTCGATGATTTTTGTATAGAAAAACCCAAGATTTGAAGAGGTTCCAAAGGAAAAATGCTACTAATATGACCATATTAAAGCTGAATATGGTCATATAAATTGTCAAACTCTAAATAATTTATTTTTAAAGCTGAATATGGTCATATCACTTCAGATATAGCCATATTCCGGCAGGAACAGGTTTATAATCCTAGCACGCCCTCATTTCCAACATAACTTTTATTTCTTTCAAAACCTTAGCCTTCTTAAAACCCTTAGGAGTTTTGAGCATTTCTCAAGAGTTTTTGGAAGGTTTGAAGGCCAAGATTAAAGATTTCACACTTTCAAGAAGGATCTAACATCATCCACTCCATTTCCACTCAAAATTGATTTGAATTCCTTTAGATCTACTATGAGTTCTTCCATGTTCTTGAGTTTGGGTGTGTCTTTTGTAAGTCTTATAGGCTAAACTCTTATTATCACTTGGATTACATAAAACTTAGCATGATTTAACAACTTGTACATGATTCTTGGTGTTGTTTATGTTATTTTCATGATGAAACTTGATTATTCTTCAATGATTATGTGTATTTTTTTAGGTTGATGAAATGTCCACCTTGTGGGTGTTGTAAGCATGTTATGTTGAAAAACATCATGTTCTTACCAGATTTATGCATATGATTGCATCTTTTGTATGTGATTTTGTGACATTTGACCAGAAATGGTGAATTGTTGGACCAAAAGAACCAATGAGCCTGATCAGAGAAACTCTAAGTCCCACAGGACATCACAACAGCTGAAGAAGACCTGATCAGCTGTTCTACAAAGTCTGAAGAATACAACTGCTGAAGTACGTCTGAAGTACTGAAGACAAAGACTGAGACAACAGCTGAAGATCTAAAGTCTGAAGACTTCAACAAGTACTGAAGACAAAGACTGAAGATCAACAGCTGAAAGACAAAGTCTGATGTTCAAGTACTGAAGACATCAGCTGATGTTAACAGCTGATGACAACAGCTGAAGAGGGCTTCTTCAGTTGTTGTGATGGTTTTTCTTCTTCAGTAGTTTTCTTTTCCTTTCAGTAGTTTTACTTTTCTTTTCATACTTGTAAACAACTGAAGAGGTTGTTCTTGTTGTTGTAGTGTCAGTAGTATTATGTTTTTCAGTAGTTGTAAATAAGATGTTTAACACTTAGGAACATTTGTAAGAAGATGTCAGTTGTTGACATCTTCAGTAGTTGTTAAACATCAGTAGTTATAAAACGATTACATGTCACTTTCAGGTGACATCAGCCTACGTCATTCTTTCCTTTATAAGGAAGATGACTCACCTGTAATCGTACCTTTGAGGCCGACAATCTTAATGCAATATTCCTTTGGTCGGATATTTCTCTCTCTATAACAAAATTCTTTTATCGTTTTATATCGAATGTTCTTGTTTGAATTTGTCTAATTCTGAGCTATTCCGCTGCTATATCTGTTCAATCGATTAAACCAAGAGGCTGAGATCCTAACAAATGGTATGAGAGCGGGTTAATCATTGATCGATCTAACAATTGATCATTGAAACTGTTCAATCGCTCTAAGTTTAATCGAATTAGCAAAATTCGCAAGGATCTGTTATAGAGATTGAGAGTGTATCGCTTCTGGCCGTTTTATTTGAGGTTCTGTGTGGTTTGAGCTAAATTTATTGTGATTTTACTTGAATCTGTCTGATTTTCCACAATGACTACTTCTTCGAATGATCCTTTCAATACTGGATCCTCTACCAAGCCTCCGATCTTGGTGAGGAATGAGTATAACATTTGGCAGAGAAGATTGCTCCATCACCTGTCTGTCAATAGCTCAGGTTGTTGGACATCTGTGGTACATGGACCACATAAGCCAATGGTGAATGATCCGGAAACAACCAGTTGGTTCCAAAGAAGAAGGAGCAATACTCCGATGAGGACAAGAAGTTGTTTGAAATCGATGCAAAAGCCCATGGAATTTTGGCTATGGTTCCTAATGAGATTTACTTTGGGCTTCTGCATTGTGAGTCTGCTCATGACCTCTGGAATGCCATCAAAGAACAATTTGGCGGTACTGATGAGGTTTTAGCAAACAACAGGGAAATCCTCGCCCAACAATATAAGACTTTCTCTCATAGAAAGGGTGAGACTCTGACTCAACAATTGAGCGATTTTCATGTTTAATCTCTGAATTGAAAATGGTTAAACATGAATATACCAGGATTCAGATGAACCATAGATTCCTAAGATCACTGCCTGAGAGATGGAACACATATACCATTGTTCTACGCTCAAATGCTGATGTTGATCGCCTATCTCTCACCCAACTTCATGGGAAACTGCTTACATTCGAGAGAGAGATAGAGCAGAAAAGGAAATTGGTTTCATCTGGCAAGCTCACTGAGGATTTTGTCCAAGGGAACACTGCCCTGATTGGACATCAAGAGTCAGAATATGCGTCATCTGAAAGCCAGTATGATGAGCATATTGATTTCTCTACAAACACTTCTGAGCCTGCCTTTGTGCGTGTTGATAGTTATTCTGCTGGTAGTAATAGTGACAATCTATGTTTCATCATGGATGATCTCAAGGGGATTGCTGATGATGACTTAGAAGAGATGGATATTTTGAGCCAAATGGCCTTGATAAATATCAGATCTCAGAAGTTCTACAAGAGAACTAGAAGGAAATTCCCAGGACTCTCTGGCAAAACCAAAGTTGGTTTTGACAAGAGTAAGTTGAAGTGCATAAATGCCACAGGCTTGGGCACTTTGCAAGAGAATGTAGATCATCTGGATCTAACTCTCATGCACCTTTTGTGACTTTCCCTGGCAATAGTCAACAAAACAGAGGGCAACAACCTGTCAATTCTGGTTATCATCATCAACCACAATCTCCTGCATATTTTGTTCCACAGGGGCCAATGCCATATCCATACCCCTGCTATTACATGCCACAACCAGGCCAGGTTCAAGCACCCACTGCTCAGCAACCACATGCACTCCCTGAGCCTCAACCATCCCAATCTCATCAACCTAATCAACCTCAACAACACAGCTTCTTCACACCAGGAGTTGTTGACTGGAGCAGTTTACCAGATGATGTGTCTGGTAATGAAAATGTTCTCAGGTGCTGGTCAACATGGTGGTGAGCATCCTTTTGGAAATCTAGCTCTCATGGCTTTGGAATCCTCTGATGATATCCTCAAGTACCTCTTCAACACAGGTATCACAGGTATCCTCTGAGGCTAAGGCCAAATTATGTTCTGAAACTTGCATAGCAGCATTTGCCTCTATTAGAGAAGCAAATGTGGCTTTAATCAATAAAAATGTAGAGCTAGAACAAACAATTTCCAAAAATAAAGCTGAGTTTGAGTCTGTGCTAAAAGAGAAAACTGATGAGATTTACAAATTAAAATGCAAATTTCTGTTGATAAGGCTAGGGAGGATGTACTCTTAGAGAAGTACAAAGACCTCAAAGATACTCTTGCTGTCACCCAGGTAGAGTGTGATCGATGGGTACAATCTTGCAAGGGCTTTGAAATGCTTCTTAGTAAGCAAACAGCTTCCAATGTGAAGTTTTAGAATTGGTTATAATCACACTGCTCCTCCTACAGTTTTTGCTTCAAGAGCAGGAGCAGAATCTGATGGAGAAAGTAATGACCAATCCACCTCATCATGTGATTCACTACTTGATAAAGCACCATCAGTAGTTGAAGTCAGTAGTAATCCCTCTGTGAACCTATCAGCTGATATTGATGGTTCAACTGCTGACACTCACATGATCAATGAGTTGATCAACCCAAGTGTTATCCCTAGAAGTACTGAGGGTACTGGAGAGCAGGGGATAACATCTGGAGTTCAAATCCTAATGACTGACAGCACTGAAGAGAAGAAAACTGTCAGTAGGAAGGATTTGAAGCCTACTAAGGAAGTTGACAGAAGGCAAAAAGTGCTTCTAAACTGCTGAAGAGCAAGTCTTCAGTAGTTTCATCTTCTTAGTTGATGATCAACAGAAGATGAAGAAGAAACCATGTGAAATATGTGGTCTATTCAATCATCTCACAGATGATTGTTGGTACAAAAAGGGATCCAACTCAAACAAAAGGAGAAAATTAAAGAAAACTTGGCTAAAATGAAAACTGAGTTTGAGTCCAAGTTTGTACCAGCAGCATCAAATCCTGTTACTCCTTGTCCAAAAGAAATCTAAAAGAGAAGGAGTGCAACAGGCAATAGCTGAGGTTGCTCAAAAGAAGATGGTGCAACACAAAAATCATCATCAAACACCAATACCAAAGTGTCTGAAGAGCTGAAAGCTCTTCCCAGAATCAGACACAGCTGGTAATGATGGTTCAACATCTGTTGGGAAGATTTAACCAACTTGATGGCCCTGTTGTGAAACCCCAGAAAAGGAGATCCAAGCCAAAGGATTCCTCTTCTACACCATCTCCTTCACCTCAAGCTGTTGTGCCCATAAACCTGTTAGTTTACCATCTATTGATGAGACCAGGCCCAAAACCAAAAAGGTTTGGGTCTCCAAAACTAACTGATTGTTTATTAATGCAGGTCTCTTCAACATGCCAAAGTAGCATCTGGTATGTAGACAGTGGGGGATCTATGCATATGACTGGGAACAACTCACTTCTTAATGACTACTCTCCAGGAAGGAAGGGTTTTGTTTCCTTTGGCAATGATGCAAGAGGTTACATCATCGGGAAGGGCTTTGTTTCCAATGGGGAAATAAAGTTTGATGATGTCAACCATGTGGAAAATCTCAAGTATAACCTCTTGAGTATCAGTCAATTGTGTGACAAAGGCCATGTTGCCCTTTTCACAAGCCAAAACTGCAGGATTCTGTCATCCAAAGTTTTGAGTTTGATTGACAAGGTATTGGATGCTCACACTCTCCTGAAGGCCAACAGGACAGGAAGAGTGTATGCCTTAGATCTTTCCAAGAAAATAGTTCTCAAAGGTCATCCTTGCCTATTTTCCAAGGCCTCTCCTCAAGAATCTAATCTATAGCATAGAAGGCTGGGACATGTTAATTTCAAGAACATGAATCAGCTGATACACCATAGTTTAGTAAGGGGAATGCCTATGAAGGAGTTCAAGTGTGAAAACAACTGCACTGCTTGTTTGAAAGGAAAACAGCACAAGGTTTCATTTCCACCTATTGAAGAACCAAAGTCCACTGCCTGCTTACAACTTCTTCACATGGATCTCTTTGGTCCTGTGAGAGTGATGAGCATGGCACAGAAGAAATACTGTCTGGTAATTGTGGATGATTACTCCAGATTTGTATGGACTTTCTTTCTACATTCAAAGGATGAAGCTGCACAGAAGATCATAAACTTGTGTTGTATGCTGAGAAGCAGTATTCCCTCTCAGTCAAGTGTATTAGAAGTGATAATGGAACAGAATTCAGGAACAATAACTTGATGAATTCTACCTTTCCAAGGGAATAAAGAGACAGTTTAGTATTCCAAGAACTCCTGAACAGAATGGAGTTGTGGAGAGAAAGAACAGGACCCTCATTGAAGCTGCAAGGTCTATGTTGGCTGATTCTGGACTGCCATTGACCTTTTGGGCTGAAGCTGTCAACACAGCATGCTATGTGCAGAATAGAGTGCTAATAAATCAGAGGTTGATGAAGACTCCATATGAAGTTCTACATCATTTGGCCTCTCATTTCATTTTTTAGAGCATTTGGGTGTCCTGTTTCATTCTCAACACCAAGGATCAGCTCCAGAAATTTGATCCTAAGGTGGATGCAGGGTACTTTGTTGGTTATTCATCAACTTGCAAGGCATACAGAGTCTTCAACTGCAGAACAAAGATGGTTGAAGAGACTCTACATGTCAAGTTAATGAATCTCCAAAGGACAAGATTCCACAAAGCCCTGTGGAGCTCTTGATTTGGACATACTGCAATATGTTCCTTATCAATCTCCTGCTGTTGCTCCTGTCAACAGTTCACCACCTGGTGTTACTACTGAAGATGATGATGATAGTAGTAATCACCTCTTCAGGTTTAGTGACCAACTGCCTGTCCTCTAAACCTGATGCTCCTGTAGCTCCAGCAGCACCATCCACAACAAATGCTGATGAGATTTCTGCATCCTCAACTTCATTTGAGTTACCACCATCTTCATGGTTTCAAGAATCTGCATCAACATCTGCTGCTGCTGAAGATCCTACAAACACTTGCACAGATTTGATTGTTCCAAGAGCTGAAAAATCACCCAATGTCTCAAATCCTTGGTGATATCAATGCTGGTGTTTCAACCAGAAGCCAGTTGTCCAATTTCTGCTTCTATGCTCTCTCATCAGTCAGCTAGAGCCGAAGAACTATCATGTAGCTTTGAGAGACAATGGATGGGTTGAAGCCATGCAGCTTGAGCTTCTTCAGTTCAAGAAACAGCAAGTGTGGGAGCTTGTTCTTCCCCAGGTAAGTGTGCAATAGGCACTAAATGGGTGTTTAGGAATAAAACTGATGAAAATGGGCTAATTGTTAAGAACAAGGCCAGACTGGTTGTGCAGGGGTTTGCACAAGAAGAAGGTATTGATTATGATGAAACCTTTGCCCCTGTAGCCAGACTGGAGGCAATTAGATTGTTTTTAGCCTATGCTGCACTCCACAATCTTAAAGTTTTTCAAATGGATGTCAAAAGTGCTTTTCTATATGGTACAATAGAAGAAGAAGTTTATGTGTGTCAACCACCAGGCTTGAGGATAATAAGCACCCAGAATGGGTATATAAGCTTGATAAAGCTCTTTATGGGTTGAAACAAGCACCTAGAGCCTGGTATGAGACCTTATCTAACATTATTTTACAGAATAACTTGACTAGAGGCTCCATAGATAAACTTTATTTATTAAGAAGGTGGATCAGCATAAGCTACTTGTTCAAATTTATGTTGATGATATTATATTTGCATCCTCTGATCCCCAATTGTGTGATGATTTCCAAACCTTAATGCAACAGAAGTTTGAAATGAGTGCAATGGGAGAATTACAGTTCTTTCTAGGTTTGCAAATCAAAACAAAAACTGATGGAATTTTCATTCATCAGTCTAAATTCACAAAAGATCTTTTGAATAAGTTTGATTTACAAAACTGTAAACCCTGTTCTACTCCCATGTGCAACACACATAATTGGATGTTGATCAGAAAGGTAAAGGTGTTGATGAAACCCTTTACAGATGTATGATTGGTTCCTTGATGTATTTAACAGCTTCTAGACCAGATATTATGTTTGCTACATGTGTGTGTGCTAGATTTCAGGCTGCACACTAAGGAGTCTCATCTGATTGCAGTCAAGAGGATCTTTAGATATCTGCAAGGTACACAATCTCTAGGCTTATGGTATTCCACTGGACATTCTTGCAAATTAGTGCTTTCTCTGATAGGACTATGCAGGGTGTAAGTTGACCAGGAAATCAACTTCTGGTGGATGCCAATTCCTAGGCAACTGTTTGATTCTTGGCAGAGTAAGAAACAAACATCTGTTGCTACATCCACTGCTGAAGCGAGTACATTGCTGCTGCATGTTGTACATCCCAAATACTCTGGCTTCAGAATCAACTTTTGGATTATGGCATTACAGAGACTAAGACTCCATTATTAATGGATAGTGCTTCAGCTCTTTGCATTGTCAAAAATCCAGTCCAGCACTCTAGGACTAAACATATAGAAATTAGACATCATTTTATAAGAGATTGTTTTGAAAAGGGTCTAATTAATCCTATGTTTGTGCCTAGTGCTGATGAGCTTGCAGACATTTTTACTAAGCTTTGGATAGTTCAACTTTCCACAACCTGGTGTTAGGCTTGGTATGCTGCAGCTAGAATAAGTGACAACTACTGATGATCTCAGTACTTACTGATGATCATTGGTAACCATGTCAATATAAGTACTGATGAGTTATTTTACTTCAGTAGTTTTTAAACTACTGAAGGCTAAATGCTTTAAGTACTGTACTTATATGTTCTACACTACTGATGTAGCTACAACTACTGAAATCAGTAGAAACAGATAAGTACTGATGTCCTATGAAACAACTGAAAACAGCTAAAAGCTGATGAGTAAGTGTTGAGGACAGTATGAAACAGCTGAAAGGCTATGAATTGACGACAATACTGATGAGTACTCTCTCTTCAGTAGTTCACAAACTGCTGTTCTTTATAAACAACTGAAGCAATACCATGTCTTCAGTAGTTTCACAACTACTGATGACTAACACCAAGTCTTCAGTTGTTTACAACAACTGATGGCAAAACCACGGTCTTCAGTAGTTTCACAACTATGATGACTAATACCAAGTCCTCAGGTGTTTCAACATCTGAAGTCCAACTTGTCTTCAGTAGTTTTTTTTAAAACACTACTGATGCCTAAATCAGAGACAGTTGTTTCAACGTCTGATTGTAAACACCATGTCTTCAGTTGTTTTATAACTGCTGAACACACAATACCATCAGTCGTTTCAAACCTCTGAAAGTTAATACCACGTCATCAGTTGATTCAAATACTGATGACTAACACCAAAACCTTCAGTCGTTTCATAATCGTACCTATATATATACCTGATACCTCTTTCAGAGTTTTTCATTCTTTCACGACCTAAAAATTTCAAAAGCTCTGAAAACCTTTCACTTCATTAATGGCGACCATGCAACTCAAGCCTCGACACAACTGTGTCGCGTACCTCACAAAATCGCCATTCTGGACCAAATTTGATAATGCTATAGATCTTATGGTCCACTCCCCACTGAAAACGGCTTTCCTCTAAATCCAATCATTTATGCCGATTCGCTACATCAGTTTTGGACGAATGCGACCGTTAATGGAGAATCTATCCATTCGTCCATCAACTCTCATAGGTGGTCATCTCTACTGCTACCATCCGTCAGACATTACTGTTAGATGATGCTGCCTACCCTGTTGGATATCCTAAGCGCCAACTTGATCTTTCATTTGGACAACATGGATATCAGGGTGATCTTAGTGCTTCGACCATCCTGAAGAAACATTTTCCAGATGCTGAACGCTTGATTTTTCATATGGTAAATGTTTGCCTGGCCCGAAGACTTCCTCTTGGGATCAAACGTCTTCCAGATGGCAACAGGTATTGTTCTCTATCCTTGAACAAGAACCACTAAACTTTTCTGAAATAATTTTTCTTGAACTCAAGGATATGGCCACAAAACCACTTTCTAACCGTGGATACTATATCCTCGGTTTATAATGGCATAATAGAGAATCAGCTTTCTGCTGAGGGACTAGTTGGTCTGGGAGTCCCTGCTTTGGCTGTATTGCCGGAGGTATACTCCCGACACAACACTGACCAAACTCTCAAACAGGCTGCCAAGCTGCGCAAACCCACGCGGCTGGAACCCACAACCTCCACTTCCACATCCAAAGTCCCCTCCAAACCCACTAAGAAGAAGCCTAAGAAAGCTACTCAGGGAGTTGAGTCCCCTGTGGATGCTCCTGCAGCACCAAAGCAGGTTATCTCTACTGGCTATAACCCCAGTAGAGACTATGACTCCACCAACCGAAGCCGCTCAGGTTTCCTCTCAAAAGGAACCTGAAGCAACCATTCAAAGGGAAGCCACACTGCTGGGATCCTCCTCACTTGAGGGGATTACCATTGAAGAGCACCACTTGTCCGGGTGCACACTGCTTCCACACCCTCTCCTGATGCAACCGCCCCTCAAAGCCCTACAATAATTGTTGCAAAGGTGCTGAACAGTTGCATTCCTCACCCCCCACCCAGACACCAATCACTATGGGATAACCTCAAAACCTGAGGGGGAGGATCACATGCTTCTGTCAACCCACAGCACAGGGGTTATCATGTGTTCATCTTCTAGTGTAGATAAGGAGGTGCGAACTTCTGGTGAGGCTGCCACTGCCCCTGACTCAGCAAATGACCAGGATGCAGTTGTAACATCTAAGACCTCACCAGCGGCAACAGCTGATGAAGGACATAGTCCTGAGGCTGGAAGTCCCCAGAACGAGAACAAGGGGCACATGCTATAATTGATCTACACTCAAGGCATGTTCATTCTGACTCTGTCAGGAGGTCAGGTGATTCAGTATCAACTGATGATGACCTGAGCTTCTTCTATGATGTAGTTGCTCAAAACACCATTCTAGAGGATGAGGTAGCAGACTCAAAGAACTGCTGGCCAAGATGTCTCAGGATGCAAGTCCATCTGCCACCACAATACACCCACAGATGGCACCTTCTTCTGAAGGTCCCTACACACTGAGCCAATATATACTTCCAAGCCACCAGCCTCTGCTTTCGGCACTGATTCTCAGGAACAGAACCATCCTGATCAATCAGTTGCTACCCTTCAAAAATCCCTACCTCTATCACTCCCATGATCACAGATATAGTGATCAAAGCCATTGATGAGAGGCTTCCTACAATAATGCAACCCTTGGTGGAGGAGTGGTGACTAAATCCCTTTTACTGCTCAAACCCTTGCCCCAATGCAACCAAAAAGGGGGAGAGTCAGTCAGTTAAAGGAAAAAAAAGGAAGAGGATAGATGGGGAGAAGGAGAAAGAATCAGAGAAGGTAACTGAGAAGGAGAAGGAGAGTGAGAAGGGAGCTGAAGTGAATGAAAGTCAAAAGACTTCATGTCATATCAAAAGAGGAAAGGAGAGTCTGAGAAGGAGAAGGAGCTGAATGATATGGTGAAAGAAGTGACGCCAACCATAACCGTTCAATGGATAAAATCATTGAGCAGTTATATAAGCAGGGTTTTGACATCCAACAACTAGACTCCGAGATCAGAAGGTTGGAAACAGAGGAGATCAACTCAAGATGGGCCAGCTATGATGCCTTAGAAAGAGAAAGGCTGGAGATAATGATCAGTTTATAGCCAAATATTTGGGAAGATCTCTCATTGAAATAAGGGCCTGGACCAGGGACAACATCTTGGTAATAACCACCAAGATTTGTTCGTCTGAAGCATACTCCAAAGGTTTAGTGATTGAGGTATTGAATGAACTGGGGTTGGGAATCGAAAAGAACTGACAAAATTACCAAAGCCTCCCTTACAGCCAAATGCTTAAAACAGTCTGAAAAACCTCAATCCTCAAAAAACCATCTTCACAACCACTAAAACAACCCTTTACCTCTAAACCAACCATCCAACCCACAAAACCAAATCCTTTACCCCCAAAACCCACTGCCAGTGATGTACCTAGCCAAAGAAAAGAAAGGTACTGAGGCCTGATGAAGATGAAGAGGAGGATGAAGACAGACTGCCACTCTCTGCAGTTATTACTTTGCCTAAGGCTAACCATGTCCCCCTCACTCTGCTTCTCAATGCATGATGTAATGATAAAGATTGAAGAGAATAGATGCAACGACATGATGAGGAAATGCTGAAAAGCATTGACAAAGCATATGCCACATCTTCTTCATCATTAGCATGAAGAAAGAAGTATTAAGATGTACCCTTGCTAATACCTTTCAATACCAAAGGGAAAGAGTAAGGATATGGCCTGATCCTAGGGTGGCATCGGATTGTCAAGAAAGAAAATTCCTTCAAAATACAAGGGCCAAGTGAAGAGAGTTGTCGACGAAGACATCACTGTGGTTCTTGTAGTGTCACCTTGGGAAATTGTGAAGAGTTCAAGAAAGCCTATGAAGCCAAACAACCACCTCAAAAGATGTTAGAGAACAAAATTATAAAGAAGGGATTGGTTTACAAAAGACTTGAAAACTTCAAACAAGAGAGCTCAACCTGCTTTTAGAAGGGACTCATCCAGATGAGTTTGCTTATAGACAAATAACCACGGTTGAGCTCAAGAATGGAAAACAGGCCAAGTACATATCTGAAGTGTATGGCCGAGAAGGATTATTGATTGATGGGTGCCCGAGGTGCTGACAATGGATGAGCAAATCATGTTTCTAAGGGCTTACACCAGGGAATCATATAGGCTGATACACGGGAAGTAGATCTCATGGTTGGGGTAACAGCTCGGTGTCCAAGTCCCAATACAGAGCTCCAACCATATCATGCCAAACAGATCATCAGAGAACTTCCCAGGCGGTGCTGAAAAAGGGTCACTTCTCATCTGATCAAGAGGATAAAAAGACCAATCTATCTGCCAAAATAAGTGGGACTCATCAATAACTTAGAGGTTTTGGCTGCATTGGTTCAGGGGGAGTTTGTTGGACCAAAAGAACCAATGAGCCTGATCAGAGAAACCTCTAAGTCCCACAGGACATCACAACAGCTGAAGAAGACCTGATCAGCTGTTCTACAAAGTCTGAAGAATACAACTGCTGAAGTACGTCTGAAGTACTGAAGACAAAGACTGAGACAACAGCTGAAGATCTAAAGTCTGAAGACTTCAACAAGTACTGAAGACAAAGACTGAAGATCAACAGCTGAAAGACAAAGTCTGATGTTCAAGTACTGAAGACTCAGCTGATGTTAACAGCTGATGACACAGCTGAAGAGGGCTTCTTCAGTTGTTGTGATGGTTTTTCTTCTTCAGTAGTTTTCTTTCCTTCAGTAGTTTTCTTTTCTTTTCAGTACTTGTAAACAACTGAAGAGGTTGTTCTTCAGTTGTTGTAGTGTCAGTAGTATTATGTTTTTCAGTAGTTGTAAATAAGATGTTTAACACTTAGAAACATTGTAAGAAGATGTCAGTTGTTGACATCTTCAGTAGTTGTTAAACATCAGTAGTTATAAAACGGTTACATGTCACTTTCAGGTGACATCAGCCTACGTCATTCTTTCCTTTATAAGGAAAGATGACTCCCTGTAATCGTGCCTTTGAGGCGACAATCTTAATGCAATATTCTTTGGTCGGATATTTCTCTCTCTATAACAAATTCTTTTTATCGTTTTATATCGAATGTTCTTGTTTGAATTTGTCTAATTCTGAGCTATTCCGCTGCTATATCTGTTCAAATCGATTAAACCAAGAGGCTGAGATCCTAACATGAATGAAGGTTGGGGACTTAGTGAAATTGGGTAAATATGCATCCTTATGCTTATGTTTGAGAAAACCATAGTGTATGTCATGTATCTCTCTTGTCATTGGTTATGAATTAATTTTGTAATCGTGGTTTGATGTTCATAAGGTGGAAAGTAATTAAAGTATTGTCTATTTATGCCACTTGAGGTGGTTGTCATGTGTTTATCATGTTAACTTTCTAAATATATGTGGAATTAAGTAACCCTAACGGGAGCCTAATTCACCTTTAACATTGACATAATTGTATCGATAGTTCTTCATGGCAAACTTTAGGTGGCTATTGTGTGTTTATCATTCTAGCTTTCCGAATGGTTATATGTTAAGATATCCTTGACGGGGGGTTAGGCTACTTTCATGTTTCATGTGTAAAAAATAGTCCACCTTGAGTTTGTGCTAGTTGTTAATTATATGCCAAGTGGAATCAAAAGTCTAAGTAATATCTTTAATTGATTGTGTATCTTCGTCTTTACTTTCTTAATTATTAGTTTAAATTGCTAATCGTTTTAATTAATTATAATATTCACAAACCCAAACTCAATGATTGGTTAAATAGTGATGATGATATAGTATTAGGAGCCTTGTGTCCACGGATTGATACTTGGTTCTTACCTTAACTATCCTACTATACGATAGGTGCACTTGTGTTGGGGTTCAACAATTGAATAAACTGAAGCTTACCAAATCATAATTACAACCAACTAAAGATCTCATTGTACGAGTTCTGAGACCAAGTTGATTACAACAAAACAAGACAATTCAACATGACAAAGTCAATATCAAGACAATTAGAAAGTCAAAATTAGGTCATGTTGTAATATTAGTATAAATAGATCCACTAGTGTATTTTTGCAAGTGTGGCTTTTATATGTGTGTTCTCATGTTGTAAATCACCATACAAGGAGAAAACATCTCCTTTGGGTGGGTTTGATTTTACCAACCATCTATGATTCATATTGTAACTTGTTTATCAACATCAATGAAATCATAACATTATTATTATCCATCTCTTTGTTCTATGATTCACACAAGTCCACCCATCTTAATTTTGATTTCTAGATCTGAACGAGATGAATCCTAAGATCCAAGCTCAATGAATATGAAATATTGATTTAGCAAAATGGTATCAGAGCTGTTAGTTGCTGGATTTATCTAGATTTCAGATATAATTTCATCCTTAATGATGTCAAGAACAATGAAGAAAAGAAGAAAAATGAAGAAGAAAGTCCTTGTTCATAAAAAAACCCTTCTGTTCATACCCAAAATCAAAAGAAAAACCAACAAATCTGTTCAACAGTGGTACAATTTGAAGATTCCTGAACATGCTCATGATTATTCCTTCAAAATTCGATGCAATTGAACAAGATTATCATCAAAAAGAAAGAAACCCGTTTGTTCATCTCAAAATCAAGAAGAAAAATCATCAAGATCTGTTCTAATATGGTATGATTTGAAGAAATATAATCAATCACTGATTATTCCTTCAAAATTCAATGCAATTGAATACGATCATCATCAAAAACAAAGAAAAGATGAAAGAATGGAAGCTACTGCTGATTTCCCGACCTGCACTGCAATGTAAAATTGTTTTTGTTCAAGTCTGAAAACAAATGCGGATGAACAAAAACAAATGCGGATGAAGCTTCGTCAAATGCGAATGTGTTATACACAAATACGGATGTGTTATACACAAATGCGGATGAGTTGTCACCAAATGCGGATGACTTGGCAACAAATGCGGATGACTTGTCACAAATGTGGATGACTTGTCACCAAATGTGGATGCCTTGACACCAAATGTGGATGCCTTGACACCAATTGCGGTTGACTTATAAACAAATGTGGGTATTCTAAGCACAAATGCGGATGCTTTGAAGTCAAATGCGGATGCATTGAAATCAAATGCGGATGCCTTGCAATCAAATGCGGATGCTTTGCAATCAAATATGGACGAGTTAGCAAAGAAATGTGGATGTGTTGCAAGAAATGCTTATGAACAGTTGATGAACAGGACTTCAAAAAGAAAAAAAAACATGAACATGGATGATTGCAACCAACAGGCATGTCCATTTTGATCATGAAAAAAAAGAGTATAGAAATCAACTTTTGTCACTTTCTCACAGATTCATCCAGGGACTTGTACAACTATTAGATGCCCTTTTTGAAGTACTTGATATCACATTATTTTTTATGATGTTTTGCACCCGTGCTTGACTACTGAGCGGACAGTTAGCTGGACTTTAGTGAAGGGAGTACTTATTATCTGAAGAATGTCATTCATCAAGTTATTTCAAAAGAGTGGAAGTGTTTCAACATTATTTCATGTTCCTGATGCAGTTTATTGAAGTTCAAAGTCTCACCATATGCCTAATACATACTAATCCTTGAGTTTTGATATGAACTGTAATCCAAGAGTGATACAACCCATATCCAATACCAAGAAGTATTCTCAAGAGATTTTAACCTTTGTCAAAAATATATTAGGAGGAGCTTAATCTAAGTGGGAGAACATCAATGTATTGTGCTAGAACATCAGTTGGTCAAGAAGACATGTGACAGAGAAGATCTTCAAATTCAAGGTTCAACAACTGAATAAACTAAAGCTACTAAATCATAATTACAACCAATTGAAAATCTCATTGTACGAGTTCAGAGACCAAGTTGATTACAACAAAACAAGACAATTCAACATGACAAAGTTAACATCAAGACAATTAGAGTCAAAATTAGGTCATGTTGTAATATTAGTATAAATAGACCCACTAGTGCATTTTTGCAAGTGTGGCTTTTGTATGTGTGTTTCTCATGGTGTAAATCAACATACAAGGAGAAAACCTCTCCTTTAGGTGGGTTTGATTTCATCAACCATCTATGATTCACATTGTAACTTGTTTATCAACATCAATAAAATCATAACACTATTATTATCCATCTCTTTGTTCTATAATTCACACACGTCCACCCATCTTAATTTTGATTTCTAGATCTGAACGAGATGAATCCTAAGATCCAAGTTCAATGAATTTGAAATATTGATTTAGCCACTTGCCTATTGTGTGTAGTTAGTCTAAAGATGATAATAATTTCTTTAAAATTAAGACAAATTGTGTGAATTTTCATATCAAAAATATATATATATATTATATATATATATATTATATACACACACACACTTTACACACATCGAAAGGAATTATCAAGCATAAAAGGATTTTTTTAACGAAAGCATAAAAGGATCTAGGATAAAATAGAAATAGCTTTACAATAATTATTTTTTTTAAATTAACTAATATTTCAAATGTCTATAAATTTTTATAAGATATTCTTTTTGAAAATACTTTATGAAACCAAACAATCATTCTCTGTAATTTGAGGTATAGTCTTATTGATATACGTATTATTTAAGAAAAATGATCTATCTAAAAAATATTCGTGTATTTATAATTTGTTTGATTTCTACACCGGTGAATTATATAAGTAACTTATATAATTACTTTATAACTTAAGTAACTAGTTTATAAGTTGATTACTTTCATAAATGTATATTATAATTATGGTGCAGAAGAAATTACACTAATAGAAAACTCTATTTTTCTTATTGTTTTTTGCGACAAAAACAAATTTGTAACTAAGATAAGATTGCCACAAATTAATGACATAAGTGGAAAAGCCCACAATTAGCAAGTAGTTTGCGACAAAGTTGCGACGAAAAAAGATGTCCCAAATCCCTTACAAAAATTAAGTGTGAAATTAAATTCTTGTCATGACAAGCATGCATCGATGTGAAGTCACGACCCAAAATTTATGCTGGAACCCATATATTGTCACAAATTTGTCGCAGTTGCCATAAATTTGTGACAAAAACTTAAATACAAACAAATCGCAACTCAAAATTTTAATATGATATATTTTAAAACAAATTTTATTTTCAATATTATTTTTCATAATGTTTGTAGTCATAAAATAATGTTATTAATAATTAAGAATTATAGTTTTAAATAATATTTTTGGATAATATTGGTAATAATAAAATTAAATAATATTTTGTTTTAGTAGCTTCTCTTTAACTTCTTTTTCTTAGTTTCAATATGCTTTAGCATAACAACTTTAATTGAATTTGTCTTCATAGGAGCCAATTTTGTTTTTATTAAATCCTATCTTAAATAGATAATCATTCATTTTATTAAAAGACATATCATAAGGATCAACAAAAGAAATGAGATTGTTGATCTTAGCTGGACATGATGATGATGATGGTGTTTTAGCTTTTCCAACGAATCTAGGGCTTAATTTTCTTTCTTTCCAAATTGAATTATGCCATAACAAGGCTAAACCTTTAATAATAAATCACTTGCAGAGAGTTTAAAGGTTTTCTTCTCCGATCATATCTTCTAGATTTTTATTGTTCTTTCACTTTGGCCATCTATGTGTATTGTGTGTAGGTTGTATGTCGTGCTAAGATTCAACTTTGTTCCAATAGTTCTTTAAGAGTTTTGCTAGGATTAGAAGGTAACATGACTAGCCTTTTTCTTTTGCTTGAGAACAATTCTCAAGTTTCAAAACCAGTCCATAAAATTGGCTTTAGTATACTGAGGATTCCATGCAGGTTTCCTGCCACATGTTAGGAACTATGATTACCAAACTCCAAAAGGACTTGGAGCATCATGGGGAATATGAAATGATTACCCATTTGAATGAAATGTTCCTTGAACAAGCTATGGTAGAGCGCTTCGAAACGGTTCGAGCGCTTCATGCATGTCGCATGGAAGAAACCGAATCGGTATCATCTTATGTTCTTAAAATGAAAAGCCACGTTGATCGCCTCGAGAGGCTTAATGTCCCGTATTAAAGGAATTGGCCATGGATTTGATCCTTAATGGCCTAACCAAAAGGTTTAAGATGTTCATAATGAATTACAATATGAATGGGTAGGACAAGAGCATTGGTGAGCATCACGCAATGCTTAAAATAGCTGAGGCAGGGATGGGTAGAAAGGTTTTACATGTTTTCTCGATCAATGAAGGAGGAAATAAGAAAAGGCAATTCCCTGATCCCAAGGCAAATATTGCCAAAGGAAAGGGATACATCAATGGCAAAGGGAAAAGGAAGGCTAAAGCAGAACCTCCAAAGCCTAAGCTTAAGAAGCCTAAGGTAATAGAGAATGATTCATGCTTTGAGTGTGGTGAGATAGGACATTGGAAAAGGAATTGTCCAACCTATCACAAAGAGTTGAGAAACAAGAGTGATGCGGGGCAAACCTTAGGTACAACTTTCATGATTCACATTGGTTTAAATGTTATTTCTTCAAACTCATATTTGCAATTTGTTGCAGGGGTTTAAAAGAAATAAGCACTTCAAAAAAGGAGACACAAGTCTCTACATGGGCAACGGAGCAAAAGTTGATGTCGAAGCCCAAGGAGACTATATTTTGAAACTTTCAAATGGTTTGGAAGTTGTGCTTAAGAACATTTTGTATGCTCCTAGTTTGACTAGGAACATAATTTATGTTTCCATTTTAAAACAATATGGTTATGATTTAAAGTTTGTAAACAATGGTATTTATGTTTATATGGATGATGTATTTTATTTCAAGGCTATGCCTTTTATTGGTATCTATGAATTGGTTCATGATGATTCATCCTCTAATAACTCATTATACCAATCAAGAACCAAGAAACATAAAATGGGTTTAAGTGATTCTTGTCTTTGGCATTGTCGTCTTGGTCACATAAACAAGAATCGGATTCAAACACTTCAAAAGAATGGTCTTTTGAAACAAATGAAAATGGTTCATTTTATAAGTGTGAATCTTATTTACAAGGTAAGATGACCAAGTCGCCATTAGTGATACTAACAAGAGGGCAAAAAACTTATTGGGAATCATATATTCGGATGTATGTGGTCCTTTTAAGACATTGACAAGAAATGGTGAAAGATACTTAAATACCTTTACCGGCGATTACATGCGCTATGGTTATGTGTACTTGATGACACATAAATATGAAGCTTTTGAAATGTTCAAAATCTTCAAGAATGAAGTATAAAATCAACTCAATAAAACAATCAAAGTTCTTCATTTAGATAGAGGAGGTGAATACCTTAGTGAGGCCTTTCACGA
This sequence comes from Flaveria trinervia, assembly GCA_025506515.1. NCBI lineage: Eukaryota > Viridiplantae > Streptophyta > Magnoliopsida > Asterales > Asteraceae > Flaveria > Flaveria trinervia. The sequence goes on along the minus strand of CM046455.1, from coordinate 25,334,383 downwards.
CCATCTAAGAAGTTGTGGGATTGTCTCACAGTTTACTCTACCTAGAACACCACAACATAATGGTGTGTCTGAAAGGAGAAACCAAACCCTATTGGATATGGTTCGATCTATGATGGATATAAGCTCGCTACCTCTATCATTTTGGGGTTTCTCATTGCTCTCCGCGGCTTGTATTTTGAATATGGCCCTAACCAAGAAAGTGGATCCGACACCTTTTGAAATATGGCATGGAAGAGTTCCGTCGCTGTCATATTTAAAAGTATGGGGTTGTGAAGCTTATGTTAAACTAAACACCCAAAACAAGTTGGAAAGTCGATCCACTTAGTGTATATTTGTTGAATATCCCAAACACTGTATAGGATACTACTTCTTTGATCCAACAGAGCAAAAAGTATTTATTGCTCGAAAGGCAGAGTTCTTGGAAGCTAAGTTCCTTACGGAAGGAACAACATATAAAACAGTGGAATTTGATGAGGATCAAGTTCAACAAGCCGATACACGTTTGGTTGACACTAGCAATCAACAAAAAGTTGTTGATGATGATCAAGAGGTTGATCAATACACACAAAACATTCGCAGATCTGGTAGAGTTAGCATTCCACCTAAAAGATATGGATTTTTCATGAATGGATGCTATGTGGTTGACTCCGATGAGCCAACTACATACCATGATGCAATGTCCAATTCGGATTGTGACAAATGACTGGAAGCCATGAATGTAGAGATGCAATCCATGTATGACAACCAAGTTTGGGAATTGGTTGACCCTTCACTTAACTCCAAACTGGTTGGATGCAAGTGGATTTTCAAGAAGAAAACGGATATGCATGGAAACTTCGATACTTACAAAGCATGACTTGAATGTAAAAGGTTTCACTCAAACTCAAGGGGTTGATTATGATGAAACCTTCTCTCCTATGGAAATGCTAAAGTCAATTACGATATTATTTTCCATAGCTGCATATTATGACTATGAGATTTGGCAAATGCATGTCAAAACCACTTTTCTTTATGGACATCTCGAAGAGACTGCCCATATGGTTCAGCCTGATGGTTTTATCGATACACAACATCCTAAAAAGGTATGCAAGTTAAAGAGATCAATCTATGGATTGAAACAAGCATCGAGAAGTTGGAATAAACGTTTTGATGAAGAGATCAAGAAATTTGGTTTCATGAAGAACGCTGATGAGGCTTGTGTATATAAGAATCCTAGTGGGAGCATAATTACATTCTTGGCATTGTATGTTGATGAAACAAGCATCGGGAAGTTGGAATAAACCATGGAAGGTGTTAAAACCTACCTTGGAAGTTGTTTTTCATAAAAGATCTCGGTGAACCCGCCTATATCTTGGGAATAAAGATCTATAGGGATAGATCGAGGCGGTTGATAGGTTTAAACCAAAGTACATATATTGATAAAGTCTTAAAAAAGGATCATGGAAAACTTGAAGAAAGGTATGGTACCTATTCAAAGAGGGACAATATTGTGTACATCTCAATGTCCAAGCTAAAAGTATGAACAAGATCGAATGAAGGACATCCCATATGCGTCTGCCATAGGATCCATCATGTATGCGATGATATGCACTAGACCGGACGTGTCATGCGTGTTAAGCATGACAAGCAGATATCAGCAGAATCTAGGTAATAACCATTGGATGGTTGTCAAAAGTATATTGAAATACCTTAGGAGGACTAAGGATATGTTCTAATATACGGATCTAATGAAGAGGAACTTGTTGTAAAGGGTTACACGGATGCGAGCTTCCAAACTGATCGAGATGATTCTCGATCGCAATCGGGGTATGTCTTCATTATGAATGGATGAGCAGTGTCCTGGAAGGGTTCAAAACAAGACGTGGCAGCATTGTCCACTACCAAATTGTTAGGACCAGGTATTTAAACGAAATACCGAATGATTAACGTGTAAACCAAACCAATAGTGTGGAATCCTATTTGATTGGCGATCCAATCAGTGAGAACGCACGTAGAATCAATAAGGTATTGAATCAAACGTTAAGAATCGATTAGGAATCGATCTACTACGTTCTATGAACTTGGAGTATCAATTTGGAGGTTTCTGGATGGCTAGGGTATGTCTGGAGTCGAAATAGAATGAAAGCTCTCTTTTTCATGAATTAGGTTGTATTTATAGGTTAGTATTGGTCATTCGTGCAACTGAACCATTAATATGGTTCAGTCGTGCGATTGAACCATGCGGGTTGATTCATCCGCACGATTAAATGTTCAGTCGTGTGCCTGATTCAGTCGCATGAAGTTGTTCAGGCGTATAGACTATTTAGGCGCATGGACACTCAGTCGCATGGCCATTCGGACGCATGAGAACTTCACTTCACCAAGTTTGAGTGTATTCAATATTATAACATTATGCCTAACACTTCAAACAATCACAAACCTAATTAACCAATTCAACATCAACTCATTAATGAAATATTAAACATTATAATTAACAAATAACCAATATCATTTCATTAATCATTCCAAACATTACATCAGAATCAGACAAACAAGATCTGTTATATTCATATCATGATCTAGGGACATACATGTATCAACACAAATCCAAATACATAGGTGCCTCATTAGCAGCTCAAGAAGCTGCATGGATAAAGAAATTTATCGCCGATCTAGGGGTGGTCTCTACCATTCAAGACCCTCTAGAAATCTTTTGTGATAACGAGGGTGCGATTGCACAAATCAAGGAACCCCGTGCACATCAAAAGACTAGACACATTGAGCAGAGATTCAACTATATAAGGGATGAAGTTGAAAAGGGAAAGATATGTATTCATAAAGTTCACACCAATCAAAACATTGTGAATCCACTCACAAAGCTCCTTGAAAGGGCAAAGCATGAAAGTCATACTTGTGCCTTAGGACTTCGATATTGTAGTGATTGGAGCTGATTTGTTTAGTATTTAAAGGTTTGGAACAATGTAATATTCAACTCTTTATATATCTACCATATTATGAGTTATGTTCTTTTTAGCATATATATATCCATGAATATGTTTATTATTCTAAATGTCCGTAGTCGGTCATGTTTGTGGGAACAAATATCAACGTAAGACTATTATGAACATGGATTGGTGGATATTCATAAGGCATGACTATAGAGCAATTGGTTGCTACCAAAGTTCATAGATATTTGTGGGATACGAATATTGGACTGACTCGCATCTCAAATTTTACTACATGGAATCTTCTAGATTGATCATAAGTGAATTTGAGTAATGGCGAATATCATTTGGTATCCTCCGACATGAGATACATATTGGGTTTTGATATTCACCAAAGTGTTATACTTTGAGCTAGTTCTTCACTGCTCTGAAATAGTGGACAATACATAAGGCTATGTTCAGGTGTGACACGAGGTGATTGTGAGAAACGTATGTAGTCAAGATGGAATTTGTTCCTCTTATTCATTGAGAGCAAGATGTCTAAGGCCTGATTAAGTTAAATCAACAAGGAATGATCATTCTGTGTCCTTGGATTTAACATGACATCTGTAACAAAAGGATAAATGATTGATTCACCTAAATTATTTCAAGTTAGATACTTGAAGGGGATGATGTTATTGAATGGCTTTTAGTCTTGTGTATTAAGGGCAGTAAACCGTTGTTAGGCGATATTTACTGCTTGCATGAATCTTGTATGGATCTTGTGCAAGTGGGAGATTGTTGGATTCTTATGCTCAAAACACATAGAACATTGATATGGTTAGTACGTCATGATCCAATTCGGGTCATACCCAATAACAAGCTTAGCAAACACCAATTGATATTTAATTGATGATATGATCATGCAATTAAATAATTACACCAATTTAGAAAATTGGTTTTCTAAATAAATTACATTTGAGATGGAACAACTTATAGGGATATTTCTAATTTTATTTAAGTTGGTTAAATAACACCAAAGAATAATAGAGTGTGTGAGTTATGTAATTAAATGGTTAATTACATAACTAATTTAATAACTAGTTAACAATTAAAAGCTAAATAAAATTGGGGGGAAACCCAATTTGAAGACATAATTCGGCCTCCCCTTTTAGATGGGTGTGTGCCTTTTGTTTTCTTGGAACAAGGTCTTAATTAACTAGTTAGACACACTCACACTCTACCTCCTTCTTTCTCTCACATGCAAGAACCAAAAGGACCATTTTCTCTTTATTCTTGAAGGAAAAAACAAGCTGAAAAATCGGTTTTCAGCAGCCTTCTTGGTTCGGTTTTGGTGTTCAAATCCTAACAAAAGGGTCTTTGCTTGATGCTTGTGGGTATGAAAGCTTGAGGACACCTCTCCTTGGTGTTTTGGTTATTCAAAAGGCTACAAAGGTACCATTATGGGTAATGTTTGGTTGTTATTTTTTACTTGAATGCTAGTTCTTTCACATATAAATGATCCTTATATTCTTGGGTTTGTTGTTGACAAATAATATGCTTAAATTTCAGATTATAAAACATATTATTTAGCTTTGTTTTCGTTGCATATTCTTGTTTAAATGGTTAAACAACTATGTTAGTGGTCCAACAAACCTAATACTATTAATTACCAATGATCATAATCCTAGACATTTATAATAAGTCACACAACACACGAAATATATATTACACGTTGTCATGTTATCGCGTAAAACTTATAAAACAAACATTTAAAATTCCATAAAATCATGAATCACATAATCACGACTAATAATCAACATTATTAATTAGATTATTATTGTTTATCACAGATTATTATTATTAAGTCACCAAAGTTCAATGACAACTATTGTGTGCTCATGACACATGTATGAAAGACTTAACAGAACTAACAGAGTTTGGTAATGGAAAATTACCGGATGTCACATTATCCACATGTTTAAAGAATTTTCGTCCCGAAAATTGCGTTACATTACATATGTACCTAGTTTAGGAGCTTAATGTAAAGTGTCTTTCGTGTCTTACATATATGTAATGAATGAGTTGAATGAAATGAAATATGTGATTAATGCTTATATTGTTTAATGTTTCATTGTTTATTGTGTAATAAAGCATATTGAACTAACTATATAGGTTTGTGGTTGTTTACATAGTTCTTAGTCAATAATGATTGAGAAACATGTTCAAACTTAATTGTATTAAGTCTTCATGTTAATGGACCATACGCATGAATACTTCATGCTAATAGACCAGTCGCACGACTGAACCAGGAGACTGGATCAGTCGCATGATTGAGACATAAGATTGGCTCAGCCGCACGATTGAACCTTCAGTCGTAAGTATGGACCAATCGTATGATTCAGTAGCAGATTGAACCATGCTAATGGTTCAGTCATACGATTGACAAACCCTAACCTATAATAACACCTAATTTGTGGAAAAATGTAACACTTCAATAATTTCGACACACATACGTACCCTAGCCGTCCAAAGACTCAAGAGAACCTGTTCCAACTTCATAGTTTGCAGTTGATCGTGTTCTAATCATTCATAACGTTTCATTTATCTTTAGATTGACCGAAACTGCGTTCTCACTGATTGGATCGCCAATCAAAACAGGATTCCGCACTATTTAATTAGTTATACACACATTATTAGTTATTACTCCATACGTACACGGTCCTAACAAGTGGTATCAGAGCTTTTGGCTCTTGATTTTGCATGTAATTCGATTAGTTTCGGTGCAAAAATCAAGTTTTTCATTCAAAAGAGTCACCTTTTTGAGTAAAACATTGTTTTCAGTGTCTCCAGATCTAAAATTTCAAGTTTTTCGGCATACAGCAGATTTGGGTTCTTGAAAACTCATGTTTTTTGTGTTAAAGTACCAAAAACATTCAAATTTTCAAAAACAACAGCCTTTAGTAACACGATTGGATCAATCACATGACTGAACTCAATCGCTCATCCCATACGCACGATTGAACTCAGTCGCCCATCCATTCGTACGACTGATCCACCTCATTCGCATTGTCCATCCGCATTTGTCCAATCGCATGGTTGTTCATCTGCATTTGTCCAATCGCACGATTGACCCATCCACATTGTTCAATCGCACAATTGGCCCATTCGTACATCTCCATTCGCACAAGTGAATAAGTCTTAAGTTAAAGTTCAAAGTTTATAGAAATGGAAGATCAATACTCTGCATTTACTGCCGGTAGAGACTCTTGTATCTAGAACCTTTTGCTTCTGGAAAATGAATTGGGAATCACAATAAGCCTCCTAAACTTATAACGTTAGATGATTACCCACAATGGAAGCAAAGGTTTGAGATTTTTCTAAATGGATTTGATCCCAATCTGTGGGAATCAATCGAGACAGGTTATACCATGCCGGTTCGTGCTGATGGTGTTAAACTTACCTTGGGCGGCATGACTGATAGCCAGAAGGTGAAGTACAATGCTGAGAAGAAAGTGTATGCTCTGTTGACTCAGTCCATACCTAAGGATATATTCCACCAGTTTTCTAAGAAGAAACATGCAAAGAAGTTATGGGAAGCCTTGGAGAAATGATACGATCGGAATGCATCGTTGAAAGCTCTAAAGGCAAAGGCTTTGAAGAAGGAGTTTGATAACCTCTCTTCGATGGGCAAAGAAAGCTTGGATGATGTCATAGACAGGTTCTACCATTTAATGAGTGAGCTGCACACTCATGGAGTCACAACATCAATGGAAGATAAGGTCTCAAGCTTTGCCGATAGTCTGCTAGAGAAGTGGGACTCGTTTGTGTCTAGTTTGAGACAAAACAATTTAAAGGAAAAATTAGACATAAACAACTTCATCTTGAAATTGAGGGAGGTGGAACTGAGGATGAAATACAGGTCACAGAAAGGAACCTATGACCAGAATCCTTCACTTTATAAATCCTCTTCCACTTCAACAAGTTTAGGAGCACCTCATCAAACAACATTTGTGTCTAGTTCAACTGCTCCATCTCACCTACAGCTTCAGGATCTGAAACGTCAGGATCACCTAATACCCAATTATCACATCTGAAGCAAATGGTACGAAGTTGAAGATCAAGAATCTCGGGAATATCAATGTGGAGGTTGCAAAGGAGCATATGGACCTTTTAGCTGTAGTTGTTCATTCGATGGTCTACTTGCAGGAAAGATTGGTTTTGTCATCTGGCTGATGAGGATTAAGAACAGGTGAAGCAGTTATAGTTCTACAGAGAGAGAGCAAAATGGAAACTATCCGGGTGTTCGACCCTATGTGGCTAACCAACTTGTCAGCAGACGATGTCTATACATTATACAAGTGGCCACTACTCTATGACTCGCAAGATATAGTACAAGCCCTCCAATTCCAGAACGTTATACGACTCTGTTTTGTATTCGAGATACATGCCGGAGTTACTAGAGCGGAAAAGTACAAGAAATTTGAGGAGCTAATGACGAATGTTAGACACTAATGTAAACTAGGTCCAAGGGGGGAGTTTGTTGATACATATGTACCTAGTTTAGGAGCTTAATGTAAAATGTCTTTCATGTCTTACATATATGCAATGAATGAGATGAATGATGTGAAATATGTGATTGATGCTTATATTGTTTAATGTTTCATTGTTTATTGTGTAATAAAACATATTGAACTAACTATATAGGTTTGTAGTTGTTTACATAGTTCTTAGTCAATAATGATTGAGAAACATATTCAAAGTTAATCGTATGAAGTCTTCATGTGAATGGACCATGCTAATGGACCATACGCATGAATACTTCATGCTAATGGACGAGTCGCACGACTAAACCAGGATACTGGATCAGTCGCGCGATTGAGACATAAGATTGGCTCGGTCGTACGATTGAACCTTCAGTCGTAAGTATGGAACAATCGTATGATTCAGTCACAGACTGAACCATGCTTATGATCCAGTCGTATGATTGACAAACTCTAACCTATAAATACCACCTACTTTATTGAAAAACATAACACTTCAAGAATTTTGACTCACATACGTACCCTAGCCGTCTAGAGACTCAAGAGAACCTGTTCCAACTTCATAGTTTGCAGTTGATCGTGTTCTAATCATTCATAACATTTCATTTATCTTTAGATTGATCGAAACTGCATTGTCACTAATTGGACCGCCAATCAAATTGGATTCCGCACTATTTAATTAGGTATAGACACATTATCAGTTAGTACTCCATACGTACACGGTCCTAACAAGTGGAATTAGTGCTTTTGGCTCTTGATTTTGCGTGTGATTCGATTAGTTTTGTTGCAAAAATCACGTTTTTCATTCAAAAAAGTCACCTTTTTGACTAAAACATTGTTTTTAGTGTCTCTAGATCTAAAAGTTTAAGTTTTTCGGCATACAGTAGATTAGGGTTCTTGAAAACTCGTGTTTTTTTTTGTCAAAGTATCAAAAACCTTCAAATTTTCAAAAAAAGCAGCCTTTAGTCACACGATTGGATCAATCGCATGACTGAACTCAATCGCTCATCCCATACGCACGATTGAACTCAGTCGCCCATCCATTCGTACGACTGATCCACCTCATTCGCATTGTCCATCCGCATTTGTCCAATCGCATGGTTGTTCATCTGCATTTGTCCAATCACACGATTGACCCATCCACATTGTTCAATCATACAATTGGCCCATTCCTACATCTCCATTCGCACAAGTGAATAAGTCTTAAGTTAAAGTTCAAAGTTTATAGAAATAGAGGATCAGTACTCTGCATTTACTGCCGGTAGAGACTCTCGTATCCAGAACCTTTTGCTTCTGGAAAATGAAATTGGAATCACAATAAGCCTCCTAAACTTATAACGTTAGATGATTACCCAAAATGGAAGCAAAGGTTTGAGATTTTTCTAAATGGAGTTGATCCAATCTGTGGAATCAATCGAGACAGGTTATAGCATGCCAGTTCGTGTTGATGGTGTTAAACTTACCTTGGGCGGCATGACTGATAGCTAGAAGGTGAAGTACAATGCTGAGAAGAAAGTGTATGCTTTGTTGACTCAGTCAATACCTAAGGATATATTCCACCGGTTTTCTAAGAACAAACATGCAAAGAAGTTATGAGAAGCCTTGGAGAAACGTTACGACGGGAATGCATCGTTAAAAGCTCTAAAGGCAAAGGCTTTGAAGAAGGAGTTTGATAACCTCTCTTCGATGGGCAAAGAAAGCTTGGATGATGTCATAAACAGGTTCTACCATTTAATGAGTGAGCTGCACACTCATGGAGTCACAATGTCAATGGAAGATAAGGTCTCAAGCTTTGCCGATAGTCTGCCAGAGAAGTGGGACTCGTTTGTGTGTAGTTTGAGACACAACAATTTACTGGCAAAATTAGACATAAACGACTTCATCTTCAAATTGAGGGAGGAGGAACTGAGGATGAAATACTGGTCAAAGAAAGGAACCTATGACCAGAATATTTCACTTTATAAATCCTCTTCCACTTCAACAAGTTTAGGAGCACCTCATCAAACAACATTTGTGTCTACTTCAACCGCTCCTTCTCAACCTACAGCTTCAGGATCTGAAACGTCAGGTTCACCTAATACCCAATATATCACATCTGAAGCAAATGCTATGAAGTTGACGATCGAGAATCTCGGGAATATCAATGTGGAGGTTGCAAAGGAGCATATGGACCTTTTAGCTGTAGTTGTTCATTCTTATTATTGTCTAGTAGCAGGAAAGATCGGTTTTGCCATCTGGCTGATGAGGATTAAGAACAGGTGAAGCAGTCATAGTTCTACAGAGAGAGAGCAAAATGGAAACTATCCGGGTGTTCGATCCTATGTGGCTAACCAACTTGTCAGCAGATGATGTCTATGCATTATACAAATGGCCACTATTCTATGACTCGCAAGATATAGTACAAGCCCTCCAGTTCCAGAATGTTATACGACTCTGTTTTGCATTCGAGATACATGTTGGAGTTACTAGAGAGGAAAAGTACAAGAAATTTGAGGAGCTAATGAAGAATGTTAGACACTGATGTAAACTAGGTCCAAAGGGGAGTTTGTTGATACATATGTACCTAGTTTAGGAGCTTAATGTAAAATAACTTTCATGTCTTACATATATGTAAATAATGAGATTAATAATGTGAAATATGTGATTGATGCTTATATTGTTTAATGTTTCATTGTTTATTGTGTAATAAAACATATTGAACTAACTATATAGGTTTGTGGTTGTTTACATAGTTCTTAGTCAATAATGATTGAGAACATGTTCAAAGTTAACCATATGAAGTCTTCATGCGAATGGACCATACGCATGAATACTGCATGCTAATGGACTAGTCGCATGACTGAACCAGGAGATTGGATCAGTCGCACGATTGAGACATAAGATTGGCTCAGTCGCACGATTTAACCTTTAGTCATAAGTATGGACCAATCGTATGATTCAGTTGCACGACTGAACCATGCTAATGGTTTAGTTGTATGATTGACAAACCCTAACCTATAAATACCACCTAATTCATGGAAAAACGTAACACTTCAAGAATTTTGACTCACATACGTACCCTAGCCGTCCAGAGACTCAAGAGATCCTGTTCCTACTTCATAGTTCGCAGTTAATCGTATTCTAATCGTTCATAACGTTTCATTTATCTTTAGATTGATCGAAATTGCATTCTCACTGATTAGATCGCCAACCAAATAGGATTCCGCACTATTTAATTAGGTATACACACATTATCAGTTAGTACTCCATATGTACACTGTCCAAACAAAATGGTTGTGTTACATCCATGGTTTACTGCATTGGCATAACGTTTACTGCATTGGCATAATGAAAATGAGTGAGTTGTCACATCATCCTCATGTTGAAAGAAATTTTATCCCGAAATTTACTCAGTACCTTCTCCGGCTGTTGCCATCGTTTCAAACAGATGAGGATACTTGAGCTTCATCTGATCCTCGCATTCCCACGTGAATTCCAGTCCACGTTTTGAGTTCCAACAAACTTGACTGTAGGTATCTTGTTTTGCTTAAGAGTCTTGACCTCACGATCCATTACTTGAACAGGCTCTTCCACAAAGCATCATTGATCATCTACTTCTACTTCCTCGAGTGGTACAATTAGTGACTTGTCAGATAAGCACTTCTTGAAATTTGAAACGTGATATACATTGTGAACGCCACTTAGTGAATCCGGCAAATCCAACTGATACACCACCAGACATATTCTTTCTAGAATCTCAAATGGTCCAACGTATCTTGGATTAAGCTTGCTCTCTTGCCAAACCGAATTACACCTTTCCATGATGAAACTCTCAACAAGACTTTGTCACCGATTTGAAACTCCAAAGGTTTTCGTCGTTTGTCTGTGTAACTCTTTTGTCTGTCTCGCACCGCAGCCATGCGGTTTCGTATCTGTACTATCTTCTCTGTGGTCTCGTGTACCAACTCAGGACCAGTCAATTGACTATCACCACCTTCCGCCCAAAAAACTGGTGATCTACACTTTTGCCCATATAATGCCTCAAATGGTGCTGCTTGGATGCTACTATGATAACTATTGTTGTAAGAAAACTCGACCAATGGTAAATGAGTTTCACAATTATTCCAAAATCGATCACTGTAAGGCCCTGTTCCCTGGACACTTACAGCTGGCCAATCATCGCACAGAAAAACATATAACTGCATTAACTTTAATAAACATTGCAGCAGAAATATTAAAATAACTTTTCATTTCAATATAAATGTTTTTGCAAGTTAATACAACATTCATTACAAAACATCGTATGTTCGCATTACAATGCAAAAACATTAAACAAAAGAATGCCATCCAAAAAGAGAGTTGAGTAGCCACCCGAGCCATCCTCAGCAATCATTACATGCCAACTAGAAACAAATAAAAGTCAGTGTTGCTTAGTGAGTTCTAGTTTTATAATAAAACATACTTTATCTTTCGTTCAAAACCGCTCATTACTTTCTATCAAATCATACCAGACTTTAGAACGTGATCACACATTGTACGTACACATAGATCATATTTATTATCTTCATCATTCTTCATTTCGTAAATTATTATCTTTTGTTCCCATCTAGGTCCTGTCATGTGCTTAACCCCCCTCTAGAGCACCAAGCAATTCATCTAGGGTTAAGCGACAAGGACCCCATACATATGGTCAATCACAAAGATTGAACCCCTATGTGCATCCTCATGGGGTATTTAACCCGCACATAGTTGAGCTGACAACCCCTCATGGGTGTGAACCTCCATAAATTTGCTTAATCACATGGATTAAGCCCCATTGTGCGTTCTCATGGGGTAGCTAGCCCGCACACGATTGAGCTAACCCTCCGCATTGAGTGTGAACCTGCATACATTTGCTTGCAAGCCTTTCTTTCGGTCGTTCATTCATTAATGCATGCATTCTTTTATTTCATTCCTCTTTTCATTATCTTCCACTTTACGTTACATAATACTTTCATTTCATTCATTAACATTCAATGTAAAGCCACAGAAAATAATCACACATAATAAGGAACATCAACATAAACATACAATCATCGCCATACACAGCACCATCACACATACATAACATACATCATACATACATTTCATGCATAAACATCATAACGTCTATGACCTCAAAAGTCAACTTACAGGAACCCCTGAGAACCTCCCAAGTCAAAACCTACATCTGCACTTTCCCCCGAAAGTCATAAAAATAAACCATTGTTCTTTCGGGCGTATGAGCCCTATTTGGGCGTATGGACCCTATTAAGTCGCATGGCCTTCCATACGCATGAAAACACTTAGGTGATTGGGCACTATGGGAGAATGAACACTTAGGCATATGGACTCCTAGTCTCATAGCCTTTAGTTGCATGACTTTCATGTGTATGAACCTCAGTCGCATGGTATTCGGGCGTATGGGCTTCAGTCGTATGACCTTCATCCGCATATCCTTCAGACGCATGACCATCATGTGTATAACTCTCAGTCGCATGGCACCCATGCGCATGGACTTCAGTCCCATGCCTTTCGGCCGTATAGGCTCCAGTTGCATGCCATTTGGTCGGATGGCTTCCAGTCACATAGCCCTAGCTGGGTGCAGAATGCAGTCGCCTTCGAACCTGCACTGCAGTTTTCAGCTTCCAGCCCCTTCTCTAACATGTTCTAGGCTAAAACCATCCATCCTAAGCCCTAGAAACAAAAACACAACATCATTCAAGCACAACCAAGGCCAAAATCAAATCCCACCTGAATCACACCCACACACATACACATACATATGGGTTTTACACCCAACACAACCAAAAATGATTTTCCATGTGTTCCAGCCCCAAATCAGTTGAAAACGTGTAAAAAAGGGGTCCTAGAACTCACATTAACAACCCCTTCGAGTATAGCTTCTCACAAACTCGCTTGATTTCGACTTTTGCACTTGATTCTTCAAAAACCCTAGGTTTTGCTCTTGCTTCTTTCTCTCTCTCTCTCTCTAGCCAAATGAAAAGGAGAGAATGAGGGCAGAATGGGCTGCCATGCCCCTTTTATACCCCCACTCCTCCAATGATTCTCTTGTTTTGGCAAGTTTGATCCCTTGACTTTGGGCTTTATTTCTTTTCTTTCTCTTTTTCTTCTTTCTTGGCTTCAAGGGAAATAACTACGTGTTACAATCACATAAGCACATAACATGTCTTCCAAAGTTTGAATAGTACGTTCACTCTGACCATCGATCTGTGGATGGAAGGTAGGTGCTCATGTCCACACGCGTACCCAAAGATTTTTGTAATGATTGCTAGAAATGGGACGTAAAACAAGCATCACAATAAGAAATAATCTAGATCGGCACACCATGCCTCGACACTACCTCCTTCAGGTAAATTCGAGTTAACTTGTCCATTTTGTTGGTCTCCTTGATTGCCCAAAAGTGAGCTGACTTAGTGAGTCGATCCACAATCACCCATATTGTGTCACAACCACTAGGGGTCCTAGGCAACTTAGTAATGAAGTCCATAGAGATTTGCTCCCACTTCCACAAGGGGATTTCAGGTTGTTACAGTAACCCATACGGTTTCTAATATTCCACTTTTACCTTAGAGCATGTTAGGCATTTGCTCACATATGTAGCTACATCTACCTTCATATTAAGCCACCGGTAGTGTGCCTTCAGATCATGGTACGTTTTGTCAGAGCCGGGATGTATGGAATACTTAGACTTGTGCGCTTCACTCATAACTAAGTCTCTTGATTTCCATATAAAGGTACCCAAATTCTATCCATGAAATATCGTATTCCATCGGATTTGACTTCTAACTGTTTATCCATCCTGCGTAAAGATTCAAATCTAATCTTCTCACCTTTCAAGGCTTCATTCTAGGCATCCTTAATTTATTCGGGCAAATGGGTGCTAATCATCAATTGTAGGGCACACACTCGTCGGGGTTTAGCGATTTCCTTTCTACTGAAGGCATCAACGACTACATTCTCCTTTCCCGGGTGGTATTTAATAGCACAATCATAATCATTTAATAATTCCACCAAGCGTTGTTGCATTATGTTAAGCTCTTTCTGCTCAAAGATATGCTAAAGACTCTTGTGATCGGTGTAAATTGTGCACTTGGTACCGTACAAGTAATGTCTCCAGATCTTCAAGACAAAGCCACTGCTCCTAACTCCATGTCATGAGTAGTGTAGTTCTTTTCATGCACCTTCAGTTGTCTCGAAGCATAAGATATTACTTTGTCATGTTGCATCAAGACATAACCAAGTCCATGGATAGAAGCATCACAGTAAACCACAAAATCCTCACTTCCTTTAGGTAACGCTAATATCAGTGCACTACAAATTTTTAGCTTCAACAACTGAAAAGCAGCTTCCTGACTCTCACCCCATTTATAGATTGTTCCTTTATAGGTCAAAGCTATGAGAAGTTGAGTGGTCTTTGAGAATCCCTTAATGAAATACCGGTAGTATCCTACCAGACCAAGAAATTGCCTTATCTCACTAGGCGTCTGGGTACCGACCATTCTTTATAGCCTCAATCTTTACAAGATCCACATGTATTCCCTTCTCGTTAACAATGTGACCCAAAATTTACACCTCTTGAATCCAGAAATCACACTTATAAAAGTTGGCGTACAATTGTTCCTTTCTAAGTAATTCCAGGATTAAACGTATGTGCTCCTCATATTCCTCCTTGGTCCTAGAATAAATCAATATGTCATCAATAAACACGATAAAAAACTAATCAAGGTAGGGTTTGCACACATGTTTCATGAGATCCATGAACACTGCTGGTGCATTTGTCAACCCAAAAGGCATGACCAAGAACTCGTAGTGTCCATAACGAGCATGGAATGTTGTTTTAGAGATGTCTTCTTCACGAACTCTAAGTTGATGATAACCAGATCTCAAATCAATCTTCGAATAATAACTTGATCCCTGAAGCTGATCAAATAGATCGTCGATACAAGGTAATAGGTATCGGTTCTTGACTGTTACCTTGTTCAACTCTTTATAGTCGATGCACATCCGGAATGTGCCATCTTTCTTCTTACAAAGAGAATAGGTGCTCCCCACGGCGACGAGCTCAGTCGAATAAACCCTTTATCCAACAGCTCCTGGAGTTGCGTAGATAATTCATGTAGTTCGTTCGATGCTAACCGGTAAGGTGTTTTTGCAATCGAAGCAGCTCTAGGAGTTAAATTGATCTGAAACTCGACTTGGCAATAAGGTGGTAGTCCAGGCAGATCCTCTGGAAACACCTTCGGAAAGTAACGAACCACCGGAATGTCTTCTATCTTCTTTTCCTCTTATTGCTGGTTAGAGACGAGAGCTAATATGGCCAAGTGGCCCTTGCGTAACCACTTCTAAGCCTTCATGAACGATATGATGCCTATCACAGCACCACTCTTCTCGCCCTTAACCAAAAGCATTTCCCCATCTACCTGTGGATACGAATGACCTTCTCATGACAAATCACCTCGGCCTACTTTTGCGACAGCCTATCAAATCCTACGACCACATCAAAGCTTCCAAGAGTAACAGCCATAAGGTCAATGGCAAAGGTATGACCAGCAAGTTCTATCATGCAATTCTTAGAGATATGCGTAATGGAGATTTGTTTACCACCATTCAATTCTATAATATACTTAGACTCCAATACAGAAGGCATATCCCTTAAGTGGCTACAATACTTAGTAGAGATAAAACTCCTATCGGTTCTAGTGTCGAACAGTACAGAAGCAAACTGACCATTAACAGTAATTTACAAGTAATAGTAGTAGGATTGTTTAAAGCCTCACCTGAACCCATGACAAAGGCTCTCTCTTGGCTCTACCATTTTTGCACCATTGTTGTCACCATTACCACCATTGTTGTTATTGCCACCATTACCATTGCCATTCCCATTTCTTCTCAATTGATGATAGTTTTTCTTGAAACGCCCCTCCTTTCCACACTTAAAGAAACCCTTCGGTGTTTCATGGGGCTGTTGAGGCTGCTGAGGTTGTTGAGGCTTCTTCATCAATATGTGTCCAACCTTCCCACAATGTTGGCATCGGAAACTATCACACCTACCGGTGTGGTGGTAATTGCATCGATTGCACTTTGGATTTTTCCCGACGTATCCTCTTGGTCCTTGAGATGATGAAGATGATTGGTTGAAGTTGCGATTTTTATCAAACCATCTATGTTGGTGTTGCTGTTGAGGTTGGTGTTGCTGAGGTTGATTACTAGATTACGATCCCTTGCTAGCATTATTTTCCCACTTATGTTTATTGTCGGGCACGCTTGCCATAGCGCCCCGTTTGGGTAACTTCCATTTCTCCATGGCTTGGTAAGTGAGTCTATGAGCCGGTCATATAACCTGTTGAATGGAAGGGAGATTTGCAGCAGCCACCATACTCTGAATCTCTGGATCTAAACCATGTAGGTATAGCTCAATTCATCGGTTAGTCCGGTTAACCATGCCAGGACAAAGTGTAGCTAGCTCATGTGACCTAGTAGTGTAAGCCTCGATGTTGGAACCATCCATCTTTAATATCCAGAACTCGGCTTCCAGCTTTTGAACTTCATCACGGGGGCAGTATTCCTCGGTTATCATCGTCTTGAATTCCTCCCATGGTAGCGCATTTTCCATTTCCTGGCCAAGCATCTACACTTGAGCATTCCACCACGTGAGTGCTGCACCTTCCAGTGTTCCTGTGGCGTACTTCACCTGATTCAGCACAGGCAGTTTCATTTGGTGAAAATCGACTCAGTCTTCTCAAACCATCTTACAAGCCCTACTGCTCCCTCGGCTCCACTGTAGGTATGCGGCTTACAGTCCATGAACACTTTGTACGTGCATCCTGGTGGTCCTGTATTCACGTGTCAGGGTAGGAATCAAACGGAAAGAATTAATCACCTAATAGAATATTCGTGCAAATGATGACTAGTGTCACCATTTACCTCCAAACTATGTAGGCTGAGTGTTCAATGCCACTTGCAGGTGTTGGTTTATTAGCGCAACTAGTTCAGCTAGGGTCATGTTCACGTTGCCGGCGCCACGTCCACCGTCACAACCTTGGCCACTTCCACGTCCTCTGCCTCTGCCGTCCATATTTCACTTTACATTCACAAATACCATAATGAGTAACAATGAAGATATTTATCCCATTAAAGTATAGTAAATAATAAGAAATAATGTAAAGTCACAACCATAACATTTATAACCAAAATAATAATGTATCATAAATAATTTGTAAGTAGCTCTCAAAATATCCAATCAATGTCAAAATTCAAGTTTTCAGTTGTGTGGAAAAACCCTTCCAATATAGGATTAAGAAAAACGCTATGCAGACAAAGTTATAAGAATAAAGAGAATCAATCGAATAAAGTTGATCCATCACTGTCTCCACCGTCCGGAGCTTCTTCTGGTTCTTCCTCAGGGTCTTTATCGGGGTCTTCGGTAGGTGCAGGGTTGTCCTTGATTTGTAGTGCTGCGAGCTGGGCTTCAAGTTCGGTTAGTCTGCTCTCGACGCCCATATTATGGAGATCCTGCTCGCCCATATGGCTAATAAGATCCATCACTCCCCAGCCATCTTGAAATTTCCTTTGTTGGACATCGACAACCGCTCCTCAATTATAGCCATCTTTAGCCATAGTCGGCATATATCATCCTTTAGTGTGGAGTTCTCAACAGTGGGCACTTCAACTCGTCGACCCTTAGTCTCAAGTGTCACGATCAATGCCGCCACGGTCTGCTCAAGGGGTACATCTAGAGATGGGAGGGTGGTGTTGCAGAAGTAGTTGCTGACCTAGTCCTAGGTCTAGCAGTGGCCGGCTTCGAAACACACTCTCTACGAATGATGCGATCTATACAAGTCGGGTAATAACTCCAATCTCGTGGAGGTTCGCGCTCAGGTGGCACAAATGGTTGATCCTAGTCTATCTCACCACAGGGGTAAGGATGTCGCGGCCAGTCATAACTCGATGATGTACAGGTGGAGGGGATTCAGAACGAGCACGTCTTTTTCCCAAAACCCGGGACGATGATGCCATACTACAGTGCATGTGATGTATATGCCAATGAGTATATAGTAAGGATAAGCAATGAGTAACTAACTAACTGTGTGCGGTTATAGACTAGTGTGTATGCAACCTAGTTCCCTATAACCAATGGCTCTGATACCACCTATCACACCCTCAATATCCACGTGCGGAGTTTTACCGCGAGGCATGTGAACAAACCAAGATCACAGTCACTAGTTACTCAGAATGACATTATATGCCACATTCAAAACAAAACTAACCAAGTTTAAAACCATGCGGAAGCGTTTAGTAATTAAAACAAACCCAAAATATAAAAAATGTATAACTTGGCAAAACACGTGCCAACTCAACAAATGAAAATCCATAAATGACAACCAACAGTAATGTCTTTTAAATAGAGTCTTAGAATGCATGCTAAACCCGTGTTGTGCTCCTAAGGGCAAGCTAAGTTAACGACCTGAGAATAGAATACTAAAAATGTCAACATAATGGTTGGTGAGTTCAAGAGTTTGTTTATCATAAATATTAACAATTGTATAGCATAAGAAGTGTATTGAAATAGATAGCTAGTCTATATTCACAAGTAATAAGCATAGTGATTTCACGATCGAAGCTAACTATGTTGTTGGACCCTGAAAGGATTATGCATGCCAATTCAATGGGTGATTTGATGGTTGCTTTGCTGGATTCCAACAAGTCCAAAAGAAATGCGGATGAAGATCCTGCACAGAAGAAAAACCAAGTATCGTCTTCCACATTTGTCAATGCAGAAGACATAAAACAAATACGAACAAGTATTTGTTCTTCCGCATTAAAAATGCGGAAGACCAAACAGTAATGTGGACAAGACTTTGTTCCTCCGCATTTGCCAATGCGGATGACCAGACTAATGCGCATATGTATTTGTTCATCCGCATTAGCCAATGCAGATGACCAACATACAAATGCGGATGATCAAGTGAAGAAATGCTCATCAAGTCAACTCATCCGCATTTGTCAATGGGGATGAACAAGCAAAGATGCGGATCAAGACTTAGACTAGCTCTGATGTAATAGGTTAGGGGTAGTATAGTCATTTTGTAAAAGGCATCTTGTCTGCCTATAAATAGAATAGAAAACCTTGTACATGAGGTGACGGCTGATAGACATTGAGAATGTTGGACCTTATATGCCTAAGACACATGCAAGATTGATGTGGTTAGTATGTTATGGTCCAAGTCAGGTCATACCCAATAACAAGCTATACAAACACCAATTAGTATTTATTTGTGATAAGATCAAACAAATAAATATTGACACCAATTAGAAATTTGGTTTTCTAAAACTATACTTTTGTAAAAGAGCAACATTATATGTATGATTTGTTCATGAGAGATTATTTGTTTTATTATTTAAGTTGGTTAAATAATAACAAATAAAACTGTGTTATTGTTATAAAATTAAAAGAAGTTTAAATTTTATAAAAATCAAGGGCTAAGTGTGTAATTTTATAAAACTAAAATGGGGGGGGAACCCATTTTGGACAGGGTATTCGGCCGCCCCTTTGTGGGTGTGTTTTTTTTTGTTTTGTCTTGTCTTCTAGAAGACTAGAAAACCCTTACACTTGAACTCTCCTCATAACACACTTTTCTCTACACACATAACACATTCTCTCTAAAACAAGCTGAAATTTCAGATTATAGAAGCCAAAAGGGAGCTGAAAATTTCGATTTTGTTGGCTGCCCTTCAAGAACTTCTTGAAGATTTCGGATTGTACAAGAAGTTTTGTTCTTGGTGTTTTACTTCCTAACAAGTAAGGTATTTGCTAAGCTTGTGGGTATACAAGCTTGAGATCTTCTCCTTTTGAAGGCTAGACATTCAAGGACATCACCATCTTCATTCTTTTTCATCTACAACATCTAGTGCAAGAAAGGTTGTTTCTTGTTCACCCTTTGGTTGATTGTTTTATTTGATAGCATAGTGTTTCACATATATTGTTGATCCTTGTTTTTGGGTTTTGTTTATGCTTCAAATGTTCAAAATTTTCAGAATGTAATAACATGTTTAAGTCATTCTTCCGCTGCGTTATATAAGTTTAAAATGGTTAAACTAGCTTTGATTAACTTTTTACAAAACCCAACAATGGCATCTGGAGCCGGATATGTGGAATATATGCTTCAAAAGGTCTTGAAAAATTAGTTTTCACGGACCTTTTCAACCCATTAGGGGCTGTTTATTGTGGATATTTGAATCCCTTATGTTTCAAGGTTTATTCTTGCATGCTTTAGTATAAACCTTGAAAGATTTACATCAAATGGTTGATTGTGTTGTTTGGACAAACCTTAAGGTTTTAGTTTATGTTGGCTAAAACTTTAGGGCTGAAATAAGGTGTTCATTGTGGTTCTTGGATGTTGAATATGTTTCTCATTATGGTGCATAACATAGCCTTGGCCTTATGTGTTTGGTTTTGGTTGATTGTGATTTGTCATATTGGTTTTGTCTTTTGTAAGGGTTGTAATTTTGTGTTTTGTTGTGTTTGGGTTGTAATTTATTTATTCATTTGGTTATGTAATAAATAGATTAGGTGCATTTCTTTTATTAGAAAAATTGTATTAGGATATGATTTTGTAAAAGAAGATGCACAAGATGAAGACTCAAAGAAGGACACAAAAGACATGGACACTTGAAGCTTTGGATGTGGTTTCAAGTGGGAGTTCATGGACACATTTTGATGTGTCATCTCTACCCTTAGGAAAGCCTTATGACAACACTTGTGATGGCAAACAAGTGTTGTCAACTTAGTGGCTATGGTTATGCACCATGGTGGTATGTTTATGCTTGTTTAGATGTTTGTTGTTTGATTGTTTGGTTGATATTTGGATATGCATTACAAACTCATTAACAAACTTAACAAGCTGAAAATTTGATGGTTCTTTATCATTAAGTAGTTAATAAAAGGTTATTAAAAGGATTAATGGTTTTAATAAAAGAGGTTTTATTAAAAGTGAACCATAGGGTACCTTGTATTTGAAAGCATGCAAATATAAGGTACATAGAGTTTTCTAAACTAAGATTATGAAAACTTAAATTCCTTATTTAGACAAGTTTAACACCATCCTTTTTCACAACACTTGAGTAATTTGGAAACTCTTAATGGGATAAAGGTCACCTAACCATTTTGAGGGAACTTGTGACTTGAGGTGGGGATATCATATTTGTGGGATAAAGGTCACCTAACCACTTATGTGGAAAACTCACATGTGTATGCAAGCAGGGTAACCTGATTTGCAAACCATATTAAATGGATCACCTACAATATGGTTTACAAAGGTGTTGATGAGATAAACATGCTGACTATACATATGATGTTTTAAAGTCGATCCCATACCCTAGAAGTTGCAAAGGGTTGCAATTTTCAAAACGTTGACTACCTTGTTAATTTAAATAATGGGATAAAGGTCACCTAACCACTATTTAAATGTAACGTTGGATTCTAGTTTTTAAAATTGTGTTAGACACTTAAAAGGGGTTTTAATTATTAAAAAAATGAACAATATCGAAATTACTAAAATTGAACTTTGTTATATTTTGTAGATGGCCGCCAACAACAATAAAGATAACAATGAAATCCCATCCGCTCACTCACTATCACTAAGGACCATTCTCCAAAAGGAGTGTCTAAACCATAACAACTTTTTTGATTGGTTTCGAAACTTGAGAATTGTCCTCAAGAAAGAGAAACGGTCATACATATTAGACGATCTGATTCCCGATCAACCTAGTGAGGATGATGAGGAGGCCTACAATAATTGGGTGAAATACACTGAGGACCTAGTCCAAGTGTCTTGCCTCATGTTGGTAAGTTTGACTCCAGATCTCCAAAAGGAGTATGAACAACATGGAGCATACGACATGATAAACCAGTTGAAGGAAACGTTCCAACAACAAGCACGGGTTGAGCGCTTCGAAACGGTTCGAGCACTCCATGCGTGTCGTATGGACGACACCCAATCTGTTTCATCTTATGTACTTAAGATGAAAAGCCACATAGACTGCCTCAATTGGCTAAATTTCCCCGTCTACAAGAGTTGGCTACAGATTTGATCCTTAACTCTTTGTCAAAAAGGTTTGACAACTTGTCATGAACTATAACATGAACGGGTGGGACAAGAACATAAGTGAGCTTCACTCTATGCTCAAAACTGCCGAGGCGGCCATGGGTAAAAGGGTTTTACCCGTTCTCACCATCAATGAAGGTGGGAACAAGAAGAGGCCTCACCCCGCACCCAAGGCAAATGTTGCCAAGGGTAAAGGGCACACTAGGGGAAATGGAAAGGGAGTGGTAAGAGTGCCACCATCAAAACCAGCGGAGAAGAAGCAAAAGGTTGCTTCAAATGACCCATGCTTTAAGTGTGGGGAGATTGGACATTGGGAAAGAAATTGCCTAGTCCATCTAAAAGAGTTGCAAGCAAAGAGGGATGCTGGACAAACCTCACGTACAATTTTCATGATTCATATTGATCTTAATTTAATATCCTCTAACAAATGGGTATTGGATACCGGATGTGGAACTCACATTTGCAAGAAAGGGGATTTAAGCCCCTACTGGGGAATGGGGCAAAGGTTCAAGTTGAAGGACGAGGGGACTACATTTTGAAGCTTCCAAATGGTTTGGAAGCAATTTTGAACAATATATTGTATGCTCCTAGTTTGACTAGGAACATTATTTCTGTTGCTCAATTAAGACAATATGGTTATGTTTTGTCATTTATTGAGAATGAAATTCATGTTTCTTTAAATGGCACATTTTATTTTAAAGCTAATCCTGTTAATGGAATTTATGAATTGGTTCGCGAAAACACATTATATGATAGCTCGTTGTACCAAACCACCACTAAGAAACTCAAATTGGATTTGAGTGATACCTATCTTTGGCATTGCCGTCTTGGTCATATAATAAGAAGCGCATTCAAACACTTCAAAAGAACGGTCTTTTAAAGGCAAATGAATATGATTCATTCGATGTACGTGAATCTTCTTTACAAGGTAAAATGACTAAGGCACCGTTTAGTGGCAAGTCCGAACGGGCAAAAGATTTATTAGGCATCATACATTCGGATGTATGTGGTCATTTTAAGCCAATGACTAGGTACCATGAAAGATACTTCATTACCTTTACCGATGACTATAGTCGATATGGTTATGTGTACTTGTTAAGACACAAAGATGAAGCTTTTCAAATGTTCAAAATCTTTCAAAATGAAGTTGAAAGTCAACTCAACAAGAAAATAAAAATTCTTCGTACCGTTAGAGGAGGTGAATACCTGAGTGATCCCTTTAGAGACCATCTTAGAAGTTGTGGTATTTTCTCACAACTATCTCCACCTGAACACCATAACATAATGGTGTGTCGGAGAGGAGAAATCGAACTCCATTAGATATGGTTCGATCTATGATGGCTAGAAGCTCACTGCCTCTATCATTTGGGGGTTTTGCTTTGCTCTCTGCGACCCGTATTTTGAATATGGCCCCAACCAAGAAAGTGGAAACGACACCATTTGAAATATGGAATGGAAGGGTTCCATCACTGTCATATTTAAAGGTATGGGGTTGTGAGGCTTATGTTAAGACTCCCACCTCAAACAAGCTAGAAAGCCGTTCCACTAAGTGTATCTTCATAGGATATCCTAGAGATTCTATGGAATATTATTTCTACGATCCATTGGAACATAAGGAGTTTGTTGCCAAGAAGGCTGAGTTCTTAGAAGCTAAGTTGCTTACGGAAGGAACTAGCAGTAGAACTGTGGATCTTGAGGAGGATCAAGAACCACAAACCAATACACGTTTGGTTGACACTAGCACTCATATGAGGATGTCGAGAATGATCAAGTGGTTGATCAATATACACTAAACGTTCGCAGATCTGGTAGAATTAGTAATCCACCTGAAGGATATGGAGTTTTCGTAGATGGATGCTATGTGGTAGATTCCGATGAACCAACCACCTATCATGATGCAATGTCCAATTTGGATTGTGACAAATGGCTTGAAGCCATGAACGTTGAGATGCAATCCATGTATGACAACCAAGTGTGGGACTTGGTTGAACCACCTCTTAACTCCAAGATAGTTGGAAGTAAGTGGGTTTTCAAGAAGAAAACCGATATGCATGGAAACTTGAATACTTATAAAGCTAGACTTGTAGCAAAAGGTTTCACTCAAACTCAAGGGGTTGATTATGATGAGACCTTCTCACCAGTTGTAATGCTAAAGTCTATTCGGATATTATTTGCCATAGCTGCTCATTATGGTTTTGAGATTTGGCAAATGGATGTCAAAACCGCTTTTCTAAATGGATATCTTGAGGAAGATGTGTATATGGTTCAGCCTGAAGGTTTTGTCAACTCAAAACATCCTAACAAAGTATGCAAGTTAAAGAAATCAATCTATGGATTGAAGCAAGCATGAAGGAGTTGGAATCACCATTTTGATGAAGAAATTATCAAATTGGATTCATCAAAAACACTGATGAAGCATGTGTATATAAGAAGGCTAGTGGGAGCATCACTATTTTCTTAGTATTGTATGTCGATGACATCCTACTATTTGGAAATGACATTCCAACCATGGAAGGTGTAAAAGCCTGGCTTGGAAGCTGTTTATCCATTAAGGATCTTGGTGAAGCTGCCTATATTTTAGGAATAAAGATCTATAGGGATAGATCAAGGCGGTTGATAGGTTTGAATCAAAGTGCATACATTGATAAGATCTTGAAAAGGTTCAAGATGGAAAACTCTAAGAAAGGTACCGTACCTATTCAAAGAGGAACAATATTAAGTAAGACTCAATGTCCAAGCTCAAAGGATGAGCAAGACAAAATGAAGGACATCCCGTATGCGTCTGCTATAGGATCCATCATGTATGCAATGATATGCACTAGAGCGGACGTGTCATGCGCTTTGAGCATGACAAGCCGATACCAACAAAATCCTGGAAAAGTCATTGGATGCTGTTAAGAACATACTCAAGTACCTAAGGGGGACCAAAGATATGTTCCTAATCTATGGATCTGGTGAGGAGGAACTCGTAGTAAAGGGTTACACGGATGCGGGTTTCCAAACTGATCGGGATGATTCACGATCATAATCGGGATACATTTTCATCTTGAGTTGAGGAGCAATCTCTTGGAAGAGCTCTAAGCAAGATGTGGTGGCATTATCAACTACAGAGTCAGAATAAATTGCCGCTTCATTAGCAGCTTAGGAAGCGGCATGGTTAAAGAAGTTCATTGCCGATCTTGGGGTGGTCCCTTCCATTCAGGACCCCCTAGAAATTCTTTGTGATAACGAGGGTGCGATTGCTCAAATCAAGGAACCCCATGCACATCAGAAAACTAGGCACATTGAACTAAGATTCAACTACATAAGGGATGAAGTTGAAAAGGGAAGATATGTATTCGCAAAGTTCACACGGATCAAAACATTTCGGATCCACTAACGAAGCTTCTTGAAAAGGCGAAGCATGAAAGTCAGGCTTATGCCACGGGGCTTCAATATTCTAGTGACTGGATTTGATCTTTAATTTCTATAATGAGAAATTGTAACCCTTTATTAGTTGAATGGATTATTAAGTTATGATGATTCAACTAATATTCCTATTTTTCATGTTTAAAATCCATGAGTAAATTATTTACTCAGAATGTCCGTAGCTGTTCATGCTTGTGGGAACAAGTATGAAGGTAATGCTATTATGAACTTGGATTGGTAGATATTTATATGGATGAATATATAGCAAAAGGTTGTTGCCAAGGTTCATAGATATTTATGGGATGCAAATATTGGACTGACCTGCATCTCAAATATTACTACATGGAATCTTCCTGATTGATCATAAGTAATTTTGAGTAAAGGAGAATATCATTTGGTATTCCTCTGACCTGAGATACATATTGGGTCTTGATATTTACCAAATATTATACTTTGACTTAGCTCTTCGCTGTTCTAAAACATGGCAGTATATAAGTCTGAGTTCAGCTATGATATAAGGTAATTGTGAGAGATGTATGTTGTCAAGATGGGATTGGTCCCTCTTATTCATCATGAGTAAGAAGTCTAAGGCCTGATAAAGTTAAATCAATGGCGAATGATCACTCTGTGTCTCTAGGATTTAACATGACATCTATGACAAAAGAAAAAATGATTGATTCACCTAAATCATTTCAAGTATGGTACTTGAAGGAGATGATGTTATTGAATGGCACTTAGTCATACGTATTAAGGGTAGTAAACCGTTGTTAGACGGTATTTACTGCTTGCATCAATCTTCTATGAATCTTGTGCAAGTGGGAGATTGTTGGACCTTATATGCCCAAGACACATACAAGATTGATGTGGTTAGTACGTTATGATCCAAGTCGGGTCATACCCAATAACAAGCTATACAAACACCAATTAGTATTTATTTGTTGATAAGATCAAACAAATAAATACCGACACCAATTAGAAAATGGGTTTTTCTAAAACGTTGCTTTGTAAAAGAACAACATTATGTGGATAATTTGTTCATGAGAATTGTTTGTTTCATTATTTAAGTTGGTTAAATAATCACAAATAAAAGTGTGTTATTGTTATAAAAGTAAAAGATGTTTTAATTTTATAAAATGAAGGGTAAGAGTGTAACTTTTTTTATAAAACTAAATGGGAGGGAAACCCATTTTGGATGGGTATTTCGGTCGCCCTATGGGGCCTTGGGACTCCCTTTTGTCTTGGCTTTTGCAAGTCATTCCCACTAGAAGACTCTTCCATAATTTCACCTTTCTCTCACACACACTTCTCTCTAAGCAACTCAAGGAAGAACTCTCTCAAAGTGTGGCTGAAAATTTTGATTTTGCAAGGAGAAAGGCTGAAATTTTTGGATTATTAAGGAGCTACAAAGTGAGTTCTTTGGTGTTGAGCATCCTAACTTGCAAGGTGTTTGTAAGAACTTGTGGGTATCATAACTTGAGGTTCTCTCTCTTGAGGGCTGGACATTCAACAACATCTTCATATTCATCTCATACATCTACAACATTTGCACAAGAAAGGTTGTTTTCTATTAACACCCTATGGTTGTTTTGTGTTGTTTGATAGCATGTTATTTCACATACATTTGATCCTTGTTCTTGGGTTTTGTTTATAGTTTAATATGGCAAAAATTTCAGATTATAAACCATATGTTAAACTCCTTTTTCCGCTGCATTTTTCTTGTTTAAATGGTTAAACTAGCTAGTTTTTCATGTGACAAAACCCAACATGCTTGTGCCATGGGACTTCGATATTCAAGTGACTGGATTTGATCTTTAATTTGTGTAATGAGATATTGTAACCCTTTATTACTTGAATGTATTATTCCGTCATAATGATTCAAGTAATATTCCTATTTTGCATGTTTAAAATCCATGAGTAAATTGTTTACTCAGAATGTCTGTAGCTGTTAATGCTTGTGGGAACAAGTATGAAGGTAATGCTATTATGAACTTGGATTGGTAGATATTTATATGGATGAATATATAGCAAAAGGTTGTTGCCAAGGTTCATAGATATTTATGGGATGCAAATATTGGACTAACCTGCATCTCAAATATTACTACATGGAATCTTCCTGATTGATCATAAGTAATTTTGAGTAAAGGCAAACATCATTTGGTATCCTCTGACCTGAGATACATATTGGGTCTTGATATTTACCGAATATTATATTTTGACTTAGCTCTTCGCTATTCTGAAACATGGCAGTACATAAGTCTGAGTTCAAGTATGATATAAGGTAATTGTGAGAGACGTATGTTGTCAAGATGGGATTTGTCCCTCTTATTCATTAAGAGTAAGACGTCTAAGGCCTGATAAAGTTAAATCAATAGAGAATGATCACTTTGTGTCTCTAAGATTTAACATGATATCTGTGACAAAAGGATAGATGATTGGTTCATCTAAAGCTTTTCAAGTATGGTACTTGAAGGGAATGATGTTATTGAATGGCACTTAGTCATACGTATTAAGGGTAGTAAACCGTTGTTAGGCGGTATTTACTGCTTACATCAATCTTCTATGAATCTTGTGCAAGTGGGAGATTGTTAGACCTTATATGCCCAAGACACATATAAGATTGATGTGGTTAGTACGTTATGATACAAGTTGAGTCATTCCCAATAACAAGCTATACAAACACCAATTAGTATTTATTTGTTGATAAGATCAAACAAATAAATATTGACACCAATTAGAAAATTGGTTTTCTAAAACTATACTTTTGTAAAAGAGTAACATTGTATGTATGATTTGTTCATGAGATATTATTTGTTTTATTATTTTAGTTGGTTAAATAATAACAAATAAAATTGTGTTATTGTTATATAATTAAAAGAAGTTTTAATTTTATAAAAATCAAGGGCTAAGTGCGTAATTTTATAAAACTAAAATGGGGGGAACCCATTTTGGAGAGGGGATTCGCCCGCCTCTTTGTGGGTGTGTTTTTTTTGTTTTGTCTTGTCTTGTGGAAGACTAGAAGACCCTTACACTTGAAATCTCCCTCATAACACACTATTCTCTACACACACACAACACATTCTCTCTAAAACAAGCTGAAATTTCGGATTACAGAAGGCAAAAGGGAGCTGAAAATTTCGATTTTGTTGGCTGCCCTTTAAGAACTTCTTGAAAATTTCGGATTGTACAAGAAGTTTTGTTCTTGGTGTTTTACTTCCTAACAAGTAAGGTGTTTGCTAAGCTTGTGGGTATACAAGCTTGAGGTCTTCTCCTTTTGAAGGATAGACATTCAAGGACATCACCATCTTCATTCTTTTTCATCTACAACATCTAGTACAAGAAAGGTTGTTTCTTGTTCACCCTTTGGTTGATTGTTTTATTTGTTAGCATAGTGTTTCACATATATTGTTGATCCTTGTTTTTGGGTTTTGTTTATGCTTCAAATGCTGAAATTTTTCAGAATGTAATAACATGTTTAAGTCATTCTTCGCTGCATTTTATAAGTTAAAATGGTTAAAATAGCTTTGATTAACTTGTTACAAAACCCAACAGAGAATATCTGTTGTCTTTTATTCTCTGTAATCAATCACCTCCATTATTATATACAAAAGCATTTATGAGTATATTCTTACATTAATTGTTTATTGATTGTTTGTTTCCGCCATTCAATCATTAACTCGATCACTATATTCGATCCTTAGTGAGAATCTCACTCTTACTAACTCAGTCAATTGGTATCAGAGCTTTGGCTCTTGGTTCTCTTTCAGATCTGCCCAAGATCTGAATAGAACTTGATTGAGCTGGTGATTGAGTTGCTAGTAGAGTATACCATCATCTCTAGTTAGTAAACAATAGAAAATACTCTTCAAAAAGGAATTTTTGTCAATCTGTTCTCACCTTTAATAACTATATACAAAACCTTTTGCTTCATATAAAGAACAGAAGCTACGATAGAACAAAGAACAATTAACAGTTCTGATTTACTAAGCAGTTGTTGAACGATTTGGACTATTTGATCTAACTAATCTTAAAACTTACCTAATCTATATTTATACAAGCTAAACACCTTGTTAAAATGGATTCACATAGTTTTCAGAACTTGGTCATACTCCAAAACCACCAATGCTTAAACATAAATCTGAATTTAAACAATGGAAAATTAGATTCATGAACTATATTACAGGTGTAGATCCAGATTATTGGATTTCAATATGCAAGGGACCACACATTCAGTCACTCTGTCTACAGATCAAGCTGTTATCTACAAGACAACAAGAATTCCCATTGAAGATCTAACTCTTGATTTAGAAGATTACAATATAATCAAGATTGATCTAAAAGATTATTATGTCCTAACTCAAGCACACAAGATGGATGTGCTGAAAAGATTAGAATATTATGGAACTGCCAAAGCAGTATGGGATGCACTGCTGATCATGTGTGAAGGAAGCAGTGAAGTTGCTGAAATTAACAAGGACGAACATGTTAATCAATATGAAACTTTTCATCACACCAAAGGGGAGTCCATCTCTAAACAGCTTCACAGATTTGTGCAGCTGATGAATGACTTAGAGATAATGGGAGTCACCTACAAGGTCAAGGAGTTGAACAAGAAAATGTTGCACATCCTTCCCAAAAGTTGGAAATAGAATGTTACAATGCTGAAAAATACTCTTGATCTTGGGAGTACTACTTTGGATATCATGATAGCCAAAATAGAAGCATTAGAGCTTGATGAAAGAAACAAAAATCTAGGAGGACCAAGAGTGATTAAAGCATACAAATTTCCATCTGACTCTCATACTGTGGAAAATGCCTTCATCACTAAAGAAGATGATTTTATGTCTTCAAGGGATCAAGCCAAGACCACTGGAATCATTGCAGCTCCATCTATTAACAAGCCTTTAACATCATCCCAATTGATAGGATTCTCAACAACTCTTCCAAACACCCATAATGATACAAAATTAGAAGAACAAAAGGCTACTTACAATGCCTTTGTTGCAAGTTTTGAAGCTTATCTAGGAGGAAGACTCACATCTGCACATCTAATCCAGGAAGACCTGGAGGAAATGGATCCAGATGATGTGGAAGAAATGGATTTACAATGTAAAATGGCCATGATTTCTATGAGAGCAAGAAATTTATCTAGAAAAGGTAGAAGCTCAGCCTTAATGAAAATACAAAGCTTGGATATGATAAATCCAAAGTAAAATGCTTCAATTGTGACATGGTTGGTCACTTCTCAAGAGAATGCAATGCACCAAAAAGAAACAACTTTCAAAGAAACTCTCAAAGCCAGCCATCGTCACAATCAAACTCAAGCTCTCATTCCAACAACCATCAACACCAGTATCATCATCAACAAAAACAGTCATACCATAATCAACCTCAACTAAGTAATCAAGGTCATGGAAGCGATCAGTCATCTGAAATGCTCTTGTGATCAAACAAGATAGAGTATGTGATTGGAGCCTGTATGCTGAAGAAGTAAAGCCTCAATTTCAAAATCATGCACTTATGGCTCACATCAATGATGGTCCTTCTCCAATGCCTACTGAGGTAAAATCTAACCTTTGTAGTGAAAATGTATTACCGAAATGCAAGGTTATAAAGAGCATAACCGTAAATTGGCGGATAAAATATAAGAAGAATAGGTGGAATAAGAGATGATGAAAAGAGTGATAAAAGGATTTGAAATTAAAATAAAATCTCTCATCTCTGAAATTGAAAAACTGCATGAAAAGTACACTCTTGCAGCTGAGAATGAGCTGCTCACTAAAAAGTTAGCTCAATCTAAGACTGAACATTCTCTTGCTAAAGTGAAACTTGAAAAGTTTCAACTCTCTTCAGTCAAGCTGCAAGAGATGCTTGATTCTCAAAAGGATCCAAAGGACATGTCAGGGATTGGGTATAATTCATGTCCTCCACTATACAATGACAACTACACTGTCATGCCTGAATCTGTCACACTCAATGAAGAAATTGAAACTAAAACTATGGAACCAAAATATATAGTAAAACAAGTAACCAATCCTCAAAATAAACCTGATATTTATGTTGAAACAAATGAGGAGAAAATCAGATTAGGTTATCCAATCAAGATTAAAAAGTGTTCAGACAAGGCAGTGAGTGTCACCAAACCCACAAGCCCAGTAAAAGCAATTGTCCTATTTGTGAAATTCATACCTTATGTCTTGAAAGGTAAAAAGAAATATGTGAAGTCAGTGAAACCCACTGCTGAGAGCAATTCTGATAATGAGATTATATCTCTAAAAAAATTGAAGCAAATCAGAAAAGGTTTGACTATAAAAGAAATCAAAAGGATCACTGAGTTCAACACATAACACTCTATCAGACCCTCAGTCTTCAAGATTAAGACAGGGAGTTGGGTTTGATATTTGCAACAAGGAACATGTTGACCAGTTTGAGAAAGAGGTGAGAAATGGGTTGAAGAAACAAACACAGCCCAGAAAATCAAACAAATGTAGTATTATGAAGCAAACTACAAAAAGGGTTGATTTTGATTCATTCCCTAAAGAAAAGAAAATGGCTCAATAGCAAAAGAGAAAATCAGCTAAGTCACACAACTCAAAATCTGATTCAAGCAACAAACAAATGTATTGTGACATTTGTGATATGTTCAATCACAAGACAAAAGAGTGCTTTTATAATCAATATTGCTCTATCTATGACATGAACAATCACTCCACCAAAAACTGTTATTTTAACAAATATTGTTCAGTTTGTGACATGAATAATCACAATATATCTGATTATTACTTCAATCAGAAGGGATTGAGAATTTCCCAACACAAGCCTATCTCAAAACATCTAGTGTGACACATACTGTTAGACCTCATTTTCACCATAATTAATCTAGTACATCTAGATCGACAAATGACAAGAACACTTTAAAGGAATTGTGGAAGGGTCAAAGAACACATCTCACAATGAAACCAAAATTGACCATCCCAAACAAAAAGTAACTTTTCATAATGAAAACGAGCTAAATTTCTACAAAGAAATAGAGACCAACGATTTCATTACTCATCTAAATCTTCAGTAGATGTTGATGAGATGACTCAACCCACTCATTACCAAAAATCTCCCAAGACAGCTCCATCTAAACCATAATTTAGAGGGAAATATCAGGAAGTAACCATTATGAATAGGAACAAGAAACGCAAGACCATCATGGCTTGGGTTCCTTATTCTAATTAGTTCTTTTTGCTTGTAGGTTCATCAACACAGGTCTAATAGCTTATGGTACGTAGATAGTGGATGTTCCTGACACATGACTAGAGATCGTTCCCTCCTTCATGACTTCAAGCATATACACGGAACTATTATGGCATTTGGTGGAGATTCACATGGTGGTAGAATTACAGGTGAAGGATCTTGGACAAATAGGATGCTGAGCTTTGACAGAGTGAACTACTGTGAACAGCTGAATTTCAATCTACTAAGCGTGTCTCAGATCTGTGACAAGAAATATTCCACTCACTTTATAGACACTAATTGCTACATTTTGAAACCTGGATTTTAGATCTCTAAGGAATGGGTTTTCTTAAAGACCCCGAGGAAGAATAATACTTATGTTTTAAACCTGTGTTGTGCATCACCTAAAGAAGAAACATGTCTTTTGTCAAAAGCATCATTTGATGAGTTATAGCTTTGGCATAGACGTTTGGGGCACACAAACTTCAAAAAGATGAAAAAAGTAGTCAAAGGAAACCATGTCATTGGTCTTCCTCAAAAAGAATTTCATTTTTTTGATCACTGTTCAGCGTGCCTCGAAGGAAAACAACACAAATCTTCTCACAAAACCAATTTGGTGAACACAAATAATACTCCATTGAAGTTACTTCACATGGATCTATTTCGACCAACTCATGTCATGAGTATTGGAAAGAAATAGTATTGTTTAGTGATCATTGATGACTTTTCACGATTCACATGGGTTTTCTTCTTTCTTCATAAAAATGAGGCATCCCAAATCATACAAGAATTTATCACTAAAATTGAAAATCAACTTGATCTTAAGGTCAAAATAATCAGAAGTGATAATGCTACTGAATTTAAAAATGAATGTATGAGTTCTTTTTGTGCAACCAAAGGCATTGCTCATCAGTTCAGTGCAGCTAGAACTTCTCAACAAAATAGGGTAGCTAAAAGGAGGAATAGAACACTGATTGAAGCAGCAAGAACGATGCTAGCCGATGCTAAACTACCAATCACCTTCTGGGCAGAGGCAGTTAATACATCGTGCTTTGTACAAAATCGAACTATACTTTTTAAAGAAAACAAATTGATTCGTTATGAACTGCTCTTTCATAGAAAACCAGTCATTGGATTTCTTAAATCATTTGGTAGTCCTGTCTCAATATTAAACACCCAAGACTATTTGGGAAAGTTTTCATCTAAGTCTGATGAATCAACAAATGTTCAATTCAAGGAACATTCGTTTCCCAAATCTACAAATGGTCCCGACTAGTTGTTTGATATTGACTCATTTACAAAATCATTTGATCAATTTCACTTGTCTGATGTAGGAAATCTACATTCAGGTGACACTTCGTCAGCTGTAGA
The DNA here is from genome assembly GCA_025506515.1 of Flaveria trinervia. NCBI lineage: Eukaryota > Viridiplantae > Streptophyta > Magnoliopsida > Asterales > Asteraceae > Flaveria > Flaveria trinervia. The sequence goes on along the minus strand of CM046455.1, from coordinate 25,299,814 downwards.
AAGAATAGATTACTTTCTTTTGATTCCTCCTACATCTGCTGAATGCATGAATGAAGATGTTCCTCTTCAAGCTGATCCCATGAGACAACCATCACAAAACCTTAGTTTTTCAACTGAAGGAGGTCCAAGCCTGTTACCATCACACTCAGATGATCTGTCAAATGAGATTAGAAATCAAAAGCAAGCTACTCCTCCAGCTGAAACACAAAGGACATCAAATGATATAAGCAATCACAGTGCTTCTGAAGTTGAAGCAGGAACTGAAACGGAGTCTGACAATCTTCATAATTCAACAACAGTACAAGATGAATGTGCCTCTGACCATAATGAACTGAATGTTTCCAATCTTGATGTAACCATTTCTAGTGACTCCATTCCAACCACCAGAATACACAAGAATCATCCAGTTGAAACCATTATTAGTGAACTTAATGAAAGGGCGACAAGAAGCAAGTCCAGTATTGCAAACATATGTTTGTTCTCATGCTTTATTTGTCAAACAGTAGCCAAAAACATCATAGAGGCACTTCTAGACAATGGCTGGATTGAAGCAACAGGAAGAATTGCTCCAATTCAAGAAGCAAGAAGTATGGCTACTAGTAGATCTTCCCGAAGGACAATACACTATCGGTACCAGATGGCTGTACAGGAACAAGACTGATGATAGAGGGATCATCATCAGAAACAAAGCAGATTGGCACCGGGATACACTTAAGAAGAAGGAATCAACTATGATAAGTGTTTGCACCTATTTCTAGATTAGAAGCAATCAAAATCTCGCTAACATATTTTCCATCCATGAAATTTACTTTTTATCAAATGGATGTAAAATGTGCCTTCTTGTATGGAAAGATTGCTAAGGAATCTATGTGAGTCACCACACTGGCTTTGAAGATCCAATTCCCTCATAGAGTTTACAAGCTTGACAAAGCTGTATATGGTCTTCACCAAGCTCCAAGAAAGTCGTATGAAGACTCTATCATCCTTTCTTCTTGAACATGGATATGAAAGAGGAAGATTGATTAGACTCTCTTCAGAAAATAAGAGAAAAGACATGCTGTTAGTCCAGGATTTATGTGGAAGACATTATATTTGGATCTACAAACAAGCAACTCTGTAAAGAATTGAAGACCTAATGCATTCAAAATTCCAAATAAGTGCAATAGAAGAACTCACATCTTCTTAGGAGTGCAACTCCAACAGACAAAGATGGAATCTTCATCAACCATCCAAATATGTTGATGCAATGCTAAAGAAGTCTCATTTTGCTGATTGTCAGTCTATTAGAACACCAGTTGATACCAAAGTGAAGATTGGACTTGATCTATGAAGGGATCAAGATCTAGTTTGATCAATTAGATTACGATTTGCAGCGGAATAGCCACGAATTAGACTAAATTCTAGAAAGAAAATATGAGTATTCAATCAAACAGTAATGATTATAGAGAGAGAGAGTTTTCTGCAAAAGGAATGTTTTCATTCATGCACAAACTTCCCGTGTGTGAAACTAGGTTAAACTAGGTCCCCATTCCTTTTATAAGGATTTGATATCAGCTGACGTCACATGATAGTGACATCTAACTGATTTATACAAAAAACTGAAATAAAACTAAACTACTGAAGATGTCCACAACAACTGAGGACATCTTCATTAAAGCTAAGTATAAACAACATACAACTACTGAAGTTATAACATCTAAAGTATAAGAACTCAGATTTTTTACATAATATAAAACTACTGATTACAATCTACTGAAAGTAAACCATCATAACTACTAAAGAACTACTTCAGCTGTTGTGACAACTACTGAACTTGATCTTCAGACTTGTCTTCAGTAGTTGTCTTCAGACTTTGTCTTCAGACTTTGTCTTCAGCAGTTGTCTTCAGACTTTGTCTTCAGACTTTGTTCTTCAGACTTTGTCTTCAGCAGATGTAGATCACTTCAGTTGTTTTGATGTCTATGGGACTTAAAGGATTTTCTGATATGGCTCATTGGTTCTTTTGGTCCAACAAACTCCCCCTGAACAATGCAGCCAGAACCTTTAAAATTATGAGGTCCCACTTATTAGCAGAAACAAAATCTGGATCCTCAAAATTCTTCAATATAAGCTCAGACCAGGGAAGAGATTTCAGAAGGTTTGATTGGCAAAGGATGAATGGGAACTCTATTTTGGGGAATTGACACAGAGCAATTAACCCATCCATGAAACCTACATCCCAATGAGAGTCTGTAAGACTCTCTGACATAGGCCTCAAGGAAAACACTTGTCTTCCATTGTGTCTTCAGCTCCACTTTCAAGAAGAACTCAGGCCCATAGTACTCGGATAAATACTTAATATGTTTTCCATTTTTCAGCTCCGTAGTTGTTATCTCTCTGTATGCAAACTCATCAGGATGAGTGCCTTCAAGCAGTACTAGAGCTCATTTCTCTTATGTCTTCAAGCTTCTTGTAGATTAACCCCTTCTTTACCATTTGTTTTCTAATAAAGTCTGTGGAGTCATTTTAGACTTGTAAGCTCTCTTGAAGTCATCAAGAATTTCCCAGGGTGACACTACAATGGTCAGCATTATCACAGCATCTACTATCTTCTTACTTGGCCATTGTATTTCTTGGACTTCAATTTGTGAATTCTATCACTTACTCTGGGGTCAGGCCAAATCTCATTCTCTCTTTCTGATATTGGAATGTAAATCTGAGAGCATCCAACCTCTGAGCATGTTCTTCATAGCTGTATGGATGAGACTTGGGAAACTCTTTATCTATCATCCTCAACAGTTGCTCATCATGTTGTTATGCTGTTCTTCTTCTTCAAGTTTGACTTTTACCATTTGCCTTTGCAGGTCACGTGTGATTGTTGTTGGTTGACTCCTAGCTCAGGCATTTTTATTTTGAGAATAGCAGAGAGTGGCAGACTCTTCATCATCATCTTCTTCTTCTTCCATCCTCAACACCCTTCTCCTCTTCTAGGTGCATTATTGGTAAGGGTTCAGTAGGTTTCTTAGGTAAAGGGATTGGTTTTGAGGGTTGTGGAAGTGGTTGTTGGGTTTGGGTGAGAGTGCAGCTGCTCAAGCATCTTGGATTTGAGTGAAGCTTTGGATAGTTTGGCCATATCATTCTTTTCACAGCACCAGCTTCATCAAGAGCTTCAATGATCAATCCTTTGTTAAATACCTTAGACGAACAGATTTTGGTGGTTATTTCCAAAATACTGTCTTTGGACCATGACTTTACTTCAATGATCAACCTTCCCAGATGTTTGGATATAAATCTTGCCATAGTTCCAGCCTATCTCTTTCTTTTTCACTCCAACTTGCCCATCTTTGCTCAATTCTTGAATCTCTAACCTTTTGATCTCAGAGTCAAGTTTTGCAGTGTCAAATCCTTGTCTGAAGAGTTTATCAATATCTTGTCCATATATCTGCTATGTTGCTCATCAGCTTCTTTGATCAATTCTTCCAAGTTTTCTCACCTTTAGTCTTTTCAAAGGATTTCTTCCTTTTGTAGGTGATCATCTCCTTTTCTATCTGCTCTTTTCTGCTTCCTCTTCATCTCTTTTTCTTTGTCTACTTTCACTGACTTAGACTCCCCTTTTTTGGTTGCATTGGGTGCAGGGTGTCATGTCAGAAAGTTTCTTAGAGACTACAACATCAACTAAAGATTGAAGAGTGGAGGAAAGCCTCTTATCAATGGCTTAATGTACTGTATTTGTGATTATTAAAGTGATGAGAGGTAAGGATGTGTGAAGGGTAGCAACTATTTGCTCAGAGGGGTTCTGTCCCTGAGAAATGGCACCTGAACTAGAGGCTGGTGGCAATGTTGTTGAGAGTGGCTCAGTGTTTGGGATAGTTTTCAGGAGAACTGCTATCTGTGGGTAATTGTGGGCAGATGGACTTGTTTCTTGTGACATTTTGGCAAGCAGTTCTTGTAGTCTGCAAACCTCAGTCTCAAGAATTGTATTGTGGCTAGAACATCAAGAAAAGCCCAGGTCATCATCAGTCTATGCTGAATCAGCTGACCTCCTGATGAAATCAGGATGAACATGTGCTGAGTGTAGATCATAGTCACATGTGCCCATATTCTTGGAATTGGGGACGCCTGCCTCAGGAGAATGTCCTTCATTGGCAATTGCCTCTAGTGAGGACTTAGAAATGATACCAGTTTCATCCTGATCATTTGTTGAACAAGGAGAAGAGGCAGCCTCATCAGATGTTCTAATCTCCTCCTCTACCCTGGGAGATTGAACTTTGAAATCCCTGTGTTGTGGGTTATCAGCTACATTATAAATCCTCTCCCTCAATGGTTGAGGTTTTCCCAGTAGTAATAGGTTCTGGGGAGGGGTAGAGGAATGTACTGAGTCAACACTTTGCAATAACCACAGTTGGGCTTGTAGGGGTGGCTTCAGTAGGAGATAGGTGTGAAAAGGATTGCACCTAGGGTGAATGGTGCTCTTCAATGGCAATCCTCTCAAGTGAGAGAGATTCCAGTAATGTGGTTTCCCCATGTTTGGTTGCATTAGGATCCTGTTGAGAGGATACCTAAGCGTTTTAGCTGGTAGAGTCAGGAAACTACAGGGGGATTACTACCCATAGTTTCATCCTGCCTTTGTGTTGCGGGACATCATCAGGGGACTCAACTCCCTGAGTAGCCTTTTGGTTTGTTTGGAGTGAGGCTTGGAGGGGACATTAGATCTGGAGGATGAGGCTGTGGGTACCTTCTGCTTGGGTTTTAGCAGTTTGGCAGCCTCTTTGAGATGTGGGTCAGAGTTATGCCTGGAGTATACCTCTGGCAGAACTACCACAGCAGGGACTCCAAGGCCAACAGGGCCATCAGATTGTAACTGATTCATGATTATGGCCATAAGAAACCTTGATATAATAGCCATCTGTTAGCTACAGGTTTCATATCCAGATCTTTAATTCAAAAACAAAAAACAAAAATAAAAATTTAAGCTTTGGCGTTCAGAAAAATAGAGAATACTACATACCTGCTGCACCTGGATGCCATTTGATCCCATGAGGAGGTTTGGGGGGCAAGGCACACATGATCATGTGGAAAAATAGGCGTTTAGCATCATGAAAGTGCTTCTTCAGAATGGTAGTACACTTAGGTTGCCCTCATAGCCATGATTAATGAATGAGAGATCAAGGGTGCCCTTCGGATATTTTGGTGACAAAGGGAGCATCATTCAGATCTAGCGTTTGGCGAATGATAGCCAGTGACTACCACCTTCTTCTTTGTTTACATATGACTGGAGAGTGATTGTGACATCATTCTCACCAGTATGGATGGTGACGTTTGTCCAGAATTGTCAACGAGAGTCGGGATAGATGGTTGGATTCAAAGAAAAGCGTTCGATACTAGGAATTAGCCATCAGATCAATAGCATCATCAACTTAGTCCAAAGGTCGATTTTGTGAAGTAAGCAACATAGTTGTGTCGAGGTTTAATTGCATGGTTGCCATTAATGGAAGATGAATGTTCAAAATCGATTTATGAAAGTTTGAAGTTAGGGTAGGTATTTATAGGTTATGAAACAGCTGAAACAAAACAGCTGAAAGTTTTTGGTTGTAGTCATCAGTTGTTAGAAAACCTGAAGACATGGTTTTAACTTTCAGTGTTGTAAACAACTGAAGACTTGGTGTTTGTCATCAGTAATTGAAAAAACTACTGAAGACTTGGTTTGGCTTCAATTGTTTTGAAATGAAACAGCTGTTGTGAGAAACATTGAAGAATAAACTTAGTCATCAGTTGTTGTCGTCAATTCACAATCGCAGTTGTTCATTTTCACCTCAACACTTACTCAGCAGAGTATCTAATTTTCAGATGTTTCATTGGTCATCAGTACTTATCTGTTATACAGACGTCAGTAGTTGTACCACTTCAGTACTTTGCAACAGATAAAGTACTTCAGTACTTTGAGGAATTTAGTCTTCAGTAGTTATAAAACTGCTGAAGATAAAATAGCTTCAGTACTTATTTGTGACAGCTGTATACTATGCTCATCAGTACTTGTGAGCTGAGATCATCAGTAGTTGTCAATTTATTCAAGCTGCAGCATACCAAGCCTTAAGCACAAGATTTTTGAAAGTTCCAACCGTCCAAAGGCTTAGTAATATATCTGCAAGCTCATCAGCACTAGGAACAAACTTTGCATCAATCAGACCCTTTTCATAACAATCCTGATAAAGTGATGTCTGATCTCAATATGTTTGATCCTAGAATGCTAGACAGGATTCTTACATACAAAGAGCTGAAGCATTGTCCATTAGTAAGGAGTCTTAGTCTCTGTAATGTCATAATCCAGTATTGATTCTGAAGCCAGAGTACCTGAGATGTACAACTTGCAGCAGCAATGTACTCGGCCTCAGCGGTTGATGTAGCAACAGAGGTTTGTTTCTTACTCTGCCAAGAAACCAAACAGTTGCCTAGAAATTGGCATCCACCAGAGGTTGATTTTCTGGTTAATTTACACCTGCATAGTCACTATCAGAGAAAGCAACTAATTTGCAAGAGTGCCTAGTGAATACCAAAGGCCTAGAGATGAGTTCCTTGCAAATATCTAAAGATCCTTTTTACTGCAATCATATATGGAATCTTTAGGTGCAGCCTGAAATCTAGCACAGACACAAGTTACAAACATAATGTCTGGTCTAGAAGCTATAAGTACATCAAGGACCCAATCATACATCTGTAAAGAGTTTCAATCAACTACTTACCTTTCTTATCAGCATCCAGTTGTGTGGTGCTGCACATGGGAGTAGAACAGGGCTTACAGTTTTGTAAATCAAACTTTTTCCACAAATCCTTTGTATATTTTGATTGATGAATAAAAGTTCCATCAGCCTTTTGTTTGATTTGCAACCCCAGAAAGAATTGTAATTCTCCGATGGCACTCATTTCAAACTTTTGTTGCATCAACTTAGTAAAGGCATCACAACTGTGGATCAAAAGATGCAAAAATTATATCATCAACATAAATTTGAACAAGGAGCTCGTGCATGCCTACTTTCTTAATGAACAAGGTTTTATCTATGGAGCCTCTAGTGAAATTATTTTGAAGAAAAAAGTTTGATAGTGTTTCATACCAGGCTTGGGTGCTTGTTTTAGTCCATAAAGAGCCTTATCAAGCTTATACACCTAATCTGGATGTTTATGATCTTCAAAACCTAGTGTTGGCACATAAACTTCTTCTTTTATTTCCCATATAAAAATGCACTTTTACATCCATTTGAAAAACTTTGAGATTATGAAAAGTAGATAAGCTAAAAACAATCTAATTGCTTCCAGTCTGGCTACAGGGCAAAGGTTTCATCATAATCATACTTCTTCTTGTGAAAACCCCTGTACAACCAGTCTTGCCTTGTTCTTGACAATTGGCCTTTTTCATCAGTTTTATTCCTAAACACCCTTTAGTGCCTATTGCACACTACCTTGGGGAAGAGGAACCAGTTTCCCACACTTGCTGCTTCTGAACTGAAGAAGCTCAAGTTGCATAGCTTCAACCCATCCATTGCTCTTAATGCAATATGATAATTCTTGGCTCTTGCTGACTGATGAAGAGAGCATAGAAGCAAAAGTTGGACAACTGACTTCTGGTTGAACCCCAGCATTGATGTCACCATGATATGAGACATGGATGATTCTTCAGTTCTTGATACTTAATAAGATCTGTGCAAGTGTTGTAGGTGATTCAGCAGTAACAGATGGTGATCCAGATTCTTGAAACCTAGAATGAGATGACAATCAAATGAGTAGAGATTCAGAGATCTCATCAGCATTGTTGTGGATGGAACTGCTGAAGCTACAGGAACATCAAGTTTAGTAGACTCAGGCAGTTGATCACTAAAACTTGCATTGATACCAATAGATGATAACATGTTGCAGAAGATGATGGATTCACAGAACCTGCAATATTTGAGACTGATAAGGAACATATTGCAGTATGTCCAGATCAAATATCCACAGGATTTTGTGGATTTTCTCCTTGGAGATTCATTAAACTTTACATGCAAGGTTTCTCTACAATCTTTGATCTGCAATTAAAACTCTGTATGCCTTGCAAGTACAGGAACCCAATAAAGTACCCTGCATCCACCTTTTATTCAAACTTCTGAAGTGGATCTTTTGTGTTGAGATATAACAAGGACACCCAAATGCTCTAAAGAAGAAAATCAGAGGAGCCAAATGATGTACACTTGATAAGGAGTCTTCATCAACCTTGATTTACCAATACTCTATTTTGCACATAACAAGCTGTGTTAACAGCTTCAGCCCAAAAGGTTAGCGCAAACCAGAATCAGCCAACATGGACCTTGCAGCTTCAATAAGGGTCCTATTCTTTCTCTCCACCACTCCATTTGTTCAGGAGTTCTAGGAATGCTAAACTACCTCTTGATTCCCTTAGATAAATAAATTCATCAAGTATGTGATTTCTAAACTCTGTGCCATTATCACTTCTCGCACACTTGACAAAAGAGAATACTGCTTTTCCACATGCAACACAAAGTAGATGATAATTTGACCAGCCTCATCTTTTGAATGTAAGAAGAAGGTCCATACAAATCTAGAATAATCATCCACAATTACCAGACAATATTTTTTCTTTGCCATACTCATCACTCTACTGACCAAAAAAATCCATATGCAGTAATTGCAAGCAGGCAGTGGACTTTGGTTCTTCATTAGAGGGAATGATACTTTATGTTGCTTTCCTTTTAAACAAGCAGAGCAGTTGTCATCACATTTGAACTCCTTTAATGGCAGACCTCTCACTAACCCATGAAGGATCGCTGGTTCATGTTTCTAAGATTCACATGACCAAGCCTTCTGTGCCAAAGCTCAGATTCCTGAGGAGAGGCCTAGGAGAACAGACATGGATGGCCTTTTAGATCAATTTTCTTTGATAAGTCTAAGGCATATACTCTTCCAATCCTGTTGGCTTTCAGAGAGTATGTTCATCCAATATTTGTCATCATATTTAAAATTGAAAGACAGAATTCGACAGTTTTGACTGGTGAAAAGTGCAACATGCCCTTTATCACACATTTGACTGACACTCAACAAGTTATACTTGAGATTCTCCACATGGTTGACATCATCAAACCTTATTTCTCCATTTAAAACAAAGCCTTTTCCAATGATGTAACCCTTAGCATCATCACCAAAAGATACAAATCCCTTCTTTCCTTGAGAGTAGTCATGAAGAAGAGATCTGCTCCCAGTCATTGCATAGATCCTCCACTGTCCACATACCAGATGCTTCTATGGCATGTTGAAGAACCCTGCATATATCACAACAACTAGTTAGCTTTTGAGACCCAAACCTTTTTGGTTTTGGTCTGTTCTCATCAACAGCTTTTGTACTAACTGATTTGTCATGATTAACAGCCTTTGAAGATGGAGATGGTGCTGAAAAGGATTCCTTTGATTTTGGCTTAGGTTTCCTTTCAGTGGTTTAATCACAGGTACATCTATTTGGTTAACTCTCCCCAATAGATGTTGAACCATCATAACAAGTTGTGTCTGATTGGTTGTTTAAAGCTTTCAGTTCAGTAGACACATCAGAACTTGTTTGTGAATGATTCCTGTGAGACACCATGTCCTCCTTTTTGAAAGACACAGACTTAGTCTGTTGTTTTAATACTCTTTGAGGAGTATTTTCAGTTGTTTTATGATAACCTCTTCGTCTGTTTAGATTTTTGTGAAGACTTGGTGTATCAAGTTGAGATGTTTGTGGCACAAATCTGGTTTCAAATGCATCTTTCATTTTAAAATTTTCCTTTGATGATTTTATCCTTGTTAAATTTGGAACCCTTTCTGTACCACATTCATCAGGGAGATGATTGAATACACCATATTTCACATGGCTTTTTCTTCATCTTCTGTTGATCAGTTGCTGAAGAAGATGAAACTACTAAAGGTGTGTTCTTCAGTACTTTCTTCCTTTCAGTACTTATGTGAAGTACTGAAGGATTTGTAACAACTGAAGACTTGTTCTTTAGAGATTTTCTATCAGTACTTTTGGATTTCCTGATAGATTCTTCAGCAGATGTCAAACCATGTCTGGTTTCATTTGGCCTGAAATGTTTCTCGGTGTTGTTATTTGCTCTTCAGTACTTGAGTACCTTTGAGACAACACCTGAAGGACTCAGCTTTTCTTTGATCATGTTGTTCATCAGCAGTAGGACCATCAACAGACTGATTAGCTGAGGTACTATTACTGACTTCATCCTCTGATTGTACATTTTCACTTGAGGATGAGACACATGATGACATTTTGGGAATTGATTTCACCTTCATATTTACTTCTGTTTTGGGAGTAAAATCTGTAGGAGGTTCAGAGTGATGTATCCAATCCCAAACTTCACATTTGAAGCAGTTGCTTACTGAGAAGCATTTCAAACCCCTTGCAAGTTGTTACCCAGCGTTCACACTCCACTTGATAGCTGCAAGTGTTTCTTTGAGACTCTTGTGATTTTCTAAGATGACCTCTACCTTAGCCTTTTCATCCGTAATTTAACATTTTAATTTGTAAATCTCATCATCTTTTTTCTTTTAAAACAGACTCAAACTCAGCTTTTCTTTTAGAAATCACTTTCTCTAGGTTAAGATTTTGATTAATTAAAGCTACATTTGCTTCTCTAATGAGGCAAAAGCAACTATGTTGACTCAGAACAAACTTGGCCTTAGCCTCAGAAGATACCTGTGGTCCTGTGATGATGAAGCATTTGAGCTTGAACCACCAGTAGACTCCAGGCCATAAGAGCAGATTTCCAAAGGATTTTTCACCCACCATGTTGACCAGCACCAGAACATTTGTTCAGATAACCAGAAAGATCATCTGGTAAACTACTCCAGTCAACCACTAGGAGTAAAAAGCTTTGATGTGATTGAGGTTGAGATTGAGATTGTGGCTTGATTGAGATGGTTGAGGCTCAGTAGGGCAGTGATTGTTTCATTAGGCAGTGCCATGGCCATCATTCCATGGGCTTAGCATCAATTTCACAGTTTCAGATCTTCATCTGAATATTGCTCTTTTCTTCTTCGGACCATTCATTGTTCCAAAGATTACTCACCATAGGCTATATGTCCCTGAACCACAAGATTTCCAACACCTGAACTATTAACAGATAGTGATGGAGCATTCGTCGTTGCCATATGTGTACTCCTCCTAACAAGCATCGTGCTTTGTTGAGGAGCAGTATTGTGAGGATCATTGATTGATGTAGCCATATTCACCAATTCAACAGACCATAAATTAAACGAACCTAACTAAAACTCAACAACACAATTTGGAATAAGAAGAATCTCAAAATTGATTCACAGGACGCACAGAACAACACTCTATAACCAATTCTTGCAAATTTGCCATTCAATCAACTGAGATATCAACGAACAGTTTCATGATCAATTTTGTTAAATCGATCAAGATTACCTCTAATTACTTTGAAAGGATCGAGATCTATTGATCAATTCTATTTACGATTTGTAGCGGAATAGCAACGACTTAGACTAAATTCTAGCAAGAATGAGATGAGTATCAATCAAACTGTTGGACCAAAAGAACCAATGAGCCAAGATCAGAAAACCTCTAAGTCCCACATGGTATCACAACAACTGCTGAAAGCTTCATCAGCAGTTTGACAAGTGCTGAAGACTTCAACAGCTGAAGATCAAGTGCTGAAGACTTCAACAGCTGAAGAACTAAAGTGCTGAAGTACAAGAAAAAAAAACAGCTGAAGAAACACAAGTACTGAAGCTGAACAGCTGAAGAACACAAGTGCTGAAGCTGAAGACCAAAGTACTGAAGTACAACAGCTGAAGAGTTTACAAGTGCTGAAGATCAACAACTGATGTACAAAGTCTGAAGACAAAGACTGAAGACATCAGCTGATGATATCTACTGAAGTCATCAGCTGATGAAACATCTGAAGGTCAAGTCTGAAGATCAAGTACTGAAGCGTCAGTAGTTTGTCACAACTGCTGAAGAGTACTTCTTCAGTAGTTGTGATATCAGTAGTTTTATATTTTAGTTTCAGTAGTTTTGTAAAACGACTGAAGAGCTTGTTCTTCAGTCGTTGTAGTTTCAGTAGTTTTATATTTTCAGTAGTTATAACAACTGATAACACTTAGCATTTTTGTAAGAAGATGTCAGCTGTTTTGACATCTTCAGTAGTTGTGTTTCAGTTGTAATAAATCTGTTAGATGTCACTATCAAGTGACATCAGCAGACGTCACATCTCTTATATAAGAGGTGTCGACCTAATCATAATTGTGACATTCTGTTACCACGAAAGCGAATATTGAATGAAATATATTTGCAGATTTCTCTCTCTATAACCGTCTTTGTTCTTCATTGAATATCGTTTTGTTCTTGTGAATCGACTAATTCATTGTTTGAATTCCGCTGCATACTCTCTTCATCAATCAAACATAGATCACTGATCCTAACAAGTGGTATCAGAGCAGGTTAATCATTGATCGATCTAACAATTGATCATTGAAACTGCTAATTGATATCTGTGTTTGATTGAATTAGCGTATTTGCAAGAACTGGTTATAGATTATTGAATTTCTGCCGCTTTCGTTCATTTATTTTGAGATCTTCTGGTTCAATTGGTTGTTGCGTTTTTGTTCTAAATCTGTTTTAGCTTAACTGAATTTGATTGAATCTGAGATGACGACTCCTTCTAATGATCCTCACAATACCGGTTCCTCAACCAAGCCTCCGATGCTGGTTAGGACCGAGTATAACATATGGCAACGAAGAATGCTTCATCACCTGTCTGTTAACAGTTCAGGTTGTTGGACATCTGTGGTACATGGACCACATAAGCCTATGGTGAACAATCCGGAAACCAATCAAATGGTTCCGAAGAAGAAGGAACAATACTCTGATGAAGATCGGAAACTATTTGAGATTGATGCTAAAGCCCATGGATTCTGGCCATGGCACTGCCTAATGAAATCTATTCAGGGCTTATGCATCATGAAACTGCTCATGATCTCTGGAATGCCCTGAAGGAACAATTCGGTGGCACTGATGAGGTCTTAGCAAACAATAGAGAGATCCTTGCCCAACAATATGAGACATTCTCTCATAGAAAGGGTGAGACACTGACTCAACAGTTTGAGCGCTTTTCCTGCTTGATATCTGAGCTGAAAATGGTGAAACAGGAATACACCAATAGCCAGATGAACAACAGATTCCTCAGATCACTGCCTGAGAGATGGGACACATACACTATTGTCCTACGCTCCAGTGCAAATCTAGAAGGCCTATCTCTCACCCAACTTCATGGGAAACTGCTTACATTTGAAAGAGAGATAGAGCAGAAGAGGAAACTGTCCTCATCAGGAAAGCTCACTGATGACTTTGTACCAGCAATACTGCCTTGGTTGGTCATGAGTCAGAATATGCTGCATCTGAAAGCAATTATGATGAGCATATAGATTTCTCTTCAAATAGTTCTGATCATGCATTTGTTGGTATTGAGAGTCATTCTGGCAGTAATAGTGACAATTTATGCTTCATCATGGATGATCTGAAAGGAATAGCTGATGATGATCTAGAAGAGATGGATATTCTGAGCCAAATGGCACTGATTAATATCAGATCTCAGAAGTTCTACAAGAGAACTGGCAGGAAATTTCCTGGACTCTCTGGCAAAACCAAAGTTGGTTTTGACAAGAGTAAGTTGAGGTGTCACAAATGCCAAAGGCTAGGACACTTTGCAAGAGAGTGTAGATCAACTGGATCTAACTCTTCTGCACCCTTTGTGACTTTTCCTAGTACTAGTCCACAAAACAGAGGGCAACATCCTGCTGGTTCTGGTCATTATTCACATCCTAGATCTCCTGCATACTTTGTTCCCCAGGGTCAAATGTCATATCCTTATCCCTGCTATTATGTGCCTCAACCAAATCTGTTCAAGCTCCAATTGCACAACAACCACAAGCATTGCCTGAACCACAGCCTTCCCAATCTCATCAACAAACTCAACCTCAACAACACAGCTTCTTCACCCCAGGAGTTGTTGACTGGAGCAGTTTACCAGATGACATGTCTGGTCATGAACAACTGTTCTCAGGTGCTGGTCAACATGGTGGTGAAGTCCATTTGGAATCTAGCTCTTATGGCTTTGGATTCTGCTGATACTTCATCCTCTAATGCCTCTACACCAAAGGTATCACAGGTATCCTCTGAGGCAAAAGCCAAATTATGTTCTGAACATGCATAGCAGCATTTGCATCTATTAGAGAAGCAAATGTAGCTTTAATCAACAAGAACATTGAGCTAGAACAAATATTTCCAAAACAAAGCTGAATTTGAGTCTGTGCTTAATGATAAAATGATGAGATTTACAAACTGAAATGCCAAATAACTGATGATAAGGCTAGGGAAGAGATACTTCTAGAGAAGTATAAAGATCTCAAAGAAACCCTTGCAGTTACCCAGGTAGAGTGTGATAGATGGGTACAATCATGCAAAGTTTTTGAAATGCTTCTTAGTAAGCAATCTGCTTCCAATGTGAAGTTTGGCATTGGTTACAATCACACTGCTCCACCTACAGATTTTACTCCAAGAGCAGAGGTAGAATCTGATGGTGAGAGTGATAACCAATCCATCTCATCATGTGATCTACTTTCTGATACAGCACAATCAGAAGTAGAAGTCAGCATCAAGCCCTCTCTGAACCTATCAGCTGATGTTGATGGTTCAAATGCTGACACTCACATGATCAATGAGTTGATCAACTCAGGAGTTAATTCTGAAAGTCCTGAAAGGACTAGAGAGCAGGATTTAACACCTGAAGTTCAAACTCCAACTGCTGTCAGTACTGAAGAGAAGAAAACTGTCAGTAGAAAGAGTTTGAAGACTACTAAAGAGGCAGTCAAGAAAGCAAACAATGCTTCCAAAGCATTGAAGAGCAAGTCTCCAGTTGCTTCACCCTCTTTAGTTGATGATCAACCTAAGATGAAGAAGAAACCATGTGAAGTATGTGGTTTGTTCAATCATCTTACAGATGATTGCTGGTACAAAAGAGGTTCCAAACTCAAACAAAAAGAAGAAATTAAGAGAAATGGTAAAAATGAAAACTGAGTTTGAGACCACATTTGTATCAGCACATCAAATCCTGTAACCCTTAAGTCCTCAAAGAAATCCAAAAGGAAGGGTTAAACAGTGACAGCTGAGAGTGCTCAGAAGAAGAAGGTGCAACATAGGAACTTATCAAACTCCACTGGCAATGTGTGATGAGCTGAAAGCTTTATCACAAAATCAGACACAGCTGGTTATGATGGTTCAACATCTGTTGGGTAGAGTTAACCAACTAGATGCTCCTATGTTGAAACCACAGAAAAGGAGATCCAAGCCAAAGGATTCCTCTTCTTCACCATCTTCTTCCTCTCAGGCTGTTGTTTCAATAAACCTGTTAGTTTACCATCTATTGATGAGACCAGGCCCAAAACCAAAAGGTTTGGGTCTCTAAAACTAACTGATTGTTTTTTTGCAGGGTTCTCCAACATGCCAAAGTAGCATCTGGTATGTAGACAGTGGGGGATCTATGCACATGACTGGGAACAGCTCTCTTCTTCATGACTACTCTCAAGGAAAGAAGGGATTTGTTTCTTTTGGCAATGATGCTAGGGGTTACATCATTGGTAAGGCTTTGTCTCCAATGGAGAAATCAAATTTGATGATGTTAATCATGTGGAAAATCTCAAGTACAATCTCTTGAGTGTCAGTCAAATGTGTGATAAAGGCCATGTTGCTCTTTTCACCAGTCAGAACTGTAGGATTCTGTCATCCAAAGTTTGCATTTGATTGACAAGGTGTTGGATGATCACACTCTCCTGAGAGCCAACAGGACAGGAAGAGTGTATGCCTTAGATCTTTCCAAGAAAATAGATCTCAAAGGCAATCCTTGCCTATTTTCCAAAGCCTCTTCTCAAGAATCTAAACTGTGGCACAGAAGGCTGGGTCATGTTAATTTCAAAAACATGAATCAGCTTATCCACAATAGTTTAGTCAGAGGCTTACCAATAAAGGAGTTCCACTGTGATGAAACCTGCACTGCTTGTTTAAAAGGAAAACAGCACAAAGTCTCATTCCCTCCTATTGAAGAGCCTAAGTCCACTGCCTGCTTGCAATTACTGCATATGGATCTATTTGGTCCTGTGAGAGTGATGAGCATGGCCAAGAAGAAATACTGTCTGGTAATTGTGGATGATTACTCCAGATTTGTATGGACTTTCTTTCTACATTCAAAGGATGAGGTTGCTCAGAAGGTTATTAACTTTGTGTTGTATATTGAGAAGCAGTATTCCCTTCCAGTCAAGTGTATCAGGAGTGATAATGGAACTGAATTCAGGAATCATACACTTGATGACTTCTATCTCTCAAAGGGAATCAAAAGGCAGTTTAGCATCCCAAGGACTCCAGAACAAAATGGAGTAGTGGAGAGAAAGAACAGGACCCTCATTGAAGCTGCAAGGTCCATGCTGGCTGACTCTGGTTTGCCACTGACCTTTTGGGCTGAAGCTGTCAACACAGCTTGCTATGTGCAGAATAGAGTTCTAGTAAATCAGAGGTTGATGAAGACTCCATATGAAGTTCTCCATCATTTGGCTCCTCTAATTTCATTTTTCAAAGCATTGGGTGTCCCTGTTTTATTCTCAACACAAAGGATCAACTCCATAAATTTGATCCTAAGGTGGATGCTGGGTATTTTGTTGGTTATTCATCTACTTGCAAGGCATACAGAGTCTTCAACTGCAGAACAAATAGTTGAAGAGACTCTGCATGTGAAGTTTAATGAATCTCCTTTGGACAAGATTCCACAAAACCCTGTGGAGTTGTTTGATTTGGACATACTGCAATATGTTCCTTATCAACCTCCAGCTGTTGCAGATCCTGTGGCTCAATCATCTTCTGCAGCATGTCTTCCACCTGGTGGTATTGATGATGATGATGATAATATCAATACTCACCTATTCAAGTTTAGTGACCAACTGCCTGTGTCTGCTAAACTTGATGTTCCTGTAGCTTCAGCAGTTCCATCCACAACAAATGCTGATGAGATCTCTGTTTCCTCTACATCTTTTGAGTTACCATCAATTCTTGGTTTCAAGAGTCTACATCAACATCTGCTGCTGCTGAAGGTTCTACAAACACTTGCACAGATCTCATTGTTTATCAAGAACTGAAGAATCACCCCATGACTCAGATTATTGGTGATATCAATGCTGGTGTTTCAACCAGAAGTCAATTGTCTAACTTCTGCCTTCTGCTTCTGCTCTCTTCATCAGTCAGCTAGAGCCAAAGAACTACCATGTTGCTTTGAGAGACAATGGATGGGTTGAAGCTATGCAGCTTGAGCTACTTCAGTTCAAGAAACAGCAAGTGTGGGAACTTGTTCCTCTTCCCCCAGGTAAGTGTGCAATAGGCACTAAATGGGTGTTTAGGAATAAAACCGATGAAAATGGGCTTATTGTTAAGAACAAGGCTAGACTGGTTGTACAGGGGTTTTCACAAGAAGAAGGTATTGACTATGATGAAACCTTTGCCCCTGTAGCCAGACTAGAGGCAATCAGATTGTTCTTAGCCTATGCTGCATTCCACAATCTTAAAGTTTTTCAAATGGATGTTAAAAGTGCATTTTTATATGGTAAAATAAAGGAAGAAGTTTATGTGTGTCAACCACCAGGCTTTGAGGATAATAAACATCCTGAATGGGTGTACAAACTTGATAAGGCTCTTTATGGGTTGAAACAAGCTCCTAGAGCCTGGTATGAGACACTCTCTACTTTTCTTCTTAAGAATAATTTCACTAGAGGCTCCATTGATAAAACTTTGTTTATTAAGAAGGTGGATCAGCATAAGCTACTTGTTCAGATTTATGTTGATGATATTATTTTTGCATCCTCTGATCCCCAGTTGTGTGATGATTTTACAACATTAATGAAAAAGAGGTTTGAAATGAGTGCAATGGGAGAATTACAGTTCTTTCTAGGCTTGCAAATCAACAAAAGGCTGATGGAACTTTATTCATCAGTCAAAATATACAAAAGATCTTTTGAATAAGTTTGATTTACAAAACTGTAAGCCCTGTTCTACTCCCATGTGCAACACCACACAACTGGATGCTGATCAGAAAGGTAAAGCTGTTGATGAAACGCTTTACAGATGTATGATTGGGTCCTTGATGTATCTAACAGCTTCTAGACCAGATATTATGTTTGCTACATGTGTTTGTGCTAGATTTCAGGCTGCTCCTAAAGAGTCTCATTTGATTGCAGTCAAGAGAATCTTTAGATATTTGCAAGGTACACAATCTCTGGGTTTATGGTATTCCACTGGACACTCTTGCAAATTAGTTGCTTTTTCAGATAGTGACTATGCAGGGTGCAAGTTAACTAGAAAGTCAACTTCTGGTGGTTGTCAATTCCTAGGCAACTGTTTGATTTCTTGGCAGAGTAAGAAACAAACATCTGTTGCTACATCAACTGCTGAGGCCGAGTACATTGCTGCTGCAAGTTGCACCTCTCAGGTACTCTGGCTTCAGAACCAACTTCTGGATTATGGCATTACAGAGACTAAGACTCCATTGTTAATGGATAGTGCTTCAGCTCTGTGTATTGTCAAAAATCCAGTCCAGCACTCTAGGACCAAACATATAGAGATCAGACATCATTTTATTCGGATTGTTTTGAAAAAGGTCTGATTGATCCTAAGTTTGTGCCTAGTGCTGATGAGCTTGCAGATATTTTTACTAAGCCTTTGGATAGTTCTACTTTCCAAAACTTGTGTTAAGGCTTGGTATGCTGCAGCTAGAATAAGTGACAACTACTGATGATTTCAGTAGTAATTACTGGTGATCATTGGTACCCATGTCACATATAAGTACTGGAGTCCTTTTCCCTTCAGTAGTTTTTATACTACTGATGGCTAAATGCCTCACAAGTACTGAAGTACTTTATCTGTTCCAAACTACTGATGTAGTTAAACTACTGATGTAGTTACAACTACTGAAATCAGTATAAACAGATAAGTACTGATGTCCTATGAAACACCTGAAAATCATGCAAAGTCTGATGAGTAAGTGTTGAGGACAGCATGAAACAGCTGAAAGGCTATGAATTGACGACAACTACTGAAGAGAACTTTCTCTTCAGTTGTTTCAACAACTGCTGTTTCATTCTAAACAACTGAAGCAAAACCATGTCTTCAGTAGTTTTATAACTACTGATGACTAATACCAAGTCTTCAGTTGTTTACAACAGCTGATGTCAAAACCACGATCTTCAGTAGTTTTCTAACTTCTGATGCCTAACACCACGACTTCAGTTGTTTCAACATCTGAAAGGATAATACCATGTCAACAGTCGTTTAAACTACTACTGATGACTAACACCACATCCTTCAGTCGTTTTCTTACCCGTACCCTATAAATATCCCTGACCTAATCCTTCAAGCTTCATCTTCTTCAAACCTAACGTTCCTCTCCAAAACTTCTCTCTTCTCAATGGCGTCCATGCAAATTAAACCGCGACACAACTGTGTTGCCTACCTTACTAAATCGCCTGTCTGGGCTAAGTTCGATACTGCTATCGATCTTATGGTTCAGTCCCAATACAAAACGGCATTTCTTCTGAATCCCATTCTACATGCCGAATCCCTCCAACAGTTTTGGATGAACGTCACCATTACCACTGGGGAGACAACACACCATCTCTCCAGTCGGTCCAACAACAAAGAAGTGGTCATCACTCCTGCAATAATCCGCCAAATCCTTCATCTGGATGATGCTATTTCTCCTGCTGGATATCCCAAGGGCACCACAGATCTATCCTTTGCCCAACATGGATATCAGGCAATCTAGTGCCTCCACTATCATGAAGAAACACTTCCATGACGCTGAACGCCTAATTTTCACATGGTGAATGTATGTTTGGCTCCTAAGACTTCGTCTTGGGATCAAATGTCGACAAAGTGGCAGCAGGTAATGTATTCTATTCTTGAGCAACAACCGTTAAATTTTCAGAAATAATATTTTCGGAGCTCAAGGATATGGCTCAAAAACTAACTGCTAACCGTTGGATACTATATCCACGGTTCATAATGGCCATCATTACAAACCAGCTTAATGCTGAGGGACTTGTTGGCTTGGGAGTCCCTGCTACGGCTGTTCTGCCGGAAGTATACTCCCGGCACAACTCTGACCAGACACTCAAATTGGCTGCCAAGCTGCGCAAACCCACGCAGCTGGAACCCACAGCCACCACCTCCAAATCAAAAGTCCCCACCAAACCCACCAAAAAGAAACCCAAAACGCTACTCAGGGATTGAGTCCCCTGAGGATGCCCCTGCAACACAAACGCAGGAGATATCCACTGGTCCAAACCCCCTAGTGGATATAAGGACTCTTCCAGCCATAGCCGCTCAGGATTCCTCTCAACAGGAGCCTGCAGCAACCACACAAGGGGTACCTACACATCTGGATCTTCCTCACTTGAGGGGATTGCCATTGAAGAGCACCAACCTCCCCAGGTGCACACTGCTTCTATCCCTTCACCCCATACAACCGCCCCTCACCCCAACTTTAATAGTTGCACAAGTGCTGACTCAACTGCACTCCTCACCCCCTCCCCAGAAACCACTACTACTGGGAACACCTCTACAATTGAGGGGAGGAACACAGTGCAATTGAGAACCCACAGCACAGGGGTTTACCACTTCTATCTCCTGTGTAGATAAGGAGATTAGAATATCTAGTGAGGCTGCCACCTCTTCTGAATCAGCACATGATCAGAATGAGGCTGGTAACATTGCTAAGACCTCACTAGAGGCAACAGCTGATGATGGACATTGTCCTGAGGCTGGAAGTCCCCAGTACCAAGCAAAAGGGGCACATGCAACAACTGGTCTACCCCAGTGCATGTAATCCTGCTCCAAGCAGGAGGTCAGATGATTCAGCTTCGGCTGATGATGACCTGGGCTTTTTCTACGATGTTCTTGCCCAGAACACAATCCTTGAAGAGAAAGTCAGTAGGCTGCAAAACCTACTTGACCAACTCTCACAAGGAGAAAGACCATCTGCCTCCACCAACCCACAGATGGCACCTTCAGTTGAAGGTTCCCCAAACACTGAGCCACTCCAAACTCAACCACCTGCCTCTGCTTCAGGCCTATTTTCTCAGGAACAGAACCCTCCTGAGCAAATAGGTGCTGTACTTCAAAATTCCCTCCCTCTCATCACACCCATAATCACTGATATTGTGACTAAAGCCATTGATGAGAGGCTTTCCTCAACTTTACAACCCTTGATTGATGCTGCTGTGCAAAAGACACTTTCTGCGGTACAACCCCTTCCACCAATGCATCCAAAAGGGGGAGAGTACTGCAGTGAAAGAAAAGAAGAGGAAAAGAACAGAGGAAGAGAAGGAAGAGAAAAGCCCAAGAGGAGGAGAAAAGAAAAGCAACCACTGCTCACTTACAACGAAAGAAAAGTGCTTGATCAACCTACTGCTGAAGACAAATCCTTGGAAGAGCTGGTAAAAGATGCTGATACTACACACAGCCGATCCATGGATAAAATATTGAACAACTCTTCAGGCAAGGTTTGATACAGCCACATTGGATAGTGAGATCAGAAGTTGGAAGTGCAAGAGATTCAAACCCGATGGGCTGGGTATGATGCTCTTGAAAAAGAGAGATTGGAGATCATGATCCGCTTCATTGCAAAATACTTAGGAAGATCTTTAATGGAGATTCGCGCGTGGACCAGGGACAGTATTCTGGCTATAGCCACCAGAATCTGTCTGTCTGAGCAATTCCACAAGGGGATTATTGTTGAAGCCCTTGATGAGGCTGGGGCTGGTAAAAGGTTAGAAATGGCAAACTTACAAAGGCGAAACTTACTACAAGATGCTGGATCAACCTTCCCTTCCACCCACTCAAACACAGCCTACCCCTCAAATCTCCAACCAATCTCTAAGCCAAACCAAACATCCTCATTCTTCAAAACCAATTCCTTTACCAACCCAACCATCATCCAGTGATGCACCTAGAGGAGGAGAAAGGTGCTGAGGATGGAAGAAGAAGAAAAGAAGATGAGGAAGATGATAGTCTGCCACTCTCTGCTGTTCTAAAGCTACCAAAACCCAGAAGTCAACCCATGATCACACCTGACTCTCAAAGGGAAATGGTTAGAGTCAAGATAGAAGATGAAGAACAGCAGAAACAGCACGATGAGCAACTACTGAAGATGGTTGACAAGGAATTTCCTCAGTCATCATCTATACAAGCCATGAAAGGGCATGCTCAGAGGCTGTACACTCTCAGCCCACATTTCAGTATCAGAAGGAGAGAGTGAGAGTATGGCCAGACCCAGGGTGAGTTCTAGAATCCATAAAAGAACTATTCCACAGATACAATGGCCAGGTTAGAAAAACATAGATTCTACCATCATGTTGGCCATTGTAGTCACCCTGGGAAATATTGATGAATTCAAGAAAGCTCATCAAGCAAAGATGACCCCTCAAGCTTTACTGGAAACAAGATGATCAAAAAGGGTTGTTATATAAAAAGCTTGAAGACATCCAGAAGAATGAGCTCCAGTTACTCCTTGAAGGCACCCAGATGAATTTGTCTATAGGAGGTAACTACAGTGGAGCTGAAAAATGGCAGGACCATGAAGTACTTATCTGAGTACTATGGTCCAGAGTTCTTCTTCGAAGGAGGAGTAGAAGAACTCTCCAAGGAGGAACAAGTTGTTTCTCCTTGAGGCCTATGTTCGAGAGTCCTACAGACTCATTATGGGAAGTAATCTCATGAATGGGATAACAACTCTGTGTCCAGTTCCCCAAAACAGAGTTCCCATTCATACCTTGCCAAACAAATATCTGAGATTTCTTCCCAGGCCGGAGCTTACATGGGTCATCTTCTCTACTGATCAAGAAGGAAAAAGACCAATCTTTTGCCAACAATAAGTGGGATAATAAATAATTTAGAGGTTTTGGCTGCATTGGTTCAGGGGGAGTTTGTTGGACCAAAAGAACCAATGAGCCAAGATCAGAAAACCTCTAAGTCCCACATGGTATCACAACAACTGCTGAAAGCTTCATCAGCAGTTTGACAAGTGCTGAAGACTTCAACAGCTGAAGATCAAGTGCTGAAGACTTCAACAGCTGAAGAACTAAAGTGCTGAAGTACAACAGCTGAAGAACACAAGTACTAAGCTGAACAGCTGAAGAACACAAGTGCTGAAGCTGAAAGACAAAGTACTGAAGTACAACAGCTGAAGAGTTTACAAGTGCTGAAGATCAACAACTGATGTACAAAGTCTGAAGACAAAGACTGAAGACATCAGCTGATGATATCTACTGAAGTCATCAGCTGATGAAACATCTGAGGTCAAAGTCTGAAGATCAAGTACTGAAGCGTCAGTAGTTTGTCACAACTGCTGAAGAGTACTTCTTCAGTAGTTGTGATATCAGTAGTTTTATATTTTAGTTTCAGTAGTTTTGTAAAACGACTGAAGAGCTTGTTCTTCTCGTTGTAGTTTCAGTAGTTTTATATTTTCAGTAGTTATAACAACTGATAACACTTAGTATATTTTGTAAGAAGATGTCAGCTGTTTTGACATCTTCAGTAGTTGTGTTTCAGTTGTAATAAATCTGTTAGATGTCACTATCAAGTGACATCAGCAGACGTCACATCTCTTATATAAGAGGTGTCGACCTAATCAAATTGTGACATTCTGTTACCACGAAAGCGAATATTGAATGAAATATATTTGCAGATATTCTCTCTCTATAACCGTCTTTGTTCTTCATTGAATATCGTTTTGTTCTTGTGAATCGACTAATTCATTGTTTGAATTCCGCTGCAATACTCTTCAATCAATCAAACATAGATCACTGATCCTAACAAACCGTAACGTTAGAGAGAGAGAGTTTTCAGCAAAAGGACTGTTTTATTCAACACAACTTCCCGTTGTTGCAACTAGGTCAACCTTCCTTTTAGATGGAATTTGACATCAGCTGTACGTCACATGATAAGTGACCTCTAACTGATTTATAACAACAACTGAAATAAAACTAAACTACTGAAGTGTCCCATAACAACTGAGGACATTCTTCAATTAAAAGCTAAGTATAAACACATTACAACTACTGAAAGTTATACATCTAAAGTATAGAACTTCAGATGTTTTACCTAATATAAAACTAGATACAATCTTACTGAAATGTAAACCATCACAACTACTGAAATACTACTTCACTGTTGTGACAACTACTGAGAACTTGATCTCAGCCTTTGTCTTCAGTAGTGTCTTTCAGACTTTGTCTTCAGCAGTTGTCTCCGATTTGTCTTCAACTTTGTTCTCGACTTTGTTCTCAGCAGATGTTGACACTTCAGTTGTTTTGATGTCTGTGGACTTAAGGTTTTTCTGATCTGGCTCATTGTTCTTTTTGGTCCTACAATCTAGAAGGCAAATGTTGATCAAACTAACTATCAATCTATGATAGGATCACTTATGTATCTAACTGCTAGCAGACCTGATATTAGTTTGGTGTTTGTGTGTGTGTCAAGTATCAAGATGATCCAAAGAATCACATGTAATCACTCAAGAGGAAATTTTAGATATTTGAAGGGCAAACCAGTGTAACACCCGACGTTTTAGACAAGAAAGAGAATAAGTGAAGAAAAGAAGGAAAGAAATAAAACCCAAGTCTAGGGGTAAAAGTGTCCAAAAGGACAAATGTTTGAAAAGTGGTTGTAAAAGGTGCATGGCCACCCATCAACCTTTCTACACCAAATCTTTCGGATTTTAGTGAGAGAAAGGAAGAGAGCAGAATTATCTCGATTTGAAGAAGAACAAGAAGAAAGAATTCGAATTCAAGATAAGAATTCATGCTTTTATGGTGTTCTTGACTGGTCTTATCCTTGGGTTTATGCTTATGTGTGTTTTTATGTGTTCAGGATGTTTTTAGTGGGTTTCTAAGAGGTTGAATTCAACTTGCAAACGAGTTTGGAAGAAGCCATACTCAAAAGCTACAAAGGTGAGTTCTAGAACCCCTCTTTTACTGTTTTTAATTGATTTTAGGGCTGGAAATGCATGAATGTATGTTTTGACTTAACTGGGTTTCAGACCCGTATGCTTGAATGTGTATATGATGATGTTGTGATGTTATGATGTAATTATGTTCATGTTTGTTGATGTACGATGATGTTTTCAAGGCTTAGAGGGTAAGATTTAAGCTTAGAACATGATGAATGGTGAATTGAAATCTGATGTTTCAGGCTCATAAGTTAGTTTTAGAATCTGCATAAGTGATGAAACAGGAAATGCGGATGAGCAAAGTAAGTCAATGCGGATGAGGTCAATGCGGATGAGCATTGACCAAGTGTGGAAATGCGGATGAGCAAAGTAAGTCAATGCGGGTGAGGTCAATGCGGATGAGCATTGACCAAGTGTGGAAATGCGGATGAGAAAAGTAAGTCAATGCGGATGAGGTCAATACGGATAAGCATTGGCTAGGAGTTAGGGAAATGCGGATGGCAAATGCGGATAGAGTAAGTTAATGCGGATGAAGGAAACCAATGCGGATAGAGTAAGTTAATGCGGATGAATGAAATCAAATGCGGATGAGCAGTAGTGTCAATGCGGACGAACACTTAGTAAAATTCTGACTTTCTGGGAGAAAAAGGAGTAATGTAGGCTTTAACCTAGGAGATTCCCGAGGGTTATGTAAGTTGACTTTTGAGGTCAAAAAAATGGTATGATGGGCATGTAATGTTATGTGCTTGATGTTTATGCATGATGATGATGTTGCTTGGTTATACATGATGTATGTTATGAATGTATGATACCCTACATGATGATGTATGCATGATATGTTTATGTTCCTTATGATGATGTATGTTTATCTTTCCCCTGACTTTACGTACTATGATAATGAATGAACGAAGTATTATGTAACGTAAAGTGAAAGATAACGAAAGAGGAACATGATTATGAATGCAAGCATTAATGAATGAATGAATGAATGTAAGAAAGGCTTGCAAGCAAATGTATGGAGTTGCACACCCTAAGTAGGTGTTAGCTCAACGGTGTGCGGGTTAGCTACCCCAAATGATGCACATTAGGGTCCAATCTTTGTGATTGACCATATGAATAGGATCCTTGTCGCTTGCCCTAGGTACTAGAGTCAACTTCGTGCACAATGTTTGAGGTCTATGAAAGACCTCAGGCCCAGTTATCCGCTTCGTGCACAATGTTCGGGGTATAGCATATGGCATTGACCCGGAATGAAAGAGAAAAGATAAATGGTGAATGTAATTACCCTAGGTACTGGAGTCAGCTTCGTGCATAATGATCGAGGTCTATGAAAGACCTCATGCCTAGTTACCCGCTTCGTGCATAATGTTCGGGGTAATGTACATGTCACTGGAAGTAATGAATGAATGAGTGAAAGTATGAATGAAAGAATGATGAAGATAATAATCATATTATCTGTATGTATGTATGATGTATGATCACATGCAATAGAAAGGAATAGTTTTAAATGAAGGAAAAAGTATGCTTTATTATTAAACTAGAACTTACTCAGCAACGCTGACTTTTTGTGCATTTTCCAGTTGGCAGGTGAGCATTGCTGAGGATGGCACGGGGCAGCTGCTCAGCTTTTTTGAATGGCATCCATTTATATAAAGCTTTTGTGATGTAATACAACAATGAACTTTTGTAACCGACGAATGATGCATTATTTTACAAAAGTTTTCATGATGAAATGAAAATGCTATTTGTCTTATGTTTCCGCTGCAATGTTTTAATGATTAAATGCAAAGTATATGTTTTATGTGCGATGATTATCAGCTGTAGGCGTCCCAAGAACGGGGCCTTACAACCAGCTCTTGGGTTATGGTATCCAAAAGTAGGAGACTTCAATCTCTATGCTTTCAGTAACATTGATTATGGAGGATGCAACTTCAACAGAAAATACACATCTGGAGGTTGTTAGTTTCTTGGTCCCAGACTGGTTTTTTGACAATGCAAGAAGCAGACAAACGTATCTGTATCAACAGCAGAAGCTGAGTATATTGTAGCATCAACCTGTTGCTCTCAAGTTCTCTGGATTCAAAACCAGATGCTTGATTATGGTTTTAACTTCTTGCACACACCAATTAATATTGACAACACAACAATTGTTTTCATAACTAATAATCCAGTTCAGCACTCAAAAACCAAACACATTGAAATTAGATATCACTTTTTGAGAGACTGTGCTGAAAAGGGGTTAATCAAATTGTTTCAAGTACCCACTGAAAATCAATTTGCTAATTTATTTACTAAGGCATTGGAACCTAGTAGGTTTGAATTCCTAGTTCAATCAATTGGCATTATTAACCTTGAGTAAAACCAATCAAAACATCAAAAACAAGTCAAAATCTTTAGAAAATCACCAAAAGAAGTCAAGTTTGATGAAGAAACGAATATTGGGAAATGATAAAACTATAGTCATTATATCATTCACTGTGCTTAATTTCAAAAAATTGCAAGACTGTCATGACTTACCAGATATGTTGGTAGGCTCAACTTGGAAGAGAAGATACATGCAGTGATGAATTAAAAGCTTATTTAATAGTGAAACACTCATCACAAAGTACAGGTATGTATTGGCTTATCTGAGTGCATGCGTGTAGCAACCTAAACACATCAGGTAATGATACTTTATGAATCTCTTCCACCTACACTTAGTTTCATCTTTGTTTTGCTGAGCAAAGACCTGATGAAACATGCACATAGTGCAGATGTACTGATCCAAAAGATTCCCAATGAGGAACACAGCCAAATTGGATGAATCTACAAAAGCAATACATTCCAAGTGAATGAACAAAAGAATCCCATCATGGATCACTTTACAAAGTGAAGTGAAAAGAATCCCAATATGGATCATCATGAAAGGATCAAAGTAAAAGAATCCCAATATGGATTAGTGAAAATGAGTTCTCATAACTTAAGTAACCTGGTAAGGAAAGTTGTGAAAAAGTTCTACCATGCATTGTATAAGGATGGTTGATCATTCCATGCTTGTGTGTGAGGTACATATTGAATAATTAAATCACCAAAACATGATAAATCATTTGCATCAAAATATCAACCTGGTATGAGTTTAAGAGGACAAACATACCTTCAATCATCAAGTTCAAAAACATGTTCATTTTATCATAAAGGATGCACATGTGTAATGTAAGATTGATATGATCCCAACAAAAGATATACTTCTCTTCATTATTAATAATCTAATAAAATTCAAAAAACTTTAGGATCGTGTATTGAACGAAATACTAACTGATTAACGTGTATACTAAATCAAATAGTGCGGAGTCCTATTTGATTAGTGATCCAATCAGTGAGAATGTTGAAACAATTGTGTATTGATTAGAACGTTAAGAACGATTAGAATTGATCTACTGTGATCTATGAACTTGGAGTAGGTTCTTAGAGGTCTCTGGACGGCTAGGGTACCTCTGGAGTTGAAGTGTATTCAATGCTTTTGTTTTTCCACGAATTAGGTGGTATTTATAGGTTAGGGTTACTCATTCAGGCAACTGAACCTTTAGCATGGTTCAGTCATGCGATTGATCCATGTGGTTGATCCATTCGCACGACTGAGTGTTCAGTCATGCGACTGAGCCAATCTTATGTTACAATCATACGACTGATCCAGTCTCCTGGTTCAGTCGTGCGACTGAGTCATTCGCATGAAGTTGTTCATGCGTATGGTCCATTAGCATGGGCCATTTGCATAATAACTTCATATTATTAAGTTTGAATGTATTCAATATCATTACATTATTATACTAGTTCAAACAACCACAAACCTATATAATTAAGTCAATAAGTGTTAAAAAACTCATTAATGAAATATTAAACATGATAAACATAACCAAACATTTGCATTTTATTATGTACCCAACTATTACATATGTGTAAGACAATATAAACATATTACATTAAAGTAAGAAACTAGGGACACATGTATCTACAAACTCCCCCTTGGACCTAGTTTCATCTAATTTCTCACCATCTTCATAACCTCCTCATACTTCTTGTACTTCTCTTCTCTGGTGACTTCTGCATGTATCTCAAAAGCAAAGCAGAGTCGTATCACGTTCTGAAATTGTAGAGCTGTACAATATCTTGAGTGTCATAGATCAATGGCCACTTGTATAATGTGTAGACATCATCTGTAAACAAGTTTTAAGCCACATCGGGTAAAACACCCTGATGGTTTCCATTACACCATTCTTGTTCAAAACTATGACTGCCCCTCCTGTCCTCCAGTCATAGTACCACCATTTGAAGTGTGGAGTGAATCCTATGGCATTTCCCGTAGTAGGATCTTAGACATGGTGCACGGAGGACTCTACTTCAGCACTATTTTCGGTTTCCAGTTATGGCATCAACCTCAAACCGTCTGATATACCTCGTAGGTTGTTGAGTTTGAAGTTGACCCATCTGGTGTGGTACTCTTTCTTTAGAGCTACTTCAAACCAGCCAGACATTTTGCATGGATCAGCGTATAGTAATTTTAGCTTCGCTAACTAGTTAAGCTCAAATCCAGGAGAGTCTTCAGGTCGTGTGGGAACTGAAGTACTCATCCATTTCTCACATTTAACTGCATAAACATTGAGATCTTCAAAATATGTCCACGCGATGATTTGGCCCGACACCTTATGATGTTTCATCACTTTATACAGCTTGGTGTAGACAGTCAACTTTGAAGCACTGCGTTAGGCTCTTATTTCTTCAAAGCATGCAGCCCACTCAACTTTTCTGATATTGACTTCAGTGTCCAGGCTTGGGCTTTATCTTCAGTTTTGTCAAACTCTTGTTCCAGTTTATCCAGAGTCCTCAAAGTTTCACTAATAAGATTGTTCGCAGATTGGGAATGACATTACCCTCAATGTCAGTGTACTCTGGATAATACTGGTCAGTGACATCTTCAATCTCGATCTCATCAATGTCGTTGAGCTCGTCGTCACTTTCCACATGGACTGTTGGAGCATCCTTGCAATCTCATCGGGATTGAGCTTGAACATTTTAGCAATTTGCTCGTCAGTGAGATTGTGAATTATCACTCCTTCTTCAGGAGTGTACATCACCGATCTCCAGACTATTCCCTGCAGATCAAGAATCATCGTGAGCTGAGTCTTGATCTGTTGGAGGGGAGCAATATCATATTCATCCCTCTGAAAATTTGGATCTACTTGATTTAGACATGTAAGACAACAATCATTAGTAATAATCAAACAGAAACATTAACATTAAGTATAAACATCACATTAATGTGATACAAGATTCAAACATATGATTAAAGAACATAAACAACTAAGTATTACTCTTTTCTTGGATCATATGCTCCTCTACTGCGGGGGCGGATGTGGAGGCACCTCGGTCTTGTGCTTTCTTTGTCCTCCTCTCACTTGCAGATGTGGCACCCGCAGCAGATGTATCATCATCCTCATTACAACATCATCAGTATCATCACTAGCATCAGTATCATCCTCATGATCATCACCATCATTATCATCATCATCACTGTCATCATTATCACCATCATCTCCATCACCCTCTCTGATCTTTAGCGGCTCGTCGTTTGAATCCTTTGAGCCTCAACATAATGGTCTTGTTGG
The DNA here is from genome assembly GCA_025506515.1 of Flaveria trinervia. Taxonomy (NCBI): domain Eukaryota; kingdom Viridiplantae; phylum Streptophyta; class Magnoliopsida; order Asterales; family Asteraceae; genus Flaveria; species Flaveria trinervia. The sequence goes on along the minus strand of CM046455.1, from coordinate 25,269,102 downwards.
TAGTCTCCAACTCCTCTATCCTTTTAGCTGATTGGGCATGTTGCTCCTGGAGTTGGGACATCTCTACGCTCTGTGCAGCCATCTATTGTGCCCTACCCTCTATCAACTGTGCCTGCTGAGATATCGCAGAGATTGGGTAGCAGTAAGTTCTACTAGCTGACGATCTGAGCAGTCTTCTCGTCATCAGTAGCCAACGCTTCATCACCATACGGTTAAGTCCTGAGAGTTGTTCCTCTACCCCACTAGGAGATAGAGAGGATCCAGATGGATAAGAAGGGTATGATGATGGTCCGGCATGGTGGCTAGTGGTGGTGGTGGTGGCATTGGTGAAGATTGGGGTTGTATAGATGAAGGTGGTGATGGCTGAGTGAAGATTGGGGGTGGTATAGATCAAGGTGGTGGTGGAGTGGGTGTAGTAGTGGTCTGTGAGGTGGTGGCAGGTGGTGTGGTGGTAGTGATGTTAGGTGGAGTGGTGGTAGTGGTGGCTACAGTGGTGGTGGTGATAAAGGTCATCCTCCTCTTCTTTTTCTTCAACCTGTGGGGTTTAAGCCATCCTTTTCTTCCTCATCCCTTTGAGGTGGATGCTCCCCCTTGATACTGGCTGATCCGGGGTGTAGGTTGGATCAAACATAGTATCCCCAGACCCTCCCGGGTGTTCACCAACCGCCCTGATCCCTCCCTCGGTGGCAACCACCTTGCTACCCACCGTTCAAGTCAACGGCTCCTTATCCGACTCCTCCTCCTCATCAGGTTGGAAATCCTGATGGAACGCTACAGTCTCAATCTCCCCGTGGGTGGGTGCTGGAGATGCTATCAGTAGTGGGGGCCCTCAGTTGGGTGGGCCTTGCATCTCCACAATCCCCGCTGTCGTCGTCATCGGAGTCATCTTCCTAGAGCTCTAACTGCTCAACATCCGAATCACTGTCTACATGGTGCCATTTACGCCTCCCCAGTGCCACGTAATCCTCCTGGGCCAAATGCCCGAACAATCTCCTCATAGGGGGTTTTACTTGCTTCCCCCTATATACCTTCATCCTGCCCAAGTTGGTATCATCCTCAGCATCGAGCCCTACCGCGTCCTCCTTCTCCTTCGGCAATGAGGGCAGCTTTTCATCAAAGATCATCTGTAAATACATAGGGTACATGCAGAAACCCTCTTTTCCCTTCGCCTCCAAGTTCTCTATGAGGTAGAGAAGATCATGCTAGAAAACTAAAGGGGTGGTTCAGAACTAGTGCCACATAGGCATTCTGACTGATAGGTCATCGAACCCAGCCCTTCATGACGCCAGCACTTAAGGATGACGTGGTGCCAAGTACTTGTACTTGGACATAGGTTTGCTCTTGTTGAGCACACCTGCGTTTATATCCCCAACGTACTTCATCCTCATGAAGCAACCCTCTCACCGTCAGTGGATGAAGTCTAGTGGGGTGGTCTGTATCATCACCCAGCCCAAGTACTCGCTGAATGTCCGCAGCAGTGATCTCTATATCCATCCCAAAGATAGAACTCCTTATGTTGTACGGCTCACATGACCGATCAACCGATGCTCCTCCCAGAAGGCCTGCTGAATAGACCTATAAGGAGTGCATGGTGTAGAAATAGCCCGTGATCCCAAATCGCTTAAGGAAAGTGATGATCCCTACAAACTTGAAACCATTACGAGTCGTGGAATCTAAGTGAGCACAGATGGTGTGCTTGGGGTTGATAGACCATCTATCAGCCATCAATCTGTAACACAAGACACATAGACATTAGATAACCGCACACACAAATCAGTCTTAATTACTTGGTTGAATTCATTCTGGTTCATTTATGCGATTGAACCATGCGATTGTGTTCAGTCAGTGGACTTGGCATGTGACTAGATTCAGTCGCGTGACTGAGTAGGCGACTGAGTTCAATCGGTTGATTGAGCCTACGATTGGTTCAGTCGGCGACTGAGCTCATTCATATAATTCCATTCGGCCGATTAAGCCATTCGACCAGCACAATCGTGCGATTGGAGTTCATCCTGGAGACCAATCACATGACCCACTGTTCGGTAGTCGACTGAGATTCGAATTTTAACCAATTCTCGAAATTAAACGCCATGTAATGGTTCTTTAGACTCTCAATCACTTAACTATAAGCTAATACCTTTAATTTTAAGATTTTTCTTAGTTTAGTTAGGTTATTAGTCCATTAAATGGTTCGGTCTTGTTCGAGCAATTTCTTGATTTTTTTAGACTAATCGTCGGAGTTTTTGGCATGGTCACACTGAATTTTACCTGTATATGCACTAAGAACATCAGAATATCAAAATAAGTAGTCAACTTGGGTCTGAGGAAATTTGGGCAGACTAATGGTAGGCTGTGCGTTTTAGGGCGATTAGGGGTGATGAGTTGAATGCGATCGACTGTGGCCCTATTATACTGAATCTGATTTCAGTCGGCGGACTGGACCCATTCGCTCTATTCAGTCGGGCAGTTGGACCTCATTCGTGCGATTGGCTCAGTCGATCACATTCAGTCGGCCGACTGGGGTTCAGTCGGGAAACTGACTCATTCGCACTCTTCCATTCTGATGATTGGCTTATTCTGACAAGCCATTCGGGTGAATGGTTCATACTATGTCCATTCGGTTGTTTAGTGCATGAGTATGGTCCATTCGTACGGTTGGTCCATACTCATGGTCCAGTCGTGCGATTTGAAACATATCATGAGTTTGACTTTATGACCATTTTTCTGTTAAAACCCCTTTTAACTTTTTATTAAACTTTATGAGTAGTTGATCATCTCAGACATGATCATTTTAACTTAAAAAACTTATTGACCACCTCAGACGTGATCCTTTTAAACAATTTGTCACCTCAGACGTGACCCATTTTTATTTCTAAACATGTGTGGTCACCTCAGACGTGACCCTTTTAGATGTTCAAATCCCCTAGTGAAATCCATGATGTAGTCCGATATCAAACACACTGATTTGAATACATTTAAACAAAATTAAAATTTTAAAAATTAAACTGAATTACAAAACTAAAACATATTTTTGTGATTTTGTAAGGGTTCATTTCCTGAAAAGGTAACTTCAATTAATTTTGACCATAACTGGACCAATTCAATTGGAATCATACAGGCAATTCAAATCATTTGGGACATTTTATCAATACCTTTTGATGCTCAATTCTTGTTTTTTTATCTTGAGTCGTTAGCAAGTTTAGGAAATCATACTAGTACTATTAGATCCCCAAATTGATTTACGTTCAGAATTGTAGCCATGATGATTGTCAGTATACTGGTCCTCTTAAATCCATACACAGACTTTTGACACAGATTGGTGATAGTTTAAGGTTTAATTATTTCAACCAACAATTGTGGAGCCCACGCTTATGTGGTAATCAATATTCCTCAGGAGATTTTTGAGCGGTCTAGGGTATTTTGACCAAGAAGAGACTACTCTTATAACTTCAAAGAGAAGCCTAGCCTCAGGTCAGTGCCATCGCACAGTAGAGATGCGGCAAACAACAATGAATTCTAGAATATCTAGTTATGCTTATCCTCAGGTCAGTGCCATTGCACAGTAGAGAGGCCAACAACCTATCTTCTTGTTAGAGCATCTTATTTTTCTTTTGCACATAACGCACCAATAACATAAGTTATTAGCTTGATTGTGTTTATTTTTCATTTTTTCATGCTTTGCTCCATTTTATGGTCATCCGCACACATTTGTGGCGTTTATTTGCTCGTCACCCCTTATTGGAATTTTGTTGATTGTGTTAACCATTGACAAGATGGGAACCATAGTTAGTTGAACAACTTAGTTTGATCTTGAGATCACTAACCAGGTCTAATCATCTATTGTGTTGAATCAACCAACATATCATCTGTGGTGTAGCAACCTCTAGGTCTACTTTCTTGTGTTACCTTAGTAGTAACCAGTTTTACTATCATTTTTCCTTTTATATTGCTAAGACTACACAGACTTATACTTTGAATTGGCATCTTATTCAATTTAAACTTTTAAAGTCCCAATTGATTTGTTCTTGTGTACTATTATTTTCCAAAGTTATTGAATCGGTATCACACATACGATCTAATTTCTATCAGCTAGCCTCTCCTTCTCCCTCTTTTTTTTATATATATTACATACCTATTCTCCCCCTAAAATTCTAAAACCGTTAAGGATTAGCGTTTTTAGGATTTAATAGGCAAAGTAATAACACCAATTTTAATTAAACTACTTAAAATTAAACAAATGAAAAATGAAAAATGAAAAATAAAAGAAAATGGACAATACGTATTGAACTACACATGGTCATCGTCAAGAATTACTTCACTTTTCTTTTTAACGTCGTTGACCTCTAACAGATATAAAAAACATGGTTTGTCAAAAGCCTTTGTATAGAGATCAACGTGTTGAAAATCAGTGTTTATTTTAACCACATCGATTAGGTTCTTTTCAAAGCAGTCACATATAAAGTGATATTTTATTCCGATGTGTTTGGTCTTAGGATGTTGGACTGGATTTTTAGTTACTGTAATTACAGTAGAGTTATCAACAAAAATAGGAGTAGAAGAGTATTTCAAACTGTAATCCCGCATCTGTTGTTGAATCCATATAATTTGTGAACAACTTGCAGCAGCAACATATTCAGCTTCACGTGTTGACAATGCAACCGAGGTTTGCTGCTTACACTAGCAGGTCACTAATCTTCTCCCAAAGAGTTGACATCCCGCTGATGTAGACTTGTAGTTCATCTTGCAGCCACCGTAATCCGAGTCACTATACGCTGTTAGCTCGAAGTCATCGTCATGAGGATACCATAATCCAAGTGTGGGAGTACCCTTCAGATAATGAAAGATCCTTTTGACCCCTATTAGATGGTTGACTTTTGGCTTTGCCTGTATCTTGAACATACATATAGCATACATAATATCAGGTCTTGAGGTAGTTAGGTACATGAGAGATCCAGTTATTCCTCGGTACATGGTAGCGTCAACCAGATCACCATTCTCGTTGGGTGCTACATCATGGTTTGTAGCAAGTGGAGTTCCAGCTGCGGAAGCATTCTCCATGTCAAAACGACTGAGAATATCTCCTACATACTTGGTCTGATGTAGGAAGATCCCTTTGGTTTCTGATCCACTCGTAACCCGAGAAAAAATTTCATCTCCCCTATTGCACTCATTTCAAACTCAGCCTTCATTACTGCTTCAAACTCTTTACATAAATCTGCATTCTAGAACCAAAGATTATGTCATCTACATAGATTTGAACAAGTAGTAAATCTCCATCTATTTCTTTTATGAATAGTGTACAGTCAATAACACCTCTGCAAAAGCTGTGTTTCACAAGGTGAGTCGAGAGTTTCCCATACCAGGCTCTAGGAGCTTGATGAAGCCCATATAAAGCCTTGTCGAGTTTGTAACTCTGTCCCGATGATATGGATCCTCAAATCCCTCGGGTTGACTGACGTACGCTGTCTCTCGGATTTCACCATGAAGGAATGCACTCTTCACATCAAGTTGATAAACTTTAATCTTCATGTGTGATGCATAGTCCAGGAAGATACGAATTGCTTCCATTCTTGCCACGGGTGCAAACACTTCATTGTAGTTTATGCCCTCGACTTGTCGAAATCCTTGAACAGAAAGTCGGCCTTGTTTCTGATGATCACGCCTTGATCATCTTTCTTGCATTTCAAGACCCATTTGGTGCCAATGACCTTAGCACCTTTAGGTCTATCCACTAGAGTCCATACACCTAACTTCTTGAATTGAAGAAGTTCTTCTTGCATGGCACTCACCCATGCCTCATTATTCAGGGCTTCACTCACATACTTTGGCTCAAACTGAGACACAAAGCAACGATATGCACCATCGTGAAGGTATCCCTTTTCCATCACCTAGGCATAATCAGCTGAGTATAGCTGATTTCTGGTTTGAACTCCTGACCTCACATCCCCAATGACATAATTCAATGGATGATAGACATTTAGGTGTGATCCAGGAGTTGTTGGAACAACTACCTCAGAATCAAGATTATGAACATTTGGTTCAGTATCTGAGGCAGTAGGAGTCTGAGGTTTTGAAGACTCAGAGGCATCAATGTTAGACGCTTGTGGACTTGCGATAGTAGTAACCTGTTCCTCCTGGTTGCACAGTTCAGTCTCCACAGCTTCTTCATCAGAGGAGGAGTCACTATCTTCAAATGCTCCCCCTGAGTTGTTAGATGAGCTACCTGATGAACCAAACGATGTTGAATCTTGAGCTGGTGGGTTCAAGACATCATACATCAACTTGGTTGCCAACTCGTTGTCAGAAGTGGAGAGTGGGATGTTGAAGGATTTGAAGAATCCATCATAGTCAAAAAAGAAGGCGGGTCCTTTTCCAGTAGGTGGTGTGGTGTATCTCTGAACATCAACGTTACACCACACTTCTACTAGACCCGTTAAGTTGTTGTAAACTCCCTTGGTCGGTATGTTGTATCCTAGAAAGATGCCTTCATCTGCCTTCTCACTGAATTTTCCCTCCTGAGTCTTCTTCAGAAGGGTGCACGGAGCACCAAACGGCTCGAGATACTCTAAGTTAGGTTTACGTCGCTGTAGTAACTTGCAACATGTTTTTCCATGACGTTTAACTAGCAGAACTCTATTGAGCATGTAACATGCATTACCAACTGCCTCATTCCAGAACTGGATCGGCAGTTTCAAGCTGTGATTCTTCCGTTCAGCAACACCGTTCATCTGAGGAGTGTATGTAGAGGTAAATTGATGCACAATTCCTTTTTCCTTGCAGTAGGTCTCCATCCACTGATTCTTGAATTCGGTTCCGTTGTGTGAGCGCACTTGACGTACATTCAGCTTGTATAGGGACTCGAGTGTAGTTACTAATTCCTTGAAGGATTCAAATGTTTCTGGTTTGGACTTCAGAAACATTACCCAAGAGAATCTTGAGTAGTCATCAGTAACTACATAGTAGTACAAGTCACCTGCGATGCTTCTTGTACTAACTGGACCAAACAAATCCATGTGAAGAAGTTCAAGAGGAAGTTCGATGGAATGAACTTTCTTTTCCTTATGAGACTTCTTCATTTGTTTGCCTTTCTTGCATGCAATACAGAAATCCGGAAGTTGGAAGTTTTTGACATTGACTCCCCTCACTAGATCATTCTGGATCAAGTGATTCATCTTTCGAGGATTTATGTGTCCCATTCTCCTATGCCAAGAGATGGAATCCTTCTCAGTAGCTTTTGACAAGAAGCACTGAACTTCACGATCCATTGTGGAGGCCTTTGAAAGGTCCAAGACATAAAGATCATTATATCTTGAAGTTGTCATTAGGACTTGGTCCTCCGGGATCACGTAGTCCCTCTTCAGAACATAGCACTTCTTGTTGTTAAAGACTACTTTGAAGCCTTTATCACATATTTGAGAAACAGAAAGTAAGTTATTTTGCAGTTGTTGGATATAGTTTACCTTGTCAAACTTCACTTTCTGATTTCCCACTTCCCCTTGGGCTGTGATGTACCCACCTTTGTTTCCAGCAAATGAAACATGACCTCCTTTGATTTGTTTGACATTTGATAAGAGAGCCCTATTCCCTGTGATTGGTTAACATTAATGTTCATTTTAGGTTCAGATTTGACTTTGTTTGAACCAAACTTAATATTAACCTTTTCAAATTCTTTTTCTAGGTTAACACAAGGCATTTTGCCTTTTTCCTTTGAAGTGGCCTCCTTTTGTTTAGTACCAGATTCATTTGATTTACTTGTGGAATCTGGATCACTTACAAGAGGAGTGGACACCACATGATTCTTGATTGGATTATTATTGATTGGTTTACATTTTGCGTTCATCAAGATCTCATGTGGTGGTGTAACCACTTTATAACCCAATACCTCCCCGTTGTTTCTCTCTCTCACTAAGTTTTGGACAATATGAGATGAGCTTGTCCAACTATGCGGTTTTTGCTTTAAGGAATTAACTTCTACTTCTAAAACTGCCTTTTGCTTCTTAGTGTCCTCTAGGGAGTTAAGATAGTACCTAAAGTCATTAGCTTGGTTAAATGTAGCTACTTCTGTTTCCCTAAGTTGTTTGTTCAATAGGTCTATCTTTTCCTTGTAACTGTGCTCATTTTGTTTTAATACCCTATTCGCTTCAGTGCATAGTTGCAAGTCCTTTACTAAGCTATCATTATGATCTAATAACCTAGCAAATTTTAAATCTATGCTTTCCTTAAATTTATTACAATCTGAACAAGCATGACTATTAAATAGGTGGTCAGTAGTACTTACCTGAGGAGGTGCAGAGGAATCAGCCATTAAAGAAGAGTTTGGTGCTTCTGGTTCTGGTGATTCTGACGTTGTTGTAGTTGTTCCTTCTTCAGGTAGGTAGTTGACCACTGGTAGAGTTTCTTCAGAGTTGGACATAGCGATCTCCACTGCTATTGTCACACCCCAACCTTGATGGCGGAAACGTCGAGATGTGAGGGTTAAGATTGTTCACAGCCACATAACGCTATATTAAATAGTAAATATTATTATCATAAGTCATGAAATGGAAAAAAAATTACAATCGTAAGTCTTAAACAAGAAATAAGTTCAACATAACATAATATAATGTAACTTTTTATTTCATTATATAGGTCCAAGTCCTAGATTATAGCATGCTTCAAAAGGATCACTTTAAACTTGTGGTTGACCTGAAACATGATAAAAATAAGAGTCAACTAAAAATAGTTGGTGAGTTTCCAAGGTTTTCATACATAATAAGAAAAAGGTTACAAGTAGCAATTCATGTCATAGGTTATAAGCTAGTAAGGTTATAGAACACATAACGTTACAATCAAACCTCGACTTGATTACAAGTATAAAAGATTGGCTAAGTGTATTTGGTTCCCTAGTGCACAAGCATACGGCTCCTAGGAGTCGGCAATACATCGACTTTAGCACCAAATAGGCTTGTCAGCCCAAAGATCTAAGACGTCGCCAGGCTAGCAATAGTTAATGATTGTAAACAAAACTATGTATCTCATATAAACACTTACAATACACAAATAACCATGACATAATAATAAGATGAATTGCATGTGCTTACAAGTCTCAAACGTTAATAAATGTACAATGTATAGATAATCATGTTTCACCCCAAAGTAGTGTGAAATAAGATAAAATGGGGCAAGGAGAACTCACATGTTAAAATAAATATATAATGAAGATCAATAATAATTAATAAACGTCGTTCCAAGATGAACGTCACAAGGCACCTATATATATATTATAAGATTTAGGTCAATAATATGGTTAACGATATAATAACACTAGGGTTCCAATATGAATTGGGGAAAAATTTATAAAACCACTCAATAAACACTTGTTTATGATTCATTTGATGAAAATAAAGGTACTAATATAAGATTTTAAAGGAATTAAATCCTTTGTAAATAACTTGCGTAATTAGCTATAAACAAAATATATTTGAATTTAATAATTATTATTATAACTTCTAATCAAGGAAAAACATAAAGTTCCAATAATGTAGTAAGTTTGGACTTATCGTACAATCTATTTTTATAAAGATATTTTAGTTAAGATGTTTGTAAATAATTTTATAAAAAGTTTTTCAAGAAATAATGTACAGAAAAGGTTTAGATGATTTTAAAAAAATTGAGAGTTTGTGAAAGTTATTTTTATTTTAAAATATTTTTTTTCACTAAATTAAAGGCTAAAACAACCTTTTTTTAAAAAACAGAGGGTGCCCGGGTTCGAACCCGGGACCTCTAGGTTAGGATGGGAGCGTGTTACCAGTGAACCAAGGCATCCAGCCGCGGTTACAACCTGGTTTTGAAGCTTAAGAATCATCGCGAATGAAAAACCACCAATTCTCATATAAGCCCTAGAACAATGTTCGATCAAATTGAGCCCCATATGAACATTGTAATCGATCGAAAGGTTAGGGCTTTTGATTCCCATATGAAATCGAGTATAAAGGTAGTTTTAATTACCCGAATTGTTATTGGATGGTGTTTGAACACTCGAGGAACGTTGCGGACGTGGAAGTCTTGATGGATAGGCAAACCTCAACGATAATCAAATTAAATTTATGGGAAGCTTCGCGTGATGACCTCGATGCAAAGCCCTTGCGAATTTGGTCAATTGAAGCTCAGAAGATAATGTTCGGTTGAGTGCAGGTCGCGACAAAGATGGTGATTGAATTCGTTGTTTTTGTTTGTTTTAAGTGTAATTGGTGGTTATGAACACTTGGAATTTGTTAGATGATAGTTTATGTTCGTTAATTAGATTAATACAACGATTTAATGCTCGAACGGCTAAGTAATTGGAATGTTTCGGTATGTATTCGATTCGCTTAGTACCGATGATTAAACACGTTTATGGGTGCATTCAAGTTCGAAACGAGTTCTAGAAGGATTTCAGAACGGTTCTGGGTCTCGAAACGACCGATTTCAAAGGTTTCTAGTCTCGTCGGAGTTTGCCGGGAGTCGGCCGGGAAACGGCTGGAGAAAAGGGAAAGAAAAGAAAAAAAAGAGAGAGGGTTTTGAAATTTTGCAGTTCTGGTCCCTGAAGTTTCCATTGTTACATTTATGCACAAACTTTAATATTAAAATTTCTAAATTGGCATTAAACCCCCTAAACCTTATTTCGTAAAGTTTTAAACATTGTTAAGTTTGGTAACTATTACGATATATATATTTTTTTTTTTTATATTAATTACCATTTATTTGATTTTTTTTATATTACTATTATTAGTTATTATTTATTGCTAATATTACTATTACTAATACTATTATGATTATTATTAACATAATTATATTCTATTTAGTTTAACATTATTAGCTTCAAATTAAGGATTTAAAGACATACCAAGCATAAGAATCCCATAAATTTCATAATGGCACAAGTAGTCCTTACAAGAACTTAACAAGATTAACTTTTAATTTAACAAAAATACGAGATGTTACAGTCTCCCCAACTTAAAGAATTTCGTCCCGAAATTAAAAGAAATGAAACTATACAAATAAGAATGGGTATCTCTTCTTCATGTGCTCCTCACGTTCCCAAGTAAATTCAGCGCCACGTTTATTTTCCCATCGAACCTTGACGATTGGGGTTGTTGTGGTTCTAGTCTTCTTCATTAACGATCCATGATCTCTACAGGTTTCTCGACAAAATGTAATGACTCGTCGATCTGATGTCTTCCAGCGGAACATACAGACTTTCGTCGGCCAAACATCTTCTAAAATTTGAGACGTGGAACACAGGATGAATTCCACTAAGGTCGGAAGGTAACTCTAGTTTATAAGCCACTTTCCCAATCCTTTTCAGGATTTTGAAAGGTCCTACAAACCTTGGAGCCAGTTTGCCCTTCTTTCCAAACGAACCACACCTTTCCACGGTGAAACCTTGAGAAGAACCATCTCCCCAACTTGGAATCTAATGGCTTACGTCGCTTGTCAGCATAACTCTTTTGACGACTTCTCGCCACTTCAAGGTTCTTGCGAATAATAGAAACTTTAATCGGTCGTCTCTTGTATAAGTTCAGGACCAGTGATGAAGCTTTCACCAATGTCGGTCCAACAGATCGTGAACGACATTTTCGACCATAAAGTGCTTCAAACGGTGCCATCTTGATACTCGAGTGGTAACTATTGTTATACGAAAATTCCGCAAGCGGTAGGTGCGTATCCCAATCGCCACCAAAGTCAAGAACAGAGACGTAACAAGTCCTCCAAAGTTTGGATCGTTCGCTCGGTTTGACCATCAGTTTGAGGATGGTAAGCCGTGCTTAGATCTAATTGTGTACCCAAGAGTTCTTGCATAGATGACCAAAAATGTGAAGTGAAACGAGCATCTTGGTCGGATATAATGTGCAGAGGTACCCCAATGGCGACTTACAATCTCATCAACGTATATACGAGCTAACTTTGATGTCTTGTAGGTGTCGCGTATGGGTGTGAAATGTGCCGACTTGGTCAATCGGTCAACGATCACCCATATGCTATCATGTCCTCGAGAGGTTCGGGGTAGCTTTGTTATGAAGTCCATGGATATGTGTTCCCATTTCCACATAGGGATCTCGGGTTGCTCAAGTAATCCACTTGGACGTTGATGTTCGGCTTTAACTTTCGTACATGTGAGGCACTTAGCTACATAAGTCGCTATGTCTTTCTTCATTCCAGGCCACCAATATTGACCACGTAGGTCCATGTACATCTTATCGGAACCAGGATGAATAGAATAACGAGTTTGATGAGCTTCGTTCATAATAAAGGTACGAATGTTATCGCGATTTGGAACCCAAATACGATTGGCGAAGTACATCAATCCATTGGGTTTCGTTTCCAATTGGGTTAGAAGATTATGCTCCAACTCATCCTTCATTCTCCTTCTCGTTGAACCATTTGTTGAGCCTCCAGGATGCTAGACTCGATGTCACTATCTATTCTCAGGTTTTGTAGTAGTACGGTGGTCTCATTGACATCTAATCGAATTTCAGTATCGAACTCACCCAAGGTGTCAAACCATTGACGTCAATCCCGAATTTCTTGGAATGAGATCATCTTGTTGTGAATCTTTCGGCTCAGTGCATCGGCCACAACGTTTGCTTTACCAGGATGGTAACGAATGTCACAATCATAGTCACTAATCAACTCCACCCAACGACGTTGTCTCATATTGAGATCTTTTTGATTGAAAACGTGTTGAAGGCTTTTGTGATCGGTGTAGACTATACATTGCGTACCATACAGGTAGTGCCTCCAAATCTTCAAAGCAAATACAACAGCACCAAGCTCGAGATCATGAGTTGTGTAATTCACCTCGTGAACCTTCAATTGCCTCGATGCGTAAGCTATGACCTTCCCTCGTTGCATAAGAACACAACCATGCCTTGTTTAGATGCGTCACAATACACAGTGAAATCATCGTTTCCATCGGGTAGGGTCAAGATAGGAGCATTGCATAACTTATGCTTTAACGCTTCAAAAGCTTCTTCTTGCTCAGAACCCCACTCGAAGGGTTTATTCTTTTGTGTCAAAGTGGTGAGCGGTTTCGCGATCCTCGAGAAATTGGCAATGAATCGCCAATAATAACCAGCAAGACCAAGAAAAGAACGAACTTCGGTAGGAGTTGTAGGAACACACCAATTCTTCACAGCTTCCACCTTTGCAGGATCAACGTGAATTCCTTGGCTATTCACCACGTGTCCTAGAAATTGAACTTCCTCGAGCCAAAAATCACACTTCGAGAACTTTGCGTACAATTGCTCTTTCTTTAACAACTCAAGAACCAATCTCAAATGCAGCTCATGATCGGTGTTGGACTTGGAATAGATAAGTATGTCATCAATAAAGACGATCACAAACTTGTCTAGATAAGGCTTGCATACTCGGTTCATGAGATCCATGAAGACAGCAGGAGCATTGGTTAAACCAAAAGGCATCACCATAAACTCATAGTGTCCATAACGTGTACGAAAAGCGGTCTTTGGGATGTCATCCTCATGAACTCGTAATTGATGATATCCAGAACGTAGATCAATTTTCGAGAATATGAAGCTCCTTGAAGTTGATCAAACAAGTCATCAATGCGAGGAAGAGGGTAACGATTCTTGATGGTAAGTTTGTTAAGCTCGCGATAATCGATGCACATACGAAACGATCCATCTTTCTTCTTCACGAAAAGAACAGGTGCACCCCAAGGCGAAGAACTAGGATGGATGAAGCCTTTCTCGGACAGCTCTTGCAGTTGACAAGAGAGTTCTTGCATTTCCGATGGTGCAAGCCGATATGGTGCCTTGGCCACGGGGTTTGCTCCCGGTATCAAGTCAGTTTTAAACTCGACTTCACGCACGGGAGGTAAACCACTAAGGTCATCGGGAATACTTCAGGAAAGTCTCGTACGATAGGGACATCCTTAAGTTCTTTCCCTTTGACTTTCGTGTTGACCACATAAGCCAAGAAGGCCATATACTTCTTGTTTAAGCACTTTCGGGCTTGAGTGCAAGACATGAGTTTAAGCCCTTTGGAAGACTTTTCACCGAACACCTTCAACGTATCTCCAGTGGGTAACGGTATACGAATGCACTTCTCGAAACAAATGATCTCGGCATGGTGTTTGGCTAACCAATCCATACCAATGATGACGTCAAAGCTTCCAAGTTTCATAGGGATAAGATCGATAAGAAAATCATGCGCGTCAAGACTTAAGATGCAATCACGAATGATAACGTCAACGGTGATTGGTTCTCCATCGGCAACTTCAACAGTAAGAGGTCTTTCTAGTTTCGTATGTGGCTTAGCAAGTATGGGTTCAAGGCATCCAGCCGCGGTTACAACCTGGTTTTGAAGCTTAAGAATCATCGCGAATGAAAAACCACCAATTCTCATATAAGCCCTAGAACAATGTTCGATCAAATTGAGCCCCATATGAACATTGTAATCGATTGAAAGGTTAGGGCTTTTGATCCCCATATGAAATCGAGTATAAAGGTAGTTTTAGTTACCCGAATTGTTATTGGATTGGTGTTTGAACACTCGAGGAAACGTTGCGGACGTGGAAGTCTTGATGGATAGGCAAACCTCAACAATAATCAAATTAAATTTATGGGAAGCTTCGCGTGATGACCTCGATGCAAAGCCCTTTGCGAATTTGGTCAATTGAAGCTCAGAAGATAATGTTCGGTTGAGTTGCAGGTCGCGACGAAGATGGTGATTGAATTCGTTGTTTTTGTTTGTTTTAAGTGTAATTGGTGGTTGTGAACACTTGGAATTTGTTAGATGATAGTTTCTGTTCGTTTAATTAGATTAATACAACGATTTAATGCTCGAACGGCTAAGTAATTGGAATGTTTCGGTTATGTATTCGATTCGCTTAGTAACCGATGATTAAACACGTTTAATGGGTGCATTCAAGTTCGAAACGAGTTCTAGAAGGATTTGAGAACGGTTCTGGGTCTCGAAACGGCCGGAGAAACGGGAAAGAAAAGAAAAGAAAAAGAGAGGGTTTTGAAATTTTGCAATTCTGGTCCCTGAAGTTTCCATTGTTACATTTATGCACAAACTTTAATATTAAAATTTCTAAATTGGCATTAAATCCCCCTAAACCTTAATTTCGTAAAGTTTTAAACATTGTTAAGTTTGGTAACTATTAGAATATATATATATATTTTTATATTAATTAACCATATTATTTGATTTTTTATATTACTATTATTAGTTATTATTTATTGCTAATATTACTATTACTAATACTATTATGATTATTATTAACATAATTATATTCTATTTAATTTAACATTATTAGCTTCAAATTAAGGATTTAAAGACATACCAAGCATAAGAATCCCATAAATTTCATAATGGCACAAGTAGTCCTTACAAGAACTTAACAAGATTAACTTTTAATTTAACAAAAATACGAGATGTTACAGCTATGTCTCCTTCACTAGCAGAATCGTCATCTATATCTTCCACACTAGCGATGTTGGATTCTCCCGGTGAGACAAACTGAAAGCTCCAGTCCTGTCCTTCATCCTCGTTAGCAGTCAAGGCTTTAGGATCCTTGCTTGATGAAGTAGGACCGCTAGTGGGTTTCTCCTGACAATTAAAAAAGATGAGAAAGGATTCCTATTTCCAGTTTTCTTTGGCTTCACGCACTCACGTTTGAAGTGCCCTTTCTCACCACAATTGAAACAGGTCACCTTACTCTTGTCGAATCCAAATGTAGTGTCCTTAGTTGCAACCAAGTTCTATCCGGTCTTTTTGACAAACTTCTTAGCTCGTCAGACAGCACTCGCTAAGGCCCACATAATATCCATCCGTTCCAACTCAGTCTCGTCCACCTGATCGTAATCTTCATCAGCCAGATGACAATTCCCAATCTTTCCAACAATTAGTCCATCATAAGAGTGGACTAGAGCAGCTAAAAGATCCATGTGCTCTTTAGCCACCTCAACTATCACATTTCCAAAGTTTTCAATCTTCAGCTTTGCTACATTGGCTTCGGGTATCATATGTTGGGTACCAGACGACCCTGATGTTTCTGACCATGAAGTAGAAGCTTGAGCTGGACCAGCTGAGCTTGACACAAAGGCAGTCTACAGTGGTGCTCCAGATGTCTTGGCCTAAGGAGTCGTGTTGTAAAGTGCAGGATTGTGATCATAGTTAGACTTTTGGGCTCTATACTTCATCCTTAGCTCTTCCTCTCTCAGTTTCAGAATGAAATCATTAATATCTATCTTCGTTAGCATACCATTCTATCTAAGATTTGAGACAAAAGAAGCCCATTTCTCTGGTAATCCATAAGCAAAGTTGGACATTTTATCTCCCATCAACATCGTTACCCCATGAGTGTGCATCTCACTCATCAAGTGATAGAATCTATCGATCACATCATTCAGGCTTTCCTTACCCATTGAAGAGAAGTTGTCACACTCCTTCTTCAAAGCCTTAGCCTTTATAGCCTTGAGTGATGCATTTCCATCATACCTCTTCTCCAACGCATCCCATAATTTCTTTGCTTGTGTATACTCCGAGTATTGATGGAAAATATCCTTCGGAATAGACTATGTAAGCAAAGCATATACTTTCTTTTTAGCATTGTGTTTGACCTTTTGTGCATCAGTCATACCACTTAGTGTAAGTTTGACACCTCAACTCCTACTAGCATGCCGTACCCCGTCTCTATAGCCTCCCATAGATTTGTATCTACTCCATTTAAGTAGATTTTGAAATGTTGCTTCCATTGTGGGTATTCGTCTAACGTAATAAGCTTTGGGGGTTTATTATGATTCCCCACTTCATTCTCAGTTTCAGAATGAAATCATTGATATCTAACTTCGTTAGCATACCATTCTGTCTGAGATTTTAGACAAAAGAAGCCCATTTCTCTAGTAATCCATAAGAAAAGTTGGACATTTTATCTTTCATTGACGTCGTTACCCCATGAGTGTGCATCTCACTCATCAAGTGATAGAATCTATCGATCACATCATCCAGGCTTTCCTTACCCATTGAAGAGAAGTTGTCAAACTCCTTCTTCAAAGCCTTAGCCTTTATAGCCTCGAGTGATGCATTTCCATCATACCTCTTCTCCAACGCATCCCATAATTTCTTTGCTTGTGTATACTTCGAGTATTGATGGAAAATATCCTTCGGAATAGACTATGTAAGCAAAGCATATACTTTCTTTTTAGCATTGTGTGTGACCTTTTGTGCATCAGTCATGCCACTTAGTGTAAGTTTGACACCTCAGCTCCTACTGGCATGTTGTACCCCGTCTCTATAGCCTCCCACAGATTTGTATCTACTCCATTTAAGTAGATTTTGAAATGTTGCTTCCATTGTGGGTATTCGTCTAAGATAATAAGCTTTGGGGTATTATTATGATTCCCCACTTCATTCTCCAATAACAGTAAGTTCTAACACTGTTTGACACAAAAAGATTGCGTTTTTTGTGAAAAACACCATTTTTGTATAAAAAATGATTGAATCACACGTAATCAAGAGCCAAAGCTCTGATACCACTTGTTAGGATTGTGTATTGAATGAAATACTAACTGATTAACGTGTATACCAAATCAAATAGTGTGGAATCCTACTTGATTGGTGATCCAATCAGTGAGAAAGCGCGTAGAAACAATTATGTATTGAATTTAAGCGTTAAGAACGATTAGGAATCGATCTACTGCGATATATGAACTTGGAGTAGGTTCTTAGAGGTCTCTGGACGGCTAGGGTATGTCTCGAGTCGAAGTGTATTTAATGCTTTTGTTTTTCCACGTATTAGGTGGTATTTATAGGTTAGGGTTACTTATTCGGGCGACTAAACCATTAGCATGGTTTAGTCATGCGATTGAGCAATGCGGTTGATCCATTCGCACGATTGAGTGTTCAGTCGTGCGACTGAGCCAATCTTATGCTACAATCATACGACTGATCTAGTCTCCTGGTTCAGTCGTGTGACTAATTCATTCGCATGAAGTTGTTCATGCGTATGGTCCATTAGCATGGGCCATTCGCATAATAACTTCATATTATTAAGTTTAAATGTATTCAATATCATTACATTATTTATACTAGTTCAAACAACCACAAACCTATATAATTAAGTCAATAAGTGTTAAACAACTCATTAATGAAATATTAAACATGATAAACATAACCAAACATTTGCATTTCATTATGTACCGAACTATTACATATGTGTAAGACAATACAAACATATTACATTAAAGTCAAAAACTAGGGACACATGTATCTACAAAAAAAATTTAAATCTTTAAAGTTTCTATCCAAATGTGGATATAAACTTTAGGGGGAGTAATTTAAAATTTTTGAGTAAGTCTATATTTGTGTTTACTAGCTTAAATTACTTTCTTAAAAATTCAAAACAAAACAAAAAGAAAACATAGGTGTACTCTTGATAAGTCATGTTCCCAGCCTCCAAATGCAAGAACTCCTTCTCAACCTTATCTAATTCCCGATGGGGAGAATACTCCTCCAGCACCAACTGTTTCAACTCGGACCACTTTATTCTGGCTATCGATCGCTTTCCTTCAGCCTAGACAACATTGTCCCACCAGCACAACGCTGAGTCAACGAAAGAATGAGTGGCAAAGTTAACTTTCTAATCTTCCCGGCGCTCACTAATTTCCAGTACCGCTTCCATCTCTCTAAGCCAGCGATGAGTGGCAGTAGCATTGTCGTTACCGTCAAAGGTTGGGGACTTGCACCTTTGAAATGCCCCATAGTTGCACCCTCTAGTAGTCTCTCTCTCGGACTCCTCATCACCACCGTCATCATGGACTACCACCTTAGGGTTTGATGGCTCCTCTTCATATTCCTCAGTCTCCTAGTGGACGTTCCTGAACTCTTCTCACTTTCCTTCCCCTTGTTATCAGCTTTCTCTCCATCCTTGACTGCTTTGATCACCTCGGTCACTACCGAGGGTAAGACATTTTGCATGACATTGTAGACTTCGTCAGCGATAGCCTCCTTCAAAGTGGACTTGAGGGTGGCTAATCCCTCCCCCTCCGGGTGACTATAGAGGTCTGACTCCTCATGAACAGTCTCGTGAGCCTTAGCTTTACTTTGGGTGACACGTGGCTCAGTAGTACGCCCACCACGAACACCTCCTCAGGTTGCCTTCCCAGATTTTCTTCCAGCCATAACTTATCCCTATAAGACTCAAACACCAAAATGGTTACCCAAGATAATTGCTCAGTTCATTGTAAGTACGGTAAGTTCTTAATTGTGGCCAAGTGTGATTAACCACTTACCTTACTCTCCTGTCCCAAGCAATCACTATCCTAACGCATGTCAGTATTCAAATCTAGAAGCACATAAAACACATAGCACAAGCACAAAATTCCGGTTTTACTTGAAACTTTACCTGATGGCACGTAGCTACTTGGATTGGCATCCTTCATTCGGTCCCATTTTCAGTTTAAGTTTAGGTTCTGAAAGCAGTTTAGCCAATTCAATTAAACTTTGGCTCTAATACCAACTTGTAAGGCCCCGTTCCCGGGAAACCTCACAGTTGGTGAATTATAGCGTAAAATCATTTTAATAACAAAACATTGCAGCGGAATTAAATAGACATTCATTTAAAACTTGGAAATCATATTGTACTCAAACATTTGTCCTTTAATTGTAAATAAAACATAGTACCTTTTCCTTTAAATTACAATAAAAGATTTCATAAACAGGAATGCCATCCATATCCATCCAAGTAGCCTCTAACCGGTGCCATCCTCAGCATCAGCAATTACCTGCCAACTATTATGCATAAAAGTCAGCTTCGCTGAGCGAGTTCTAGTTTTATAAATAATATAAGAAAATATAAACTTTATCCTTCATATAATGACCACGCATACATCATAATACATAAAATTTCTTGTATCATAATAAGCATGTTCTTTATTTTTTATTCTTTCATTATCTTTCACTTTCATCATAAACAAGATTGCACAAAGCAAGAGCTCCATGTTGATCGACAACAAATGTCGATCCCTGTCGGTACACATGAAAACGGTAGCTAACCCCGACAGTTGATCCACACTGCAAGGCACATAGCCCGCTCATGAATAAGGATCCATCATCATAATTCCGAGTCACATAAGTGAAGTCTATCATAGTGCTTGCAACACTTTCCATCATCAAATGGGCCCGGGGGTAACATTCATTAAGTTTCGCTTTTCATTAATATCATCTTCCACTTTAATATATAATACTTAACTTATTAAGTACACAGCATACCAAGTACTAGTCGTCATAAAACATAACCGACCCTCCGCGGGACAGCGGGGGTTCGGGGGCGGCAGCCCCTGACAGCAGGGTCCTAGGGGTAGCAGCCCCTAGTAGGGTCCAAGGGGCAACGCCCCTGGCTGGGCCGGGCTGCCAGGTGAGCATGAAAAATTTATATTCTTAAGTATTTATATAACACATTTCCTTATAGATAAATCGATCTTCCTGTTAAAACCTCTTAAAATCTTGGTCATTTAAAAATGTATATTTAGTATGCATAATAGCCCCAAAACATGGAAAAACTTATAAATAAGGGGATCTAGAACTCACCTGGTTACCGAGACCAACTTCTAAACTAAGCTTACAAGGCTAGGATCTCACTACACAGCCTGCAGATGAGTTGACACTTAAAGGGGTTAATTTCTGCCTAAATTCGCTGCTAATTTCGCTGCATGATCAACAATTTCGCAGCTAGATTTGCCAACAGTTTCGCTGCTAGTTTCACCAGCAGTTTCGTTGCCACTTTCGCTGGCATCTTCGCTGCCACTTTCGCTGGCATCTTCGCTGCCAGTTTCGCCCAACTTTCGTTGGAAAACCATGTCTGCAAAACTACCTACGAAACTATAGTTTCACAGGAAGTCCTCATAGTTTCGCTGATTGAATATGCAAATTCTTTGGATGCATGTACAGTTGCGGATTGCATAAAAATTACGAACCATCCCGTTTTTAACCCAAAATCATAACTTTTTACGTCCAATGTCTTAGTTTATCATCCATGAGGCTAAATCTAAGCTTTATACATGTTTTCATACGTAAAAATGTGACCTTTATGCGATTCTTTGCAACTTTTCAAAACCCAAAACCCTAGAATCCGGGTTTGATCTACAAAAGGGTTTAGAGGTCGATTCATACCTGGATTTGTTGCTCCTTTCTTGAGGTTTGATGCTCCAACACTCAGATCTTCAATCCCTTGACCTTTTGTAAGGCCCCGTTCCCGGGCACCTCACAGTTGGTCATTCATTGCACATAAAACATGAACTTTACATTTAATCATTCATAAAGCATTGCAGCGGAAACATAAAACTAATTTTTCATATCATTACAAATGTTTTTGCAAGTTAATACAGGCGTTCATTTCAAAACATCATTCGTTTGCAATACAATGCAAAAACATTAACAAAAGAATGCCATTCAAAATGCCAAGTAGCTGCTCCGTGCCATCCTCAGCAATGCTAACCTGCCAACTGGAAAATGCATAAAAGTCAGCGTTGTTGAGTGAGTTCTAGTTTTATAATAAAACAATACTTTACTTTCATTAAAACCTTTCTTTACTTTCATGCGATCATACATCATACGTATACACAGATAATATCATTATTATCTTCATCGTTCATTCATTAACTTTCATTCTTTAATACATTCATACTTTCATTCATTCATTCATTACTTCCACTGACATGTACATTACCCCGAACATTATGCACGAAGCGGGTAACTGGGCCTGAGGTCTTTCATGAACCTCGAACATTGTGCACAAAGCTGACTCCAGTACCTAGGGCAAGTACATTCACCATTTATCTTTTCTCTTTCATTCCAAATCAATGCCATATGCTATACCTTGAACATTGTGCCCAAAGCGGGTAACTGGGCCTGAAGTCTTTCATAGACCTCGAACATTGTGCATGAAGCTGACTCCAGTACCTAGGGCAAGCAGCAAGGATCCCATTCATATGATCAATCACAAAGATTGGACCCCAATGTGCATCCTTCGGGGTAGCTAATCCGCGCACCGTTGAGCTAACACCTTCATTGGGTGTGCACCTCCATACATTTGCTGGCAAGCCTTCTTACATTCATTCGTTCATTAATGCATGCATTCATCCATCATGTTCCTCTTTCATTATCTTTCACTTTACTTTACATAATACTCTCGGTTCATTCATTAACATAATATGTAAAGCCACAGAAAGATAACATACATCACAAGGAACATAACATTCAGTCATCATCAACGTACAGGGCATCATCATACATTCATAACATACATCATGTATAATCATACAACATCATACATCAACATCATGCATATGCATCAATCACATATCACTACATGCCCATCATACCATCTATGACCTCAAAAGTCAACCTACATGAATCCCCAGGAACATCTCAAGTCAAAGCCTACATTACCCCTTTTTCCAAAAAGTCAGAATTTTACTAAGTGTTCATCCGCATTGACCTTATTGTTCATCCGCATTTGATTTGCTTCATCCGCATTGACTTACTTCATCCGCATTTGTCTTACTCATCCGCATTTCATATACTTAGTCAATGTTCATCCGCATTGACTTCATCCGCATTGACTTCATCCGCATTTCCATACTTAGTCAATGCTCATCCGCATTGACCTCATCCGCATTAACTGTTCATCCGCATTTACTTAGAACTTAATACTCATCCGCATTAACTGTTCGTCCGCATTTCTTCCCATTACTCATCCGCATTTCCCCTTAGTCCATACTCATCCGCACTTCTCAGGCTCAGTCAATGTTTATCCGCATTGATTTTCATTCGTATTTCCATACTTAGTCAATGCTCATCCGCATTGACCTTATCCGCATTGACTTTTCAACACTTATGCAGATTCTAAAACTTAACATATGAGCCTTAAACATCAGGTTTCAATCTCAAATCACCATTCATCATGTTCTAAGCTTAAATCATACATCCGAAATAGAAACATCATCCTACCTCATCAAGCATGAACATAATCATACATCACATCATACATTCAACATATACCAAATGAAACGTACGGGTCCAAAACCCAGTTTAATGAAAACATACGTTCATGCATTTCCATCCCCAAAATCAGTTAAAAACCAGTAAAAGATGGGTTCTAGAACTCACCTTTGCAGCTCTTGAGTATGGCTTCTTCCAAACTCATTTGCAAATTGAATTCAACTGCCTAGAAACCCACTAAAAAAACATACCCGAACACATATAAACACACATAAGCATAGACCCGAGGACATAACCAGTTAAGAACACCATAAAAACATGAATGCTTACCTTGAATTCGAATTCTTTCTAGTTATTCCTTCAAAACTGAGAATTTGCTACTCCCAGCTACTCTCTCTCTCTCTCTAAACCCAAAAATCAGTGGTGTATGTGACATATAGGCGGCCATCCCACCTTTTACACCTACTTTTCAAACACTTTGTCCTTTTGGACACTTTTTACCCCTAGACTTAGGTTTTATTCCTTTTCTTTCTTTTTCTTTACTTTATTCTTCTTTCTTGTCTAAAAATAAAAATAGTCGGGTGTTACAAGTCCACCGCCCTTAAATAGGTTTCATTCCCGAAACCTGTTATTCCTCGAACAAACACGGGTAATGCTGCTTGATTTCTTCTTTGGTCTCCCACGTTGACTCGGATCCCTTCCTGTGCTTCCACTGTATACGCACAAGGGGAACCACTTTATTTCTCAGCCTCTTTTCCTTTTGATCCATGATTGCCACCAGTTGCTCCATGTAATTGAGCCATTCGTCTACTTTGATATCCTCTAGTGGAACAATCATGTCTTCATCAGCTAAGCACTTTCTCAAATGAGATACATGGAATGTCGGGTGAATTCTACTTAACTCTTCTGGTAACTCCAGTCTATAGGCCACCTCTCCTACTCGAGCAATGATTCGGAAGGGGCCTATGTATCTCGGGCTCAACTTGCCCCGCTTCCGGAAACGAATGATACCCTTACCCAGTCACCCACCTGGAATTCAATCGATTTGCATCGTTTATCGGCATACGACTTTTGTCTATCTTTGGCTGCCTTCATGAAGGCTTTGATCTTCTCAAGCTTCTCAGTCATAGCCTCTATTACCTTGACTCTCCCCAATTCCTTCTGACCAATATCACCCCAACAAACGGGTGTTCTGCATCTCCTGCCGTATAGCATCTCATATGGTGGTATACCAATACTAGCATGATAGCTGTTGTTGTATGAGAATTCAGCTAACGGTAAGTGGTCATCCCAATTTCCCAAATGTGTACTATGATAAGAAAACACATGAGCTGGTGATAGAAAGGAAGTGGGGAGGAAAAGAAGGAGCTGACATTAGACTTTTTAGTGGATATGAAATGAGACTACTTGATGAATCATACATCCACTACATTTATACCAGGCACTTCAGGGAACTAAACAACAAATTGGGTGAACAAGACATGCACTTCTTCTTGAAATGCATCAAGCTGTTGAAACTGGCCTAAGACAGAATAAAGATTAAAAGAGATAAAAGAAAGAAGAAGAAAACACCATTGCAACTTGGAAACATAGTTAAGCATGAAGTAGATGTGGGAGGGAGTTTATTGATTCATAGAGATGGTCTTTCAATAATCTCCATATGGGAACCAATTTCTCTGAAAAAGTTACCAATGGAAGCCATCTATAACATGAGCAAAATGAAAATACATGTGCTGAGTAAAGACAGGATGCCCGAAGCAACTGATTTTGTAAACATGATCAAGGCCATTCTGGATCCCACCAAAGCAGCATTCATACTACCTTCTGAAGACCCGGCTGAATCTTCACAACATCAATCACCTCCTAAACATTAAGGAAAACTAGGCTGTATAATCCTTAGGGGGAGTATTGTTGCACCCCGAAAGGCTCATACATGCCAACTCAATAGGTGAATTGATGATTGTTTAGCTGGAATCCCACAAGTCCAAGATGCAATGCGGATGAAGAAGTACAAGAAAAATAACAAGTATTATCTTCCGCATTAGTCAATGTGGAAGACAAAATTCTGATGCGGACAAGTGTTTACTCTTCCGCATTAACTAATGCGGAAGACACACACTTATGCTGAACAAGTTACTCTTCCGCATTGACTAATGCGGAAGAATAAAAGAAGATGCGGACAAGACTTTGATCATCCACATTAACCAATGCGGATGACCAACCAAATGTGCACTAGTATTTGTTCATCCGCATTAACCAATGCGGATGACCAACTTACTAATGCTGATCAAGTGGAAATGCGGATCAAGATTATCTCATCCGCATTCGTCAATGCGGATGAACAAGCAGAGATGCGGATCAAGACTTAGACTAGTTTCTGATGTAATAGGTCAGGGGTAGTTTAGTCATTTTGTAAAGGCATCTTGTCTTGTCTATAAATAGAATAGTTTACCTCGTACTGAGGTGATGGTTGATAGAAAGAGGATTTTGTTGTAATTATTCTCTGTAATTTGTCAACTATCATATATCAATACAAACAGAATTTATGAGTAATTTTTCTTGCTTGATTGTTCTTCGATTGTTTGTTTCCGCCACTCAATCGTTGACTTGATTATCATATTCGATTCTCAGTAAGAATATCACTCTTACTAAAACCCAGTCAATTGGTATCAGAGCTTTGGCTCTCAATTCTTTTTCCGATCTGTGCACAGACTGAATAGAACTCGATTGATCTGATAATCAAGTTGCTAGTAGTAGATATCATCATCTCTACTTAGCAAACAACAAGAATACTCCTGCCAAACAGCAAGAACACTCATTCTGAACCTCAATAGAACTGCTTGAACAAGTTGGACTCATCAAACATAATCAATCTTAAAATCAACTAAATGTATACTTACACAAATCAACATGGATTCTAACAGTTACTCTGAATTAGGTCATACACCTAAACCACCCATGCTTAAACACAAATCTGAGTTTAAATAATGGAGAATACAGTTTAGAAATTATATCACAGGTGTAGATCCTGACTTTTGGATCTCAATATCTAAGGGTCCACATATTCCAGTTACTTTATCAATAGCTCAAGCTGCACTGTACAAGACTGCTAGAATACCAATTGAAGACCTAACTCTGGACGAAGCTGATTATAAGAAAATCAAAATTGATCTTAAAGCATACTCTATTTTGACTCAAGCACTCAAAATGGATGTGCTGAAAAGATTGGAAAAATATGGAACTGCTAAAGCTGTTTGGGATGCTCTCAAAATTATATGTGAAAGTAGCAGTGAAGTTGCTGAAATTAACAAAGACAAGCTGGTCAATCAATATGAAACCTTCCATCACACCAAAGGAGAATTCATATCAAAACAACTGCATAGATTTGTACAGTTGGTCAATGACTTGGAAATTATGGGAGTGTCATACAACATTAAAGAACTCAACAAGAAAATGCTTCACAGTCTGCCTGAAAGCTGGAAGCAAAATGTTACAATGTTGAAAAATATTATTGATCTTGAGAGTACCATTCTAGACATTATGATAGCCAAGATTGAAGCTCTGGAACTTGATGAACCAAGCAGAAATCTGAGTGGGCCAAGAGTGATTGAAGCCTACAAATTTCCTTCAGAATCACATTCTGTTGAAAATGCTTTCATCACAGAGGAAGATGACTTCATCTCATCAAGAGATCAAATGAACAATACTGGGTTCATTGCATCTCCATCATTCAATCACCATTCAACTTCAGCACAAGCTTCAAAAGTCTCCACTGCACCTACAATCTCTCTAGAAGACTTAAAATCAGAAGAGCAAAAAGCAACCTACAATGCCTTTGTTTCAAGTTTTGAAGCATATCTTGGGGGAAGACTCACTTCTGCCCATTTCATACAAGAAGATTTAGAAGCATTAGATCCTGATAATGTTGAGGAGATGGATCTACAGTGCCAAATGGCAATGATTGCCATGAGAGCTAAGAAATTCTTCAGAAAATGAAGAAAATTAAGCCTGAATGAGAACACAAAGCTTGGATATGACAAATCTAAGGTAAAATGCTTCAACTGTGGAATGACTGGCCATTTCTCAAGAGAGTGCAATGCTCCTAAAAGAACCAACCATTCAAGGAACTCTCCTGGTCAATCATCCTCACAGCCCAATTCAAGCTATCACCCAACCAACCATCAACAGCAGTACCATCATTCTCATCATCAACAAACATACCAGAATCAACCACAGCTGACAAATCAAGCCCATGCAAGCAGTCAGCCTTCTGCCAGTGCCCTTGTGATCAAACAAGATAGGATATGTGACTGGAGTGTGTATGCTGAGGAAGTCAAGCCTCAATTTTAGAATCATGCTCTCATGGCTCATACCAATGATGGACCATCTGCAATGCGTACTGAGGTAAAAACTAATCTTTGTAGTGAGAAATGCATAAACGAATTACAAAAGTATAGAGAACATAATCATAAACTGGCAGATAAAAGAAAAGAAGAAAAGGTGAAGTCAGAAATGATGAAGAGAGAACTAAAAAATTTTGAAATCAAAATCAAATTTCTCATTTCTGACATAGAAAAATTGCATGGTGAGATATACAATCTTGCAGCTGAAAATGAGCTACTTACTGAAAAGTTAGCTCAAGCTAAAGCTCAACAATCTATGACTGAAGTGAAACTTGAAAAGTTTCAAATGTCTTCAGTCAAGCTGCAAGAAATGTTGGATTCATAAAAGGATCCAAAGGACATGTCAGGGATTGGGTACAATTCATGGCCTCCACCATACAATGACAATTACATTGTCATGCCTGACTCTGTATCACTCTCTGAATCAATTGAACCTAAAATTGTGGAACCTAAATCAGAATGAAACAAGTGACAAATCCTCAAAACAAACCTGATGTCTATTTTAAAACCAATGAGGACAAAATCAAGTTAGGACACCCAATTAAAATTAAAGAGTGTTATGACAAGACAGTGATTTTCAAGAAACCATCAAGCCCTGTAAAAGCAATTGTACCTTTTATAAAATTCATACCATATGTTTTACAAGGGAAAAAGAAATATGTCAAAACAGTGAAACCCACTACTGAGAGTAGTTCTGATAATGAGATTGTATCTCCACAAAATTCCAACAAATCAGAAAAGGTTTCACTGAAAAAGAAACCAACTGTAAAACTGAGTTCAACACACAAAACTTCATCAGATCCACAGTCATCCAAATTAAGGTAGGGAGTTGGGTTTGATATCTGTAATAAAGAACATGTTGACTAGTTTAAGAAAGAGGTGAGAAGTAGGTTGAAGAAAGAGAACAGCCCAGACAAATGAACAAGAGTAGCATTGTGAAACAATCTACAAAAAGGGCTGATTCTGACTCATCACCTAAAGAAAAGAAAGTGACACATCAAAAGAAAGTATCAGTTGAGTCACTCAAAGAAAAATCTGATTCAAGAAACAAACAAATGTATTGTGATATTTGTGACATGTTCAATCACAAGATAGATAAATGCTTCTTTAATCAATCTTGTTCTATCTGTGATATGAACAATCACTCCACCAAAAATTGCTATTTCAACAAGTATTGTTCAATCTGTGACAAGAATAATCACAATACATCTGATTGTTACTTCAATCAGAAGGGGTTGAGAATTCCACAAAACAAGCCCATCTCAAAAACATCTACTGTGATGCATTCTGTCAAACATCATATTCATAACAATCAATCTAGGATTTCTAGATCAACATATGATAGAAATAACTCAAAGGATTTAAGGAAAGGTCAAAGAAATCATCTCACAATGAAACACAAACTTGACCTTCCAAAGCAAAAATCAACTTTTGATAATGAAACTCGGGCTAAATTTTTACAAAGAAATAGAAACCAACGATTTCATTATTCATCAGAATCCTCAGTAGATGTAGATGAGATGACTCGACCAATTCATTACCAAAAATTTCCCAAATCACCTTCATCTAAATCACCATTCAGAGGAAAATACATCAAAAAGAAGGACCCAAGGAACTTCTATAATGGTGCCCCATCACCCCTTCTGCCTTGGATGTTTGAACAAATACACCAAGCAGATCAAGCACAACCTCAACCACAACCACCTCCACAACCAATACCATCCCCTATACCACAACCAATAGCTCAACCATCACCTTTGCCTTCACCAATACCATCATTTCCTTCACCACAACAAACACCACCTATGATTAATCAACCTACACCAACACCACCACATCATCAATCTCCTATATCACCACACCAATCTCCTATTCCTCCTTACCAACCATTATCATCACCAATTGATCACCCTGCTGAACCAGAAGGATCAACAAGTGCATCCAAATCATCCAAATCATCTTCTAATGAGGAGGATCATCATGATCAAACCAGAGCTATGAATGAACCTTCTGAGGCTGCTCCTTCTGAGAGCTATGCTGAATCAAACATTAATAGGCCTGATGAAAAAGATGAATTGATAACTGAGTTGTTACTCAAAGTAGAAAGGATGGAAAGAACACTAAATAGGAGATCAGGAATTATAAATGATAGAATTCTAGAACTCGATGAGAAAGAAGGAGAATTGAAAGATCTCAAAGAAAAACATGCAGTTGAATGAATGGATCAAGCCAAAGAAATTGAAAATCTAAAAGCTGCACTGAAACACTCAAGAGAAGAAGTGAGTGGTCATATAGACACTCTTGAAATACAAACTATTGCCATGGAGGAACAAGAAAATATAATAGAGGAACAAGCTGATATCATCTCGAAACTGGAAAAGGAAATCGAGAGCAAGAACAAAAGAATATCTGAGCTTGAAATGATGATTATAAGAACTGATGAGAAGGATGATGATGAACAAGAAGAACAAAAGAATGATGATAATAATGAAGAACATGTGCATGATGAAAGTGAAACTGAGATTAAAGACCAGAGCTTAGACATGGTAGTGTATTCTAGAAACACTGACCCCTCCGACTTAGAAAAGGGTGAATTTGAAGAACTCTTCAGTGCTTTGGATAGTTTTACTTCTGAACAATTCTGTATTGATGATGATTTTTGGGAATTCATTAACAATCAAAGAACTGAGGCAGAACCTTTTGTATTCATTCCTAAATCACCAGTGCCATTGGAAAAGGAATTGTCTCTGCAAATTGTCCCTGCCATATCATTGTCAGAAGAACAAAAAGAGGAACTAAGAGAAAGATATGAACAAGAAAGGAAAGAAGAAACTACACATGAACAAAGTGAAATGAAGGATCAAGAGCCAAGCACAACTGAAAGGGTCCCTGAACCAAAAGATCAAGCTGAAACCTCTAGCCCATAACTTCAAACTTACTCACGAAAGAGGAAGTATTTGGCAGAAAAGGATAAAGGCAAGAGGCCAATAACTGAAGAAGAACCATCAAAGAAGCAAAAAGATGACCTAAGAAGTTTAGCAGCAATTGCTAAATTCTTGGAAGAACATGAGCAGGCAGAAGCTCGGTTGAAAAAGTTGGCCAGAGCAATTGATTTAGAAGAAGGAGAAATTGGTGATGAAAATGAAGTGTTAAAGGATGTTCTCATGGACAGTCCTCATAAAAAGGAATAGTCGGTAGAAGAAATGGTAACCAAAGCTCAAACTGATGACCTGATGATTAAAGCCATGTTCTTGATCAATCAAGGCTATGATCCTGATGAAGTATTTGCAATGACTTATGAGAAAATGAAAGAAGAGGAAGAGAAAGTGAAGCTATTGCTTGATCCTACAATAGACACTGACTATGAGAAGACAATGTCAAAGGATACTCCAATACTCAAAGACTCATCCATGAAGAAACCTACAAGGTATGAAGTTCCACTACCAAGAAGGGGTCCTCTTCAAAAGCTTTCCCAAATGAAGAAATCAACCTCATCACATAAATCATTATTTCCTGATCCTTATAACATGTCTGATAAGGAAATGAAGGAATACCTTTCAAGTTAGGGATTCATAAAAAGAAAGATTGCAAACATGAAGACAAATTCATTAAGGGCTGCCACACTACAATTAATCAATGAAAAGAAAGATAAACTCAAGAAACTGGAAGAAGAGTTGACAAAAACCAAACCAAGAAACAGAATGTTAGCTGAAGACATGCTGCTGAACATAAAAGATCAAGAACTACTTTCCCTGGTCCTCCACAAATATCCTGAATGGTTTGCAGAACCATCTCAGTTGAAGCTGCAGGAAGGATTGACCACTGCTGAACTGATCAGAGGGGTATCTACTCCAAAGGGGAAGATAGATCAGAAGATAATAGCGTGGAAGTATGATAGCACCTGGAACATGTTCATGGTGAAGTGTTGGACCAAAAGAACCAATGAGCCAGATCAGAAAAACCTTTAAGTCCCACAAGACATCACAACAACTGATGAAGACTTGATCAGCTGTTTGACAAAGTCTGAAGATCAATAGCTGAAGACTAAAGTACTGAAGACTTCAACAGCTGAAGACCAAAGTCTGAAGATCAACAGCTGAAGACTAAAGTACTGAAGACTTCAACAGCTGAAGACCAAAGTCTGAAGATCAACAGTAGAAGACTAAAGAACTGAAGTTCAACAGCTGAAGTACAAAGACTGAAGACATCAGCTGAAGACATCAGCTAATGACAACAACTGAAGTTCATGAAGTCCAAGTACTGAAGCCTTCAGAGTTTTTCACAACAGCTGAAGAAGCATTCTTCAGTTGTAGTGATGGTTTCCTTTCAGTAGTTTTCTTTTCTATTTCAGTACTTGTAAAACGATTGAAGAGCATGTTCTTCAGTCGTTGTTGTTTCAATAGTTTCTTTTCAGTAGTTGTAGTGATAATTAACACTTGGTATTTTTGTAAGGAGATGTCAGCTGTTTGACATCTTCAGTAGTTGTGTTAACTTTCAGTACTGAAATAACAGTTAGATGTCACTGTCAAGTGACATCAGCTGACGTCAGCTTCCCTTATAAAAGGAAAGATGACCTAATTGTAACGGTGCGCGAAAGCCAGCCGAAGCATATATTGAATGAATATATTCCTTTTGGCAGAAGTTCTCTCTCTATAACAAACACTGTTTCATTGATAAATTTCGTGTGTTCTTGTTTAAATTTGTTAATTCGTGGGCTCATTCCGCTGCAAATCCAATCTAATTGATCAAACTAGATGCTGAGATCCTAACAAATGGTATCAGAGCAGGTTAATCATTGATCGATTTAACAATTGATCATTGAAACTGTTCTTTTTCTATCTACGTTTGATCGAATTAGCAAATTTGCAAGAACCGGTTATAGAGATTGAGTTTCTGTTGCTTCTGGCCACTTTGTTTGAGGTTCTAAGTGGTTTTGAGCTAGATTTAATTTGTTTACCTTGAATTTGTCTGAATTCTGAATATGACTACTCCTTCTAATGACCCTCACAATATTGGTTCCTCAACCAAGCCTCCGATGCTGGTTAGGACTGAGTATAACATATGGCAGCGAAGAATGCTCCATCACCTGTCTGTTAACAGTTCAGGTTGTTGGACATCTGTGGTACATGGTCCACATAAGCCTATGGTGAACAATCCGGAAACCAACCAAATGGTTCCAAAGAAGAAGGAACAATACTCTGATGAGGATCGAAAACTGTTTGAGATTGATGCTAAAGCTCATGGAATTCTGGCCATGGCATTGCCTAATGAAATCTATTCTGGGCTTATGCATCATGAAACTGCTCATGACCACTGGAAGGCACTAAAAGAACAATTTGGTGGTACTGATGAGGTCTTAGCAAACAATAGGGAAATACTTTCCCAACAATATGAGATATTTGCTCATAGGAAGGGTGAGACTCTGACTCAACAGTTTGAGCGTTTTTCATGTTTGATCTCTGAGCTAAAAATGGTCAAACATGAATACACTAATAGCCAGATGAACCATAGATTCCTCAGATCACTGCCTGAGAGATGGGACACATATACAATTGTTCTACGCTCTAATGCAAATCTGGATAGCCTATCTCTCACCCAACTTCATGGGAAACTGCTTACATTTGAAAGAGAGATAGAGCAGAAAAGGAAACTGGCATCATCACGAAAGCTCACTGAAGACTTTGTACCAGGGAACATTGCCTTGGTAGGTCATGAGTCAGAATATGCTGCATCAGATGGTAATTATGATGAGCATATAAATTTCTCTTCAAACAGTTCTGATCATGCATTTGTGAGTGTTGATAGTCAGTCAGGTTGTAATAGTGACAATTTGTGCTTCATTATGGATGATTTGAAAGGTATAGCTGATGATGACTTAGAAGAGATGGATATTCTGAGTCAAATGGCCTTGATTAATATCAGATCTCAGAAGTTCTACAAGAGAACTGGTAGGAAATTCCCTGGACTCTCTGGCAAAACCAAAGTTGGTTTTGACAAGAGTAAGTTGAGGTGTCACAAATGCCACAGGCTTGGGCACTTTGCAAGAGAGTGTAGATCATCTGGATCTAACTCCTCTGCACCCTTTGTAACTTTTCCAAGTAATATTCAACAAAACAGAGGGCAACATCCTGCTAGTTCTGGTCATCAATCACAACCTCTATCTCCTACATATTTTGTCCCTCAGGGTCCAATGTCATATCCATATCCCTACTATTACATGCCACAAAGCAGCCAAGTTCAAGTACCCATTGCTCAACAACCACCTGCTCTTCCTGAGCCTCAACCTTCCCAATCTCATCAACAATCTCAACCTCAACAACACAGCTTTTTCACCCCAGGAGTTGTTGACTGGAGCAGTTTACCAGATGATATGTCTGGTCATGAAAAACTGTTTTCTGGTGCTGGTCAACATGGTGGTGACAATTCTTTTGGAAACCTTGCTCTTATGGCCCTGGAGTCTGCTGATACCTCATCCTCTAATGCCTCCACACCACAGGTATCACAGGTATCCTCTGAGGCCAAAGCCAAGCTATGTTTTGAAACATGCATGGCCGCATTTGCATCTATTAGAGAAGCAAATGTAGCTTTAATTAACAAGAACATTGAGCTAGAACAAATAATATCCAAAAGAAAAGTTGAATTTGAGTCTGTGCTTAATGATAAGAATGATGAGATTTACAAACTTAAATGCCAAGTCACTGATGATAAGGCTAGGGAAGAGGTACTTCTAGAGAAGTACAGAGACCTCAAAGAAATACTTGCAGCTACCCAGGTAGAGTGTGATCAATGGGTACATTCCTGCAAGGGTTTTGAAATGCTTCTTAGTAAGCAGTCTGCTTCCAATGTGAAGTTTGGCATTGGTTATAATCACACTGCTCCTCCTACAGATTTTACTCCCAGAGCAGAGGTAGAATCTGATGGAGAATGCAATAACCAATCCTTTTCATCATGTGATCTACTATCTGATACAGCACCATCAGAGGTTGGTGTCAGCAGTAATTCCTCCCAAAACCTATCAGCTGATGTTGATGGTTCAAATGCTGACACTCACATGATCAAAAAGTTGATCATTCCAGGTGGTATTTCACAAAGTACTGAAAGTACTAAAGAGCAAGTCATAACACCTGGAGAACAAACCCAAACTACTGCATGTACTAAAGGGAAGAAAATCCATGCCAAAGGATTCTTCTTCTTCACCATCTCCATCCCTCAGGCTATTCTTCATAGCAAATCTGTTAGTTTACCATCTATTGATGTGAACAGACCCAAAACCAAAAAGGTTTGGGTCTCAAAAACTAACTAATTTATTATGATTGCAGGGTTCTTCAGCATGCCAAAGTAGCATCTGGTAGTAGACAGTGGAGGATCTATGCATATGACAGGGAACAGCTCTCTTCTTCATGATTACTCTCAAGGAAAGAAGGGGTTTGTTTCTTTTGGTAATGATGCTAAGGGTTACATCATTGGCAAAGGCTTTGTCTCCAATGGGGAAATAAGGTTTGATGATGTTAACCATGTGGAGAATCTCAAGTATAATCTCTTGAGTGTCAGTCAAATGTGTGATAAAGGCCATGTTGCTCTTTTCACCAGTCAGAACTGCAGGATTCTGTCATCCAAAGTTCTGAGTTTGATTGATAAGGTGTTGGATGATCACGCTCTCCTGAGGGCCAACAGGACAGGAAGAGTGTATGCCTTAGATCTTTCCAAGAAAATAGATCTCAAAGGCCATCCTTGCCTATTTTCCAAGGCTTCTCCTCAAGAATCTATTCTATGGCATAGAAGGTTGGGACATGTGAATCTTAAAAAACTTGAATGAGCTGATACATCATGGTTTAGTAAGGGGATTGCCTATGAAGGTGTTAGGATCAGTGATCTACGTTTGATTGATTAGAGAGTATAGCAACGGAATTCTAACAATGAATTAGACAATTCACAAGAACAAAGAGATATTCAATGTAAGAACAAAAACGGTTATAGATAGAGAGAATTCTGCAGATATATTTCATTCAATATTAGCTTTCGTGGTAACGGAATGTCACGATTACAATTAGGTCGACACCTCTTATATAAGAGATGTGACGTCTGCTGATGTCACTTGATAGTGACATCTAACAGAATTTATCACAAACTACTGATAGTTAACACAACTACTGAAGATGTCAAACAGCTGACATCTTCTTACAAAAATGCTAAGTGTTAACTATTATTACAACTACTGAAAAGAAACTAATGAAACTATAACAACTGAAGAACATACTCTTCAGTTGTTTTACAAATACTGAAACAAAGAAAACTACTGAAAGTTAAACCATCACAACTATTGAAGAAGACCTCTTCAGCTGTTGTGACGACGTCTGATACTTTGGTCTTCAGCACTTGTGTCTTCAGACTTTGTCTTCAGCACTTGTGTCATCAGACTTTGTCTTCAGCACTTGTGTCTTCAGATTTTGTCTTCAGCACTTGTGTCTTCAGACTTTGTCTTTAGCACTTGTGTCTTCAGACTTTGTCTTCAGCACTTGTGTCTTCAGACTTTGTCTTCAGCACTTGTGTCTTCAGACTTTGTCTTCAGCATTTGTGTCTTCAGACTTTGTCTTCAGCACTTGTGTCTTCAGACTTTGTCTTCAGCACTTGTGTCTTTAGACTTTGTCTTCAGCACTTATGTCTTCAGACTTTGTCTTCAGCCCTTGTGTCTTTAGACTTTGTAATCAGCTGTTGTCTTCAGCTGTTGTGGTCTTCAGTAGTTGTTGTGACGTCTGTGGGACTTAAAGGTTTTTCTG
This sequence comes from Flaveria trinervia, assembly GCA_025506515.1. Classification (NCBI taxonomy): domain Eukaryota; kingdom Viridiplantae; phylum Streptophyta; class Magnoliopsida; order Asterales; family Asteraceae; genus Flaveria; species Flaveria trinervia. The sequence goes on along the minus strand of CM046455.1, from coordinate 25,232,933 downwards.
ATCCGGCTCATTGGTTCTTTTGGTCCAACAAACTCCCCCTGAACCAATGCAGCCAAAACCTTTAACTTTATTGAGGTTCCACTTATTGTTGGTAGAATGGTTGGTCTTTTACCTTCTTGATCAGCTGAGAAGATGACCAATATAAGCACTGGCCTGGAAATGAGTCTCTGAAGATTTGGTTGGCAATGTATGGATGGGAGCTCTGTATTGGGGAATTGGACACTGAGCTGTTCCCCATCCATGAGACTCACTTCCCATGTATATGCCTGTAGGATTCTCTGGTGTATGCTCTGAGAAACATGATTTGTTCTTCCATGGTCAGTTTCTCGGCTTCACCATCAAACAATCCTTCTCGCCCATACAGCTCTGAGATGTACTTGGCCTGTTTACCATTTTTGAGCTCAACTGTTGTTATCTGTCTGTATGCAAACTCATCAGGATGAGTCCCTTCAAGTAACAGACTGAGCTCATTTTGTTTGAAGTTCTCAAGCCTCTTGTAGACTAACCCCTTTTTAATAATTCTGTTCTCTAACATCTTTTGGGGTGGTTGTTTAGTCTCATAGGCCTTCTTGAAGTCTTCTACAATCTCCCAGGGTGATACTACAAGGACCACTGTGATCTCTTAATCTACGATCCTTTTGACTTGGCCCTTGTATCTTGAAGGAATGTCTTTCTTTACAATCCTGTGAGCCACCCTAGGATCAGGCCATACTCTCACCTTTTCCTTCTGATATTGAAATGTGTTGGCAAGGGTGTACAACCTCAGAGCTTCTTTCTTCATACTAATAATTGATGACGAAGCAGCATAAGTTTTGTCAATGCTTTTCAGCATTTCATCATCATGAAGCTTTTGCTGCTGTTCTTCTTCAATCTTTACTCTCACAGCTTCCATCTGTGAGGTGGGAGTGATGGGCATGGGTTTGGCTTTAGCCAATGTTAGGACTGCAGACAGAGGCAGCCTATCTTCTTCCACATCATCCTCTTCTTCTTCTTCTTCTAGCCTCAACACCCTTCTCTTCTTCTTCTAGGTGCATCATCGGCTGTTGGTTTAGATGGTAAGGGAGTTGGTTTTGTGGGTTGTGGTTGTGGTTGTTTTGGAGAGGGAATGTTGACAGGCTGAGTTAGCATTTTGGAGGTGAGTGTTGCTTTTGAGTATTTGGCTAGCTCAGTACTGCTCCCTGTTCCTGCTTCATTCAAAGCTTCAATAACAAGTCCCTTAGTATATGCTTCAGATGAACAGATCTTGGTGGTGATTGCCAAGATACTGTCCCTGGACCAAGCTTTGATTCGATCATTGATCTTCCTAGATATTTTGCAATAAATCTAATCATGATCTCAAGCCTTCTCTTTCTAACACTTCATAACTTGCCCATCTATTCTGGATTTCTTCAATCTCTAATCGTCGAATCTCAGAGTCAAGTTTATCGGTGTCATGGCCTTGCCTAAACAGCTGATCAATGATGTTGTCCATTGATCTGCTGTGTTCGGCATCAGCCTCTTTTATCAGTAGCTCCAAGGCTTTCTCTTTTTCCTTCTCTTTATCGGTCTCCACATTCAACTCCAACTCCTTTTCCACTACTCTCCCTTCTGTTTCTTTCTCCTTTTCTTCTCCTCTGTACTCCTCTTTCTTTTTGCTTTCACTGACTTAATCTCCCCTTTTTGGTTGCATTGGTTGCAAGGGGTTGATTGCCAGAAAGTTGTTTGCCCACAACCTCCTCTATCAATGGGTGTATTACTGAGGAAAGCCTCTCATCAATGGCTTTGATCACTATGTCAGTGATTATGGGTGTGATGAGAGGGAGGGAATTTTGAAGGATAGCAACTATTTGCTCAGGAGGGTTCTGTTCCTGAGAAATAGTGCCAGAAGCAGAGGCAGGTGGCTGAGTTGTTGGGAGTGGCTCAGTGTTTGGGAGACCTTCAGATGAAGGTGCCATCTGTGAGGTGGTAGAGGCAGATGGTCTTTGTTCCTTAGAAGTTTTGGCAAGCAGCTCTTTGAGTCTGCTCACCTCCTCTTCCAGGATGGTGTTTTGGGCGATTACATCATAAAAGAAGCCCAGGTCATCATCAGTAGATACTGAATCACCTGACCTCCTGATAGGATCAGGATGAACATGCACTGAGTGTAGCTCAGTTGTAGCATGTGCCCCTTTGTCTTGGAACTGGGGACTTCCTGCCTTAGGACTTTGTTCGTCATCAGCAGTTGCCTCTGGTAAGGTCTTTGTAATGGTACCAACTACAACCTGATCATATGCTGAAGCAGGAGAAGTGGCAGCCTCACCAAAAGTTTCAATCTCCATTGCTACACTAGGAGAAGGAACATTGTAACCCCTATGCTGTGGGTTCTCAGCTGCACTTTGGTCCTCCCCCTCAATGGTAGAAGTGTTCCAAGCAGTAATTGGTATCTGGGGAGGGGGTGAGGAGTGCAACTGAGTCAGCACTTGTGCAACAAGTAATGTAGGACTTTGGGGGGCGGTTGCATGGGGAGATGGGGTAAAAGCAGTCTGCACCTGGGGAGAATGGTGCTCTTCAATGGCAATCTCCTCAAATGAGGAAGATCCCAGATTGGTGGGTACCCCTTCTGTGGTTGCTGCAGGCTCCTTTTGAGAGGAATCCTGAGCGGCTGTGGCTGGGAGAGTCCTTATATCCACTAGGGGGTTATAACCAGTGGATATAGCCTGCGTTTGTGTTGCAGGGGCATCCTTAGGGGACTCATTTCCCTGAGTAGCCTTTTGGTTTTCTTTTGAGTGGGTTTGGTGGGGACTTTTGATTTGGAGGTGGTGGCTGTTGGTTCCAGCTGCGTGGGTTTGCGCAGCTTGGCAGCCATTTTGAGTGATTGGTCAGAGTTGTGCCAGGAGTATACTTCAGGCAATACAGCCATAGCAGGGACACCCAGGCCAACAAGTCCCTCAGCTTGAAGCTGGTTTGCAATTATGGCCATTATGAACCGAGGATATAATATCCAACGGTTAGCAGTTTGTTTTTGAGCCATATCCTTGAGCTCTGAAAATAGTATTTCTGAAAAATTTAAAGGTTGTTGCTCAAGGATGGAGTACATTACTGTTGCCACCTTGTAGACATTTGATCCCAAGAGAAGTCTTAGGAGCCAAACAGACATTTACCATATGAAATATGAGACGTTCAGCATCATGGAAATGTTTCTTCAGTATGGTGGAGGCACTAAGGTTTCCCTGATATCCATGGTGGGCATAGGATAAATCAGTTGTGCCCTTTGGATATCCAGCAGGAGAAGTGGCATCATCCAGGCGTAGGGTTTGACGAACTATATCGGGAGTGATGACCACTTCGTGGTTGTTGATGACCGACGGAGAGACGCTGTGTTGTTCTCCCCAGTGGTGAGGGTGACGTTCATCCAAAACTGGTTAAGGGATTCGGCATGAAGGATTGGATTGAGAAGAAAGGTATTTTGTAGGGTGACTGGACCATAAGATCAATAGCATTATCGAACTTAGCCCAGAATGGCCATTTGGTGAGGTAAGCTACACAGTTGTGTCGCGGTTTGAGCTGCATGGACGCCATTTATGAGAGCGAAGTTTTGGAGAGATGAACGTTAGGTTTGAAGAAGATGAGGCTCTAAAGGATTAGGTCGGATATTTATAGGGTACGGGTTAGAAAACGACTGAAGGGTTTGGTGTTAGTCATCAGTAGTTTTAAACGACTGTTGACATGGTATTACCCTTTCAGACGTTGAAATAGATGAAGTCGTGGTTTTAGGCATCAGCAGTTAGAAAACTACTGAAGACCATGGTTTTGACATCAGATGATGAAACAACTGAAGACTTGGTATCAGTCATCAGTAGTTGGGAAACTACTAAAGACATTGGTTTTGTCAGCAGTTGTTGTAAACAGCTGAAGACTTGGTGTTAGTCTTCAGTAGTTGTGAAACTACTGAAGACATGGCTTTGTCATCAGTTGTTGAAAACAGCTGATGACTTGGTATTAGGCATCAGTAGTTGTGAAACTACTGAAGACATGGTTTTGTCATCAGTTGTTTAGGATGAAACAGCAGTTGTAGAAACAACTGAAGAGAAAGTTCTCTTCAGTAGTTTTCGTCACTCATAGCCTTTCAGCTATTTCATACTGTCCTCAACACTTACTCATCAGACTTGCATCTGCTTTTCAGGTGTTTCATAGGACTTCAGACTTATCTGTTTGTACTGATTTCAGTAGTTGTAACTACATCAGTGGTTTAGAACAGATAAAGTATTTCAGTACTTGTGAGGCATTTAGCGTCAGTAGTTATAAAAACTACTGAAGATGAAAGAACTCATCAGTACTTATATGTGACATGGTTACCAATGATCACCAGTACTTTTACTGAAATCATCAGTAGTTGTCACTTATTCTAGCTGCAGCATACAAGCCTTAACACAAGGTTTTGGAAAGTAGAACTATCCAAAGGCTTAGTAAAAATATCTGCAAGCTCATCAGCACTAGGCACAAACTTAGGATCAATCAGACCTTTTTCAAAACAATCCCGAATAAAGTGATGTCTGATCTCTATATGTTTGGTCCTAGAGTGCTGGACTGGATTTTTGACAATACACAGAGCTGAAGCACTATCCATTAATAATGGAGTCTTAGTCTCTATAATGTCATTATCCAGAAGTTGGTTCTGAAGCCAGAGTACCTGAGAAGTGCAACTTGCAGCAGCAATGTACTCGGCTTCAGTAGTTGAGTGTAGCAACAGATGTTTGTTTTTTACTCTGCCAAGAAATCAAACAGTTGCCTAGGAATTGACAACCACCAAAAGTTGACTTTCTAGTTAACTTGCACCTTGCATAGTCACTATCTGAAAAAGCAACTAATTTGCAAGAGTGTCCAGTGGAATACCAAAACCTAGAGATTGTGTACCTTGCAAATATCTAAAGATTCTCTTGACTACAATCAAATGAGACTCTTTAGGAGCAGCCTGAAATCTAGCACAAACACATGTAGCAAACATAATATCTAGTCTAGAAGCTGTTAAATACATCAAGGACCCAATCATACATCTGTAAAGTGTTTCATCAACAGCTTTACCTTTCTGATCTGCATCCAGTTGTGGGTGTTGCACATGGGAGTAGAACAGGGCTTACAGTTTTGTAAATCAAACTTATTCAAAAGATCTTTTGTATATTTTGACTGATTAATAAAGGTTCCATCAGCCTTTGTTTAATTTGCAAGCCTAAGAAAGAACTGTAATTCTCCCATTGCACTCATTTCAAACCTCTTTTTCATTAATGTTGTAAAATCATCACACAACTGGGGATCAGAGGATGCAAAAATGATATCATCAACATAAATCTGAACAAGTAGCTTATGTTGATCCACCTTCTTAATAAACAAAGTTTTATCAATGGAGCCTCTAGTAAAATTATTCTTAAGAAGAAAAGTGGAAAGTGTCTCATACCAAGCTCTAGGAGCTTGTTTCAACCCATAAAGAGCCTTATCAAGTTTATACACCATTCAGGATGTTTATTATCCTCAAAACCTGGTGGTTGACACACATAAACTTCTTCCTTTTTTTACCATATAGAAATGCACTTTTGACATCCATTTGAAAAACTTAAGATTGTGGAATGCAGCATAGGCTAAAAACAATCTGATTGCCTCTAGTCTGGCTACAGGGGCAAAGGTTTCATCATAGTCAATACTTCTTCTTGTTCAAACCCCTGTACAACCAATCTAGCCTTGTTCTTAACAATAAGCCCATTTTCATCAGTTTTATTCCTAAACACCCATTTAGTGCCTATTGCACACTTGGGGGAAGAGGAACCAGTTCCCACACTTGCTGTTTCTTGAACTGAAGTAGCTCAAGCTGCATGGCTTCAACCCATCCATTGTCTCTCAAAGCAACATGGTAGTTCTTTGGCTCTAGCTGACTGATGAAGAGAGCATAGAAGCAGAAGTTAGACAATTGGCTTCTTGTTGAAACTCCAGCATTGATATCACCAATGATTTGAGACATTGGGTGATTCTTCAGCTCTTGATAAACAATGAGATCTGTGCAAGTGTTTGTAGGACCTTCAGCAGCAGCAGATGTTGATGCAGACTCTTGAAACCAAGAATTAGATGGTAACTCAAAAGATGTAGAGGAATCAGAGATCTCATCAGCATTTGTGTGGATGGAACTGCTGAAGCTACAGGAACATCAAATTTAGCAGACACAGGCAGTTGGTCACTAAACTTGAATAGGTGAGTATTGATATTATCATCATCATCATCAATACCACCAGGTGGAGACATGCTGCAGAAGATGATTTATCACATGATCTGCAACAGCTGGAGGTTGATAAGGAACATATTGCAGTATGTCCAAACAAACAACTCCACAGGGTTTTGTGGAATCTTGTCCATAGGAGATTCATTAAACTTCACATGCAAAGTCTCTTCAACTATCTTTGTTCTGCAGTTGAAGACTCTGTATGCCTTGCAAGTAGATGAATAACCACCAAAATACCCTACACCCATCTTAGGATCAAATTTTTGGAGTTGATCCTTTGTGTTGAGAATAAAACAGGGACACCCAAATGCTTTAAAAATGAAATTAGAGGAGCCAAGTGATGGAGAACTTCATATGGAGTCTTCATCAACCTCTGATTTACTAAGGCTCTATTCTGCACATAGCAAGCTGTGTTAACAGCTTCAGCCCAGAAGGTCAGTGGCAAACCAGAGTCAGCCAACATGGACCTTGCAGCTTCAATTAGGGTCCTGTTCTTCCTCTCCACTACTCCATTTTGTTCTGGAGTCCGTGGTATGCTAAACTGCCTTTGATTCCTTTGAAAGATAGAAGTCATCAAGTGTATGGTTTCTGAATTCAGTTCCATTGTCACTCCTAATACACTTGACTGGAAGGGAATACTGCTTCTCAACATACAACACAAAGTGAATAATCTTCTGAGCAACCTCATCCTTTGAATGTAGAAAGAAAGTCCATACAAATCTGGAGTAATCATCCACAATTACCGGACAGTATTTCTTCTTTGCCATGCTCATCACTCTCACAGGACCAAATAGATCCATATGCAATAATTGCAAGCAGGCAGTGGACTTAGGCTCTTCAATAGGAGGGAATGAGACTTTGTGTTGTTTTCCTTTTAAACAAGCAGTGCAGGTTTCATCACAGTGGAACTCCTTTATTGGTAAGCATCTGACTAAACTATTGTGAATCAACTGATTCATGTTTTTGAAATTAACATGACCCAGCCTTCTGTGCCATAGTTTAGATTCTTGAGGAGAGGCTTTGGAAAATAGGCAAGGATGGCCTTTGAGATCTATTTTCTTGGAAAGATCTAAGGCATATACTCTACCTGACCTGTGGCTCTCAGGAGAGTGTGATCATCCAACACCCTTATCAATCAAATGCAGAACTTTGGATGACAGAATCCTACAGTTCTGACTGGTGAAAGAGCAACATGGCCTTTATCACACATTGACTGACACTCAAGAGATTGTACTTGAGATTTTCCACATGATTAACATCATCAAACTTATTTCTCCATTGGAGACAAAGCCATTTCCAATGATGTAACCCTAGCATCATGCCAAAAGAAACAAACCCCTTCTTTCCTTGAGAGTAGTCATGAAGAAGAGAGCAGTTCCCAGTCATGTGCATAGATCCCCCACTGTCTAATACTAGATGCTACTTTGGCATGTTGAAGAACCCTGCAATTATAAACAATCAGTTAGTTTTGGAGACCCAACCTTTTTGGTTTTGGGCCTGTTCATCAATAGATGGTAAACTAACAGGTTTGATGGAAACAACAGCCTGAGAGGAAGAAGATGGTGAAGAAGAGGAATCCTTTGGCTTGGACCTCCTTTTCTGTGGTTTCAACATAGAAACATCTAATTGGTTAACTCTTCCCAATAGATGTTGAACCATCAACCAGCTGTGTCTGATTTATGATAAAGCTTTCAGCTCATCAGACACATTGCATTGGAGTTTGATAAGTTCCTATGTTGCAACTTCTTCTTCTGAGCAATCTCAGTTGTTACCTGTTTAACCCCTTCCTTTTTGGATTTTCTTTATGGACTTAAGGGTTACAGGATTTGATGTTGCTGATACAAATGTGGTCTCAAACTCAGTTTTCATTTTAACCATTTTCTCTTTAATTTCCTCTTTATGTTTGAGTTTGGATCCTCTTTGTACCAACAATCATCAGTAAGATGATTGAACAAGCCACATACTTCACATGGTTTCTTCTTCATCTTATGTTGATCATCAACTAAAGAGGATGAAACTACTGAAGACTTGCTCTTCAGTGCTTTGAAGCATTGTTGCTTTCTTGACTTCCTCTTTAGTAGTCTTCAAACTCTTTCTACTGACAGTTTTCTTCTTTTCAGTACTGACAGTAGTTGGAGTTTGAACTCAGGTTGTGTTAAATCTTGCTCTCCAGTCCTTTCAGGACTTTCAGAATTAACTCCTGAGTTGATCAACTCTTGATCATGTGAGTGTCAGCAGTGGAACCATCAACATTAGTGATAGGTTCTGAGAGGGCTTAGTGTTGACTTCTACTTCTAATGGTGATGTATCAGAAGTAGATCACATGATGAAATGGATTGGTTATTGCTCTCACCATCAGATTCTACCTCTGCTCTGGGAGTAAAATCTGTAGGTGGAGCAGTGATTGTAACCAATGCCAAACTTCACATTGGAAGTAGATTGCTTACTAAGAAGCATTTCAAAACCCTTGCAAGAGTTTACCCATCGATCACACTCTACCTGGGTAGTTGCAAGTGTATCCTTGAGATCTCTATACTTCTCTAGAAGTATCTCTTCCCTAGCCTTATCATCAGTTATTTGGCATTTAAGTTTGTAAATCTCATCATTCTTCTCATTAAGCACAGACTCAAATTCAGCTTTGCTTTTGGAATTATTTGTTCTAGCTCAATGTTCTTGTGATTAAAGCTACATTTGCTTCTCTAATAGATGCAAATGCGGCTATGCATGATTCAGAACATAGTTTGGCTTTTGCCTCAGAGGATACCTGTGATACCTTTGGTGTAGAGGCATTAGAGGATGAAGTATCAGCAGAATCCAAAGCCATAAGAGCTAGATTTCCAAAGGGACTGTCACCACCATGTTGACCAGCACCAGTGAACAGTTGTCATGACCAGACAAATCATCTGGTAAACTGCTCCAGTCAACAACTCCTGGGGTGAAAAAGCTGTGTTGTTTGGTTGAATTGTTGATGAGATTGGGAAGGTTGAGGTTCAGACAATGCAGGTGATTGTTGTGAAATGGGAGCTTGAACTGGATTAGACTGAGGCAAGTAATAGCAGGGACAGGATATGACATTGGACCCTGGGGGACAAAGTATGCAGGAGATCTAGGATGTGAATGATGACCAGAAACAGCAGGATGTTGCCCTCTGTTTTGTGGACTAGTACTAGGAAAAGTCACAAAGGTGCAGAAGAGTTAGATCCAGTTGATCTACACTCTCTGCAAAGTGTCCCAGCCTTTGGCATTTGTGACACCTCAACTTACTCTTGTCAAAACCAACTTCGGTTTTGCCAGAGAGTCCAGGAAATTTCCTGCCAGTTCTCTTGTAGAACTTCTGAGATCTGATATTAATCAATGCCATTTGGCTTAGAATATCAATCTCTTCTAGATCATCATCAGCTATTCCTTTCAATCATCCATGATGAAGCATAGATTGTCACTATTACTGCCAGAATGACTCTCAATACCAACAAATGCATGATCAGAACTATTTGAAGAGAAATCAATATGCTCATTATAATTGCTTTCAGATGCAGCATATTCTGACTCATGACCACCAAGGCAGTATTCCCTGGTACAAAGTCATCAGTGAGCTTTCCTGATGAGGACAGTTTCCTTTTCTGCTCTATCTCTCTTCGAATGTAAGCAGTTTCCCATGAAGTTGGGTGAGAGATAGGCTATCCAGATTTGCACTGGAGCGTAGGACAATAGTGTATGTGTCCCATCTCTCAGGCAGTGATCTGAGGAACCTGTTATTCATCTGGCTGTTGGTGTATTCCTGTTTCACCATTTTCAGCTCAGAGATCAAACAGGAAAAACGCTCAAACTGTTGAGTCAGTGTCTCACCCTTTCTATGAGAGAATGTCTCATATTGTTGGGCAAGGATTTCTCTGTGTTTGCTAAGACCTATCTGTGCCACCGAATTGTTCCTTCAGGGCATTCCAGAGATCATGAGCAGTTTCATGATGCATAAGCCCTGAATAGATTTCATTAGGCAGTGCCATGGCCAGAATTCCATGGGCTTTAGCATCAATCTCAAACAGTTTCCGATCTTCATCAGAGTATTGTTCCTTCTTCTTGGAACCTTTGATTGGTTTCCGGATTGTTCACCATAGGCTTATGTGGTCATGTACCACAGATGTCCAACAACCTGAACTGTTAATAGACAGGTGATGAAGCATTCTTCGCTGCCATATGTTATACTCAGTCCTAACCAGCATCGGGGGCTTGGTTGAGGAACCGGTATTGTAAGGATCATTAGAAGGAGTAGTCATCTCAGATTCAATCAAATTCAATTAAGCTATAACAGATTTAGAATAAAAACACAACAACCAATTGAACCAAGAGAGATCTCAAAATAAATGAACGAAAACGTCAGAAATTCAATAATCTATAACTAGTTCTTCCAAATATGCTAATTCAATCAAACATAGATATCAATTAGCAGTTTCAATGATCAATTGTTAGATCGATCAATGATTAACCCGCTCTGATACCACTTGTTAGGATTAGTGATCTACGTTTGATTGATTAGAGAGTATAGCAGCAGAATTCTAACAATGAATTAGACAATTCACAAGAACAAAGAGATATTCAATGTAAGAACAAAAACGGTTATAGATAGAGAGAATTCTGCAGATATATTTCATTCAATATAGCTTTCGTGGTAACGGAATGTCACAATTACAATTAGGTCGACACCTCTTATATAAGAGATGTGACGTCTGCTGATGTCACTTGATAGTGACATCTAACAGAATTTATCACAAACTACTGATAGTTAACACAACTACTGAAGATGTCAAAAAGCTGACATCTTCTTACAAAAATGCTAAGTGTTAACTATTATTACAACTACTGAAAAGAAACTACTGAAACTATACAACTGAAGAACCTCTTCAGTTGTTTTACAAATACTGAAACAAAGAAAACTACTGAAAGGTAAACCATCACAACTACTGAAGAAGACCTCTTCAGCTGTTGTGACGACGTCTGATAATTTGGTCTTCAGCACTTGTGTCTTCAGACTTTGTCTTCAGCACTTGTGTCGTCAGACTTTGTCTTCAGCATTGTGTCTTCAGACTTTGTCTTCAGCACTTGTGTCTTCAGACTTTGTCTTCAGCACTGTGTCTTCAGACTTTGTCTTCAGCACTTGTGTCTTCAGACTTTGTCTTCAGCACTTGTGTCTTCAGACTTTGTCTTCAGCACTTGTGTCTTCAGACTTTGTCTTCAGCACTTGTGTCTTCAGACTTTGTCTTCAGCACTTGTGTCTTCAGACTTTGTCTTCAGCACTTGTATCTTCAGACTTTGTCTTCAGCACTTGTGTCTTCAGACTTTGTCTTCAGCACTTGTGTCTTCAGACTTTGTAATCAGCTGTTGTCTTCAGCTGTTGTGGTCTTCAGTAGTTGTTGTGACGTCTGTGGGACTAAAGGTTTTTCTAATCCGGCTCATTGGTTCTTTTGGTCCAACAGAAGGAGTTCAGATGTGAAGACAACTACATGCTGTTTGAAAGGAAAACAACACAAAGTCTCATTCCCTCCTATTGAAGAACCTAAGTCCATTGCCTGCTTGCAATTATACACATGGATATCTTTGGTCCTGTGAGAGTAATGAGTATGACAAAGAAGAAATACTATCTGGTAATGTGGATGTTACTCCAGATTTGTATGGACTTTCTTCTTGCATTCAAAGGATGAGGCTGCTCAGACGATTATAAACTTGTGTTGTATGTTGAGAAGCAGTATTCCCTATCTGTCAAGTGTATCAGAAGTGATAATGGAACAGAATTCAGAAACCATACACTTGATGATTTTTATCTCTCAAAGGGAATCAAGAGGCAGTTTAGCATCCCAAGGACTCCAGAACAAAATGGAGTAGTAGAGAGAAAGAACAGGACCCTAATTGAAGCTGCAAGGTCCATGTTGGCTGACTCTGGTTTGCCACTGACCTTTTAGGCTGAAGCTGTTAACACAGCTTGCTATGTGCAGAATAGAGCCTTAGTAAATCAGAGGTGATGAAGACTCCATATGAAGTTCTACATCATTTGGCTCCTCTAATTTCATTTTTCAGAGCCTTTGGATGTCCTTGTTTCATCCTCAACACAAAGGATCAACTCCACAAATTTGATCCTAGGTGGATGCAGGGTATTTTGTTAGTTATTCATCTACTGCATGGCATTCAGAGTCTTCAACTGCAGAACAAAGATAGTTGAAGAGACTCTGCATGTGAAGTTTAATGAATCTCCAAAGGACAAGATTCCACAAAACCCTGTGGAGTTATTTGATTTGGACATACTGCAATATGTTCCTTATCAGGCTTCAGCTGTTGCTCCTGTCAACAGTCCACCTAGTGGTATTGATGATGATGATAATATCAATACTCACCTATTCAAGTTTAGTGATCAACTGCCTGAGTCCACTAAACTTGATGTTCCTATAGCTTCAGTAGTTCCATCCACAACAAATGCTGATAAGATCTCTGATTCCTCTACATCTTTTGATTTGCCATCTCATTCTTGGTTTCAAGAGTCTGCATCACCATCTGCTGCTGCTGAAGGTCCTACAAACACTTGCACAGATCTCATTGTTTATCAAGAGCTGAAGAATCACCAATGTCTCAAATCATTGGTGATATCAATGCTGGAGTTTCAACAAGAAGCCAATTGTCCAATTTCTACTTCTATGCTCTCTTCATTAGTCAGTAAGAGCCAAAGAACTATCACATTGCTTTAAGGGACAATGGATGGGTTGAAACCATGCAGCTTGAGCTACTTCAGTTCAACAAGCAGCAAGTGTGGGAACTGGTTCCTCTACCCCCAGGTAAGTGTACAATAGGCACTAAATGGGTGTTTAGGAATAAAACAGATGAAAATGGGCTTATTGTTAAGAACAAGGCCAGACTGGTTGTTCAGGGGTTTGCACAGGAAGAAGGTATTGATTATGATGAAACCTTTGCTCCTGTAGCCAGACTGGAGGCAATCAGATTGTTCTTAGCCTATGTTGTGTTCCATAATCTTAAAGTTTTTCAAATGGATGTTAAAAGTGCATTTTTATATGGTAAAATAAAAGAAGAGGTCTATGTGTGTCAACCACTAGGTTTTGAGGATAATAAACATCCAGATTGGGTATACAAGCTTGATAAGGCTCTTTATGGGTTGAAACAAGCTCCTAAAGCCTAGTATGAGACATTATCAAATTTTCTTCTTCAAAATAATTTCACTAGAGGCTCCATAGATAAAACTTTGTTCATTAAGAAGGTGGATCAGCATAAGCTACTTGTTCAAATTTATGTTGATGATATTATTTTTGCATCCTCTGATCCCTAGTTGTGTGATGATTTTACCAATTTAATGCAAAAGAAGATTGAAATGAGTGCAATGGGAGAATTAAAGTTCTTTTTAGGATTGCAAATCAAACAAAAGGCTGATGGGACTTTCATTCATCGGTCTAAATTTACAAAAGATCTTTTGAATAAGTTTGATTTACAAAATTGTAAGCCCTGTTCTACTCCCATGTGCCACACCACTCAACTGGATGCAGATCAGAAAGGTAAAGCTGTTGATGAAACACTTTACAGATGTATGATTGGATCCTTGATGTACTTAACAGCTTCTAGACCAGATATCATGTTTGCAACTTGTGTTTGTGCTAGATTTCAGGCTGCTCCTAAAGAGTCTCATTTGATTGCAATCAAAAGGATCTTTAGATATCTGCAAGGTACACAATCTCTAGGTTTATGGTATTCCATTGGACACTCTTGCAAATTAGTTGCTTTTTCTGATAGTGACTATGCAGGGTGTAAGTTAACCAGAAAGTCAACTTCTGGTGGATGTCAATTCCTAGGCAACTGTTTGATTTCTTGGCAGAGTAAGAAACAAACATCTGTTGCTACATCCACTGCTAAAGCAGAGTAATGCTGCTGCAAGTTGTACATCTCAGGTACTCTGGCTTCAGAACCAACTTTTGGATTATGGAATTACAGAGACTAAGACTCCATTATTAATGGACAATGCTTCAGCTCTTTGCATTGTCAAGAATCCTGTCCAGCATTCTAGGACCAAACATATAGAGATCAGACACCATTTTATTAGGGACTGTTTTGAAAAAGGTCTGATTGATCCAAGTTTGTGCCTAGTGCTGATGAGCTTGCAGACATTTTTTCTAAGCCTCTGGATAGTTCAACTTTCCAAAACCTGTGTTAAGGCGTGGTATGTTGCAGCTAGAATAAGTGACAACTACTGATGATCTCAGTAAACAAGTACTGAGGATCATTAGTAAACATGTCATAAATAGTACTGATTCTGTTACAAACTACTGATGTAGTTATAACTACTGATGTTAGTAAAACAGATAAGTACTAATGTCCTATGAAACAACTGAAAACAGCCAAAAGACTGATGAGTAAGTGTTGAGGACAGTATGAAACAGCTGAAAAGCTAAGAATTGACGAAAACTACTGATGGGAATTTTCTCTTCAGTTGTTTTACAACTGCTGTTTCATCTTAACACTGAAGCAAAACCAATGTCTTCAGTAGTTTTACAACTACTGATGACTAACGCCAAGTCTTAGTCGTTTACAACAACTGATGACAAAACCATGTCTTCATTAGTTTCACAACTACTGATGACTAACAACCAAGTCCTCAGTTGTTTCCAACATCTGAAGTCAAAAGCATGGTTTTTAGTAGTTTTATAACTGCTGATGCTAAAACCAAGACTTCAGTTGTTTCAACCTCTGAAAGTTAATACCACGTCATCAGTCGTTTAAAACTACTGATGATTAACACCAAACCTTTCAGTTGTTTTATAAGCCTTACCCTATAAATACCTAATCCTACAGAGCTTCATCATCTCAAACTAACGTTCAAAAACTCAGAACCTTCTCTCACATTAATGGCGACCATGCAGCTTAAACCACAACACAACTGTGTTGCCTACCTTACCAAATCACCTTTCTGGACAAGTTTGATACTACCATTGATCTAATGGTCCATTCTCCATACAAAACGCCTTCCTTATCACTCCTACCATTATGCCGAATCCCTAAATCAGTTCTGGACGAACGTCACCCTTACCACTGGAGAATGAACCGAGTCTCTCCAGTCGTTTGTCAACTCCGTAAGTCCTGGTCATCACTCCGGCAATCCTTCGCCAAACCCTACAACTAGATGATGCCACCTTCCCCGCTGGATATTCAAAGGGCACCACTGATCTATCATTTGCCCACCATGGATACCAGGGTAACCTCAGCGCTTCTACCATCCTAAAGAAGTATTTCCATGATGCAGAAGCCTTATTTTTCATATGGTGAATGTCTGTCTAGCCCCTAAGACTTCTTCTTGGGATCAAATGTCAACCAGGTGGCAGCAGGTATTCTTCTCTATCCTTGAGCAACAAAACTTAAATTTTTCTAAAATAATATTTCTTGAACTTAAGGATATGGCCTCAAAGCCTATTGCTAACCGATGATATTATATCCACGGTTCATAATAGCCATTATAGAGAACCAGCTGAAAAGCTAAGGACTTGTTGGCCTTGGAGTCCCTGCCATGGCTGTATTGCTGAGGTATACTCCAGGCATAACTCCGACCAGTCACTCAAACTGGCTGCCAAGCTGCGAAAACCCACGCAGCTGGTACCCACCGCCACTACCTCCAAATCCAATGTCCCCACCAAACCCAACACAAGAAACCCAAAAAGGCTGCTCAAGGAGATGAGTCCCTTGAGGATGCCCCTGCAACACACAACAGGATATATCTACTGGCCATAACCCCCTAGTAGATACACATACTCACCCAACCTCAACCGCTCAGGCTTCCTCTCAACAGGAGCCTGCAGCAACCATATTTGGGGCACCTATACATCTGGAACCTTCCTCATTTGAGGAGGTTGCCATTGAAACGCACCACTCTCCCCGGGTGCATACTGCTTTCACACCATCTCCTACTGCAACCGCCCCCCAAAGTCCTACCATAATAGTTGCAAAAGTGATGACTCAGTTGCATTCCTCACCCCCTCCCACCCAATACCACAACTAGGATAGCCTCAACAATTAGGGGGAGGATCCAAATGCTTCTGATAACCCACAGCACAGGGTTACACTGTTCCATCTCCAAGTGAGAAACGGAGATTCGAACATCTGGTGAGGCTGACACTTCTCTGCTTCAGCATATGATCAGGATGCAGTTGGTAACATCCATAACCTCACCAGAGGCAATTGCCAATGAAGGACATAGTCCTGAGGCAGGAAGTCCCCAGTACCAAGAACAAGGGGCACATGCTACTACTGATCTACACTCAGAGCATGTACATCCTGATTCAATCAGGAGATCAGGAGATTCAGCACAGACTGATGATGACCTGGGCTTTTTCTATGATGTTCTAGCCCACAATACCATCCTAGAGAATGAGGTGAGCAGACTTAAAGAGCTGTTGGCCAAAATGTCTCAGGATCAAAGACCATCTACCCCAATAACCCCACATATGGCACCTTCAATTGAAGGTTCACCAAACACTGAGCGTACACACATAACTGAGCCACCAGCCTCTGCTTTTGGCACCACCTCTCAGGGACAGAACCCCTCTTAGCAGATGGTTGCTATCTTTCAAAACTCCTTACCTCTCATCACTCCCATCATCACTGACATAGTGCATAAAGCCATTGATGAGAGGATTCCCTCAAATCTACAAACCCTCATTGATGATGTTGTTCATAAATCTCTTTCTGCCTTCCAAACCCCTGATTCCAATGCAACCAAAAAAGAGGAGACTGCAAAGTCTAAGGCAGTAAAAGACAAGAAAAGAAAGAGGGTTGATGCTGACAAAGAGCCTGAAAAAGAGAAAGAGCCTGAGAAAGAGAAGGAGGTTGAGAAAGAACTGATCTCAGAACAGGTGATTACATATAAAAGAAAGAAAAGTGCTGAGTCAAGAGCTGATGAAGAAAAATCATTAGAAGACCTTGTTAAAGATGCTGATGAAGCTCATAGCAGATCAATGGATAAAATTATAGATCAGCTATTTAGACATGGTCATGACATAGCCACATTAGACTCTGAGATTAGAAGGATGGAAATAGAAGAGATACAATCAAGATGGGTCGGTTATAGTGTGTTGGAAAGGGAAAGATTGGAAATCATGATCAGGTTCATAGCTAAGTATCTTGGAAGATCATTGATTGAAATCAAGTCATGGTCCAGGGAGAGCATCTTGGCAATAACCACCAAGATCTGTTCGTCTAAAGTATATACCAAAGGGCTGGTCATTGAAGCCTTGAATGAAGCTGGTGCTGGGAGCAGGACTGAACTGGTCAAACACTCTAAAGCCTCACTTACATCCAAAATGCTAGAACATCCTGTCAAAATTCCCACACCAAAACCACCACAACCACAACCCACTAAACCAATTCCCTTACCCACAAAACCAATAGCCGATGATGTACCCCAGAAGAGGAAGAGAAGGGTACTGAGGCTAGAAGAGGAAGAAGAAGATAATGATGAAGATGAAGATAGGCTGCCAATCTCAGCTGTTATACAGTTGCCTAAGGCCATAAGTCACCCTCCAACAATTACTCCTGAATCTCAAAGGCAAATTGTGAAAGTAAAGTTAGAAGAAGAAGAGCTTCACAAACAACATGATGAGGAATTGTTAGAAGAGTCGACAAAGCATACGCTGCCACATCTTCAATCATCAATATGAAGAAACATGCTCAGAGATTATACACTCTCAGACATACCTTTCAATATAAAAAAGAGAGAGTGAGGATTTGGCCTGATCCCAGGGTGTCTCATAGGATTCAAAAGAAAAATATTCCACAGAGATACATTGGCCAAGTAAAGAAGATTGTAGATGAAGTGATCTCACTAGCCTTTGTAGTATCACCTTGGGAGATCCTAGATGACTTCAAGAAAGCCTATAAAGCTAAACTGACCCCATAAAAGATGCTGGAGAATAAAGTGGTGAAAAAGGGGTTAGTGTATAGGAGGCTTGAGGAAGTTAGAAAGAATGAGCTCCAGTTGTTCTTAGAGGGTATTAACCCAGATGAATTCGCATATAGAGTCATAACAACTATGGAACTAAAAAATGGGAAGCAAGTCAAATACCTCTCTGAGTATTATGGGCCAGAGTCACTCTTTGAAGGAGAAGCAGAAGAGCTTACCATGGAGGAACAAGTAATCTTCATTGAGGCCTATACAAGGGAGTCTTACAGACTCATAGTTGGGAAGTAGATCTCATGGATGGGGTAATAGCTCTGTGTCCAGTTCCCCAAGACAGAGTTCCTATCCATCCTTTGCCAAACAGATCATTGAGACTTCTTACCAGGCCTGTTCTTACAAGGGTCACTTCTAAGCTATCTAGAAGACAAAAAGACCAATCTTTTTGCCATAATAAGTGGGACATCTTCAATAAGCTTAAAGGTTTTGGCTGCATTGGTTCAGTGGGAGTTTGTTGGACCAAAAGAACCAATGAGCCAGATCAAAAAAAACCTTTAAGTCCCACAAGACATCACAACAACTGCTGAAGAATTGATCAACTTTTGACAAAGTCTGAAGATCAACAGCTGAAGACTAAAGTACTGAAGACTTCAACAGCTGAAGACCAAAGTCTGAAGATCAACAGCTGAAGACTAACGTACTGAAGACTTCAACAGCTGAAGACCAAAGTCTGAAGATCAATAGCTGAAGACTAAAGAACTAAAGTTCAACAGCTTAAGTACAAAGACTGAAGACATCAGCTGAAGACATCAGCTGATGACAACAACTGAAGTTCACGAAGTCCAAGTACTGAAGCCTTCAGAGTTTGTCACAACAGCTGAAGAAGCATTCTTCAGTTGTTGTGATGGTTTCCTTTCAGTAGTTTTCTTTTCTATTTTAGTACTTGTAAAACGACTGAAGAGCATGTTCTTCAGTGTTGTTGTTTCAGTAGTTCTTTTCAGTAGTTGTAATGATAATTAACACTTGGTATTTTTGTAAGGAGATGTCAGCTGTTTGACATCTTCAGTAGTTGTGTTAACTTTCAGTAGTTAAATTACAGTTAGATGTCACTGTCAAGTGACATCAGCTGACGTCAGCTTCCCTTATAAAAGGAAAGATGACCTAATTGTAACGGTGCGCGAAAGCCAGCCAAAGCATATATTGAATGAATATATTCCTTTTGGCAGAAATTCTCTCTCTATAACAAACACTGTTTCATTGATAAATTTCGTGTGTTCTTGTTTAAATTTGTTAATTCGTGGGCTCATTCCGCTGCAAATCCAATCTAATTGATCAAACTAGATGCTGAGATCCTAACATGAAGAGAATCTCAAGGCCAGTACAATTCTTCATAGAGTACTCAGCTCTAGTAAATGCCCTTGAGATTCATGATTTGAAGGAACTAGCTCAACTTGAACTGATCAATCATGCAGATATGTTCAGGGGATATGAATTTGAGAATATACTTAAGATGTTCAGAAGGACAAACAACTTCAATTCATTAAAGACAATTTGCTTAAGAAAAGATAAAACATTTGTCAATCCCCTGGAAAAGAAGAAAAAGTTGGAAGCAGAAGAAATAGTATTCCCTGAGTTGAAGGTGAAGCCAACTGAGTCTTTAAAGAGGAAAGTAGTGTCTGGTACTCACTCTTCCATTTCTATCTCAAATGTGTACTATGATGAGAAAACACATGAGCTGGTGATAAAAAGGAAGTGGGGAGGAAAAGAAGGAGCTGACATTAGACTTTTCAGTGGATATGAAGTGAGACTACTTGATGAATCATACATCCATTACATTTATACCAGGCACTTCAGGGAACTAAACAACAAATTGGTGTGAACAAGACATGCACTTCTTCTTGAAATGCATCAAGCTATTGAAACTGGCCTATGACAGAATAAAGATTAAAAGAGATAAAAGAAAGAAGAAGAAAACACCACTGCAACTTGGAAACTTAGTTAAGCTTGAAGTAGATGTGGGAGGGAGTTTATTGATTCATAGAGATGGTCTTTCAACAATCTCCATATGGGAACCAATTTCTCTGAAAAAGTTACCAATGGAAGCCATCTATAACATGAGCAAAATGAAAATACATGTGCTGAGTAGAGACAGGATGCCCGAAGCAACTGATTTTGTAAACATGATCAAGGCCATTCTGGATCCCACCAAAGCAGCATTCATACTACCTTTTGAAGACCCAGCTGAATCTTCACAACATCAATCACCTCCTAAACATTAAGGAAAACTATGTTGTATATCCTTAGGGGGAGTATTGTTGCACCCTGAAAGGATCATACATGCTAACTCAATGGGTGAATTGATGATTGTTTAGCTGGAATCCCACAAGTCCAAGATGCAATGCGGATGAAGAAGTACAAGAAAAATAACAAGTATTATCTTCCGCATTAGTCAATGCGGAAGACAAAATTCTGATGCGGACAAGTGTTTACTCTTCCGCATTAACTAATGCGGAAGACACACACTTATGCTGAACAAGTTACTCTTCCGCATTGACTAATGCGGAAGAATAAAAGAAGATGCGGACAAGACTTTGATCATCCGCATTAACAATGCGGATGACCAACCAAATGCGCACTAGTATTTGTTCATCCGCATTAACCAATGCGGATGACCAACTTACTAATGTTGATCAAGTGGAAATGCGGATCAAGATTATCTCATCCGCATTTGTCAATGCGGATGAACAAGCAGAGTCAAGACTTAGACTAGTTTCTGATGTAAGAGGTCAGGGGTAGTTTAGTCATTTTGTAAAGGCATCTTGTCTTGTCTATAAATAGAATAGTTTACCTCGTACTAAGGTGATGGTTGATAGAAAGTGGATTTTGTTGTAATTATTCTCTGTAATTTGTCAACTATCATATATCAATACAAACAGAATTTATGAGTAATTTTTCTTTCTTGATTCTTCTTCGATAGTTTGTTTCCGCCACTCAATCGTTGACTTGATTATCATATTCGATTCTCAGTAAGAATATCACTCTTACTAAAACCCAGTCAATTGGTATCAGAGCTTTGGCTCTCGATTCTTTTTCCGATCTGCGCACAAATGAATAGAACTCGATTGATCTGATAATCAAGTTGCTAGTAGTAGATATCATCATCTCTACTTAGCAAACAGCAAGAATACTCCTATCAAACAGCAAGAACACTCATTCTGAACCTCAATAGAACTGCTTGAACAAGTTGGACTCATCAAACATAATCAATCTTAAAATCAACTAAATCTATACTTACACAAATCAACATGGATTCTAACAGTTCCTCTGAATTAGGTCATACACCTAAACCACCCATGCTTAAACACAAATCTGAGTTTAAACAATGGAGAATACGGTTTAGAAATTATATCATAGGTGTAGATCCTGACTTTTGGATCTCAATATGTAAGGGTCCACATATTCCTGTTACTTTATCAATAGCTCAAGCTGCACTGTACAAGACGGCTAGAATACCAATTGAAGACCTAACTCTGGATGAAGATGATTATAAGAAAATCAAAATTGATCTTAAAGCATACTCTATTTTGACTCAAGCACTCAAAATGGATGTGCTGAAAAGATTGGAAAAATATGGAACTGCTAAAGCTGTTTGGGATGCTCTCAAAATTATGTGTGAAGGTAGCAGTGAAGTTGCTGAAATTAACAAAGACAAGCTGGTCAACCAGTATGAAACCTTCCATACACCAAAGGAGAATCCATATCAAAACAACTGCACAGATTTGTACAGTTGGTCAATGACTTGGAAATTATGGGAGTGTCATACAACATTAAAGAACTCAACAAGAAAATGCTTCACAGTCTGCCTGAAAGCTGGAAGCAAAATGTCACAATGTTGAAAAATACTCTTGATCTGGAGAGTACCACTCTAGACATTATGATAGCCAAGATTGAAGCTCTGGAACTTGATGAACGAAGCAGAAATCTGAGTGGGCCAAGAGTGATTGAAGCCTACAAATTCCCTTCAGAATCACATTCTGTTGAAAATGCTTTCATCACAGAGGAAGATGACTTCATCTCATCAGGAGATCAAATGAACAATATTGGGTTCATTGCATCTCCATCATTAAATCACCATTCAACTTCAGCACAAGCTTCAAAAGTCTCCACTGCACCTACAATGTCTCCAGAAGACTTAAAATCAGAAGAGCAAAAGGCAACCTACAATGCCTTTGTTGCAAGTTTTTAAGCATATCTTGGGGGAAGACTCACTTCTGCCCATTTAATACAAGAAGAATTAGATCCTGATGATGTTGAGGAGATAGATCTACAGTGGCAAATGGTAATGATTGCCATGAGAGCTAAGAAATTCTTCAGAAAAGGAAGAAAATTAAGCCTGAATGAGAACACAAAGCTTGGATATGACAAATCTAAGGTAAAATGCTTTAACTGTGGAATGACTGGCCATTTCTCAAGAGAGTGCAATGCTCCTAAAAGAACAACCATTCAAGGAACTCTCCTGGTCAATCATCCTCACAGCCCAATTCAAGCTATCACCCAACCAACCATCAACAGTAGTACCATCATTTTCATCATCAACAAACATACCAGAATCAACCACAACTGACAAATCAAGCCCATGCAAGCAGTCAGCCTTCTGCCAGTGCCCTTGTGATCAAACAAGATAGGATATGTGACTGGAGTGTGTATGCTAAGGAAATCAAGCCTCAATTTTAGAATCATGCTCTCATGGCTCATACCAATGATGGCCCATCTGTAATGCCTACTGAGGTAAAAACTAACCTTTGTAGTGAGAAATGAATAAATGAATTACAACATTATAGAGAACATAATCATAAACTGGCAGATAAAAGAAAATAAGAAAAGGTGAAGTCAGAAATGATGAAGAGAGAACTAAAAAATTTTGAAATCAAAATCAAATTTCTCATTTCTGACATAGAAAAATTGCATGGTGAGAACTACAATCTTGCAGCTGAAAATGAGCTACTTACTGAAAAGTTAGCTCAAGCTAAAGCTCAACAATCTATGACTGAAGCGAAACTTGAAAAGTTTCAAATGTCTTCAGTCAAGCTGCAAGAAATGTTGGATTCACAAAAGGATCCAAAGGACATGTCAGGGATTGGGTACAATTCATGGCCTCCACCATACAATGACAATTACACTGTCATGCCTGACTCTGTATCACTCTCTGAATCAATTGAACCTAAAATTGTGGAACCTAAATCAGAAGTGAAACAAGTGACAAATCCTCAAAACAAACCTGATGTCTATTTTGAAACCAATGAGGACAAAATCAAGTTAGGACACCCAATTAAAATTAAAGAGTGTTATGACAAGACATTGATTGTCAAGAAACCATCAAGCCCTGTAAAAGCAATTGTACCTTTTATAAAATTCACACCATCTGTTTTACAAGGGAAAAAGAAATATGTCAAAATAGTGAAACCCACTACTGAGAGTAGTTCTGATAATGAGATTGTATCTCCACAAAATTCAAGCAAATCAGAAAAGGTTTCACTGAAAAAGAAACCAACTGTAAAACTGAGTTCAACACACAAAACTTCATCAGACCCACAGTCATCCAAATTAAGGTAGGGAGTTGGGTTTGATATCTGTAATAAAGAACATGTTGACCAGTTTAAGAAAGAGGTGAGAAGTAGGTTGAAGAAAGAGAAACAGCCCAGACAAATGAACAAGAGTAGCATTGTGAAACAATCTACAAAAAGGGCTGATTCTGACTCATCACCTAAAGAAAAGAAAGTGACACGTCAAAAGAAAGTATCAGTTGAGTCACTCAAAGAAAAATCTGATTCAAGAAACAAACAAATGTATTGTGATATTTGTGACATGTTCAATCACAAGATAGATAAATGCTTCTTTAATCAATATTGTTCTATCTGTGATATGAACAATCACTCCATCAAAAATTGCTATTTCAACAAGTATTGTTCAATCTGTGACATGAATAATCACAATTCATCTGATTGTTACTTCAATCAGAAGGGGTTGAGAATTCCACAAAACAAGCCCATCTCAAAAACATCTACTATGATGCATTCTGTCAAACATCATATTCATAACAATCAATCTAGGATTTCTAGATCAACATATGACAGAAATAACTCAAAGGATTTAAGGAAAGGTCAAAGAAATCATCTCACAATGAAACACAAACTTGACCTTCCAAAGCAAAAATCAACTTTTGATAATGAAACTCGGGCTAAATTTTTACAAAGAAATAGAAACCAACGATTTCATTATTGATATGAATCCTCAGTAGATGTAGATGAGATGACTCGACCAATTCATTACCAAAAATATCCCAAATCACCTTCATCTAAATCAACATTCAGAGGAAAATACCAGGAGGTGACTATCATGAATAGGAACGGGATACCCAAGACCATCATGGCTTGGGTTCCTTATTCTAATTAGTTCTTTTTGTTTGTAGGTTCATCCACACAGGTCTAATAGCCTATGGTATGTAGACAGTGGATGCTCCCGACACATGACTGGAGATCGTTCCCTCCTTCATGATTTCAAGTACATACAAGGAACTACTGTGGCATTCGGTGGAGATTTAGAAGGTGGCGGGATTACAGGAGAAGGATCTATGACAAATGGGATGCTAAGCTTTGACAGAGTGAATTAATGTGAACAACTGAATTTCAACCTGCTAAGCGTGTCTTAGATCTGCGACAAAAAATATTCCACTCACTTTACTGACACTCACTGCTACATACTGAAACCTGGTTTTCAGATTCCTGAAGAATGGGTTGTCTTAAAGACTCCAAGAAATAATAATACTTATGTCTTAAACCTGTGTTCTGCATTGCCTAAGGAAGAAACATGTCTCTTGTCTAAAGCATCATTTGATGAGTCACAGCTTTGGCATAGACGTTTGGGGCACACTAACTTTAAAAATATGAACAAGTTAGTCAAAGGAAACCATGTAATTGGTCTTCCTCAAAAATAATTCAATTTTATTGATCAATGCTTAGCGTGCCTCAAAGGAAAACAACACAAATCGTCTCACAAAACCAAGCTGGTGAACACTAACAATACTCCATTGAAGTTACTTCACATGGATCTCTTTGGACCAACTCATGTAATGAGTATGGGAAAGAAGCAATATTGTTTAGTGATCATTGATGACTTTTCTCGATTCACATGGGTGTTCTTCCTACTTCATAAAAATGAAGCATCCCAAATTATTCAAGAATTTATCACTAAAATTGAAAATCAACTTGATCTCAAAGTCAAAATAATAAGAAGTGATAATGGTACAAAGTTCAAAAATGAAAATATGAGTTCCTTTTGTGCAACCAAAGGCGTCGCTCATCAATTAAGTGCAGCTAGAACTCCTCAACAAAATGGGGTAGCTGAAAGGTGAAATAGAACACTGATTGAAGCAGCAAGAACCATGCTAGCCGATGCTAAACTGCCAATCACCTTCTGGGCAGAAGCAGTTAACACATCATGCTTTGTGCAAAATCGAACTCTGATTGTTAAAGAAAGTAATATGACACCTTATGAACTGATATTTCAAAGGAAACCATTCATTGGATTCTTCAAATCATTTGGTTGTCTAGTCTCAATATTAAACACTCGTGATCATTTGGGAAAATTTTCATCTAAGTCTGATGAAGGATTTTTTGTAGGTTATTCTTCCATCTCAAAGGCTTATAGAGTGTTCAATCCTAGATTGAACATTATTGATGAATCTGCAAATGTTCAATTAAAGGAACATTCATTTCCCAAATCTACAAATGGTGTTGATTGGTTGTTTGATATTGACACCTTTACTAAATCATTTGACCAATTTCACTTGTCTAATGCAGGAACTATACATTCAGGTGATACTTCATCAACTGTAGAAAGAAGAGAAAACTATCCATTGATCCCACCTACATCTGATGAACATATGAATGAAGATATTCCTCTTCAAGCTGATCCAATCAGACACTTGTCACAAAACCTTAGTGTTGCTTCCGAAGAAGGTCCTAGCCTGGTACCATCTCACTCAGATGACTAGTCACATGAGATCAGAAATCAAAAACAGGCGTCTCATCCAGAAGAAACTCAAGGCACTTCAAATGATGCAAGCAACCTCAGTGCTGCTGAAGATGTAGCAGTTACTGAAACAGAAATTGACAATCTTTATAATTCAAAAACAATACAAGATGATTGTGCCTCTGACCATAATGAACTGAATGTCTCCAATCTTGATGTAACTATTGCGGGTGACATACTCCCACCTCAAGAATACACAAGAATCATCCAGTTAAAACCATTATTAGTGATCTTAATGAGAGGGTGACAAGAAGCAAGTCAAGCATTGCAAACATCTGTTTGTTCTCATGCTTTCTATGTCAAACAGTACCCAAAAACATCAAAGAGGCGCTTCAAGACAATAGTTGGATTGAAGCAATGCAGGAAGAATTGCTCCAATTCAAGAAACAAGAAGTATGGTAGCTGGTAGGATGAACAAGTTTTGTCAACCGCATTTGTTACAGTGAACAAATACTAATGAACTCAGTTCTTCCGCATTTGCCACAGTACACAAATGCAGATAGAAGAAAGCTCAAGTAACAAAATTTCCGCATTTGCTGCAGTGTGTTAATGCGGATCCCTAAAAAACAAGTTAAAATCTTCCGCATTTGCAACAGTAAACAAATACGGATGACCCAAAGTCTTAAAATTTAACTTCCGCATTTGCAACGGTAAACAAATGTGGATGACCCAAAGACATAAAATTTAACTTCCGCATTTGCTACAGTGACTTAAAAAATTATGACTGCACTTGCTCTGAAACTTGTAAAAGCCATTATTTGACTACTTAAAGGAATTTCAAAGGGTCATTTAATACTTTTCAAATCTGAGAGACTACATAGTGAGACGAGCACAAAAACATTATAAACCCTCTTTGATCATCATCATCAACAACCAAAGATTTTAGCATGTTCTACTCAACCAGTTATTGTAATCGATTCCAAACCACAGTAACATTGAAAGAAAGGTGAAATTTCCAAAAAAATCTTTCATGACCTAACTTTCGGATTGTTAAACCAAAAGTGAAAAAAGAAACCAAATGATAATGAAGGACACACAAAATCCAATTTATTCAAAGATATGTTATACATTTTCGACAACAATGAATATGCAAACTAAGAGGAATTTTAACCAGCATGAAAAACTTTCATAGTTGTGTTCATCACAAAAACAGAGTCTGAGGAAAAACGAAAATATGTGACAAATTAATGAAGTAACATCTAATAAATGGTTTATTTAAACTTGAAAAATAGGGAAAATGTAATTGTTCTACAATAAATTCACCATTTGATGTGACAATAATGAAACAGTGACATCAAACGTTCATCTTTGACCACTAAAATTCAAACTAATCAATTGTGCACATGCTTTCTCATCAAAACTAACACATATGTCTCTTGTGCACATTAAATGGCTAATCTTTCATGGAGCAAGCTCCATAATTTCAGTGGTTATTTAGACCCTGATGTACCAGAATCTGAGGGACTCAGAGACATTATCCGATTTATTTCTACAACAAGGGTAGCTTATGCTATCACTGTTAGACCCATCATTTATGAGAATCTTATAAGGTCTTTCTGGAATTCAGCTGAAGTGATTGAAGCAGATGGTGTTAGAACCTTATCTAGAAGAATTGATAATGAGCACACTCTGATCATAACTGAAGATTCTTTGAGAAGATGTATGCATTTTGGTGATGATGCTCATGCACCAATAGAGTTGGATGAGGATGACATTACTACCTTTTTGCAGAAATTAGGTATGAAGGGGGATTTGAAGCTAAGCAGATTGTAATGGGATTAGTTTATTTGCCTTGGATATTTCTAATCCACATCTTTCAGCACTATTTCTCCAAAAGGAAAACAGGGTGGAATGATATTCCAATCATCACTTCATCGGCAATTTGTGCTCTATGCACAAACAAACCATTCAACATTTCAGCCTATGTATTTAATGGTCTGGTATCAAATATTCAAGAGGGAAGGAGACACAAGTTCTTGATGTATCCAAGATTCATTCAATGCTTGATAAATGATGCATTCCCAAATCTAGCTACAGAAGGACCAGTTCTAGATATTCTTCATTATGATGCTAAATCATACATGTACATTAAGAAGAGAGATCCCAGAAACTTCTACAGTGGAGCTTACTCACCTCTTCTTCCTTGGATGTTTCTATAAATCAATCCAAAAGAACAAGGAGAAGAACAAGATGCTCATGATCACACTAAAGAACAAGTTGTTGATGAGAAAGCTGATGGTATTGATAGGCAAAGGTCGGTATCACCCCAGGATGGTGCAGGGGGTGATTCTCATACTGAACCTGAAATTCATGACTATGCATCTCCATTTGTGTCTCTGCCTCAACCATCACCACAACCATCACCATAACCATCACCATTACAATCTCCATATAAAACTCCTATTCCATCACCAATAGCCCAACCAATAACATCTCCATTTCATCACTCACCAAAATCACCACCCCAACTATTGCCCACCATGATAACCCAACTAAGTTTGGAGACTCGACCAACATATCTAAAGCATACAAATCATCTTTGGATGAGGAGGATCAACATGTTCAAATGCCTGAAAGAGAGTAACTTCTGAGACTGCTCCCTCAGAGAGTTTTGTTGAATCTAATGTAAATAGACCAGATGAAAAAGATGATTAATCTCTGAGCTCTTGCAAAAAGTTGAAAGGATGGAAAGAATACTAAATAGGAGAGCTAGAATAATTGATGATAGGATTCTAGAACTTGATGAAAAGGAGCATGAGTTAAAAGAGTTAAAAGAAAAATAGAAGGTTGAAAAGAAAGAGAAAGAGATTGAATACTTAAAAGTTGCTCTTAACCATTCTAGAGAAGAAGTAAGTGGTCATGTTGATACTCTTGTCATTCAAACTATAGCAATGGAAGAGCAAGAGGATATTATTGAAGAACAAGCAGAGATCATCTCCAATCTCCAAAGTCAAATTGAAAGTCAAAATAAAAGGATCTCTAAACTTGAGATGTTAATTAAAATTTAAAGAAGTGCTGAGGATGAATGAAGTAAAAAAGAATGAAGAATCAAGTCTAGAAATTATGGTTTATTCTGGACAATCAGATGCTACTCAAACTGATAAGGCTAAATTTGAAGAACTAATGAGTGCTCTAGATAGCTTTTCTTCTGAAGAGTTCATAATTAATGAGGAATTTTGGGATTTTGTTGCTAACCAGAGGACCAACACTGAACCCATTATGGTCATTCCTTAATCTCAAGTTCTCTTGGAGAAAGAGTTGAGTATGCAAATGGTACTTTCTGTGTCATTATCTGAGGAACAAAAAGATATGATCAGAAAGGTTTGTGAAAAAGAAAAAGAAAAGGAAGAAAAAGAAGCTGATGATCAGGAACAAGCACAAATTGAGGCTGAAAAAGTGCTTGAGGAGATGAAAAAGATTGAATCCTTTTCTGGTCCTCCACTTCAAACTTATACCAGAAAGAGGAAATACTTATCTGAAAAGGTAAAAGGGAAGAGACCAATAGTTGAAGAAGAAAATGTGAAGAAAAAGTAAAAAGGATGACCCAAGAAATTTGGCAGCAATAGCTGAATTCCTAGATGAACATGAGAAGGTTGAGGCTCAATTAAAGAAGCAATCAGCATTCATTGATCTGGAAGAAGGGGAAATAGAAGGAGGATATGATGGCTGTAGATGTGGACAGTTCTATGCAAAAAGAAAACTTTGTAGACGAAATGGTGTTAAAGGCTCAAACTGATGACCTTATGATAAAAGCCATGTTTTTTATCAATAACGGGTATGATGCAGATGAAGTATTTAGTATGACATATGAAGGCATGAAAGTAGCAGAAGAAAAAGTCAATAAACTATTAGACCCCACGGTTGAAACAGATTATGAGAAGTCAATTGCATCCAAAGCTCAAAAGCCTAAGTTGTCCATCATGAAGAAGCAATCTCAAACTCATAAACCTCTACATCCTGATCCCTATGCAATGACTGATAGGGAAATGAAGGATTACCTCACAAGTCAAGGATTCACTAAAAGGAAATTGGGAAACATGAAAACCAACTCAATGAGAGCTGCCACACTCAGATTAATAAATGAAAAGAAAGAAAAGTTGAAGAGATTAGAAGAAGAAGAAGTCATCAATCAAAAGCCAAGATCAAGAATCTCTGCACAAGACATGCAACTTACACATAAAGATCAAGACTATATGGCACCTGTTCTTCACAAATATCCAGAGTGGTTTGCTGAACCCTCCCAACTGAAACTTCAGGAAGGGTTGACCACTGCTGAGATGATCAGATGTGTATCTACTCCAAAAGGCAAAATAGACCAGAAAATTATTGCTTGGAAGTATGATAGTTCATGGAATATGTTTATGGTTAAAAGGATCTCAGGTCTAGTGCAATTTTTTACAGAGTACTCTGCTCTGGTAAATGCACTTGAGATTCATGACCTGAAATAACTGGCTAATCTGGAGCAGATCAACCATAATGCCATGTTTAGAGGATATGAATTTGAAGGTATACTTAAAATGTTCAAGAGAACCAACAACTTCAATTCATTAAAAGCAATATGTATGAGAAAAGACAAAACTTTCAAGAACCTTTTGGAGATGAAACAGACAAAACCAACTGAAGAAGTAGTGTTTCCAAAACTTAGAGTGAAACCTACTGAATCATTGAAAAGAAAAAGGGTGGCTGGTACACATTCCTCAACACCAATCTCAAGTGTTTATTATGATGAGAAGACCTATGAATTGGTGATTGAGAGGAAGTGGGGAGGTAAAGAAGGTGCTGAAATCAGATTGTTTAGTGGCTATGAAGTGAGACTACTGGATCAATCATATATCCACTACATATACACAAGGCACTTCAGAGAATATCAAAAAAATTAGGTCAAGAAGATCTACATTTCTTTCTAAAGTGTAGCAAAATATAAAAGATGGCTTATGATCAGATTAGTGCAAAGAGAGAGAAAAGGAAGAAGAAGAAGACACCTCTACAGTTTGGCAACATTGTCAACCTAGAAGTTGATGTAGATGGTTCTCTCTTAATTCACAGGGATGGGATATCTACGGTGTCTATTTGGGAACCAATCTCACTTAGGAAACTACCACTTGAAGCCATTCACAATATGAGCAGAATGAAGATTCATGTACTAAGCAAGGATAAATGTCAGATGCTCAAGACTTTGTTAACATGATCAAGGCAATTTTGGATCCAGCTCAAGCAACACCTTTTACACCACCACAAGACCCAACAGAATGATCACAACCTCAATCACTACCCAAACATTGAAGAACATAGGCTGCATAATCCTTAGGGGGAGTATTGTTAGAACACAAAAGGATTATGCATGCCAATTCAATAGGTGAGTTGATGGTTGCTTTGCTAGATTCCCACAAGTCCAAGAAGAAATGCGGATGAAGATCCTGCACAAAAGAAAAACCAAGTATGGTCTTCACCATTTGTCAATGCGTAAGACATAAAAAATATGCGGATAAGACTTTGGTCATCCGCATTGGAATACGGATGACCAGACTAATGCGCAGAAGTATTTGTTCATCCGCATTAACCAATGCGGATAACCAACATGAAAATGCGGATGATCAAGTGAAGAAATGATGATCAAGTCAACTCATCCGCATTTGTCAATGTGGATGAACAAGCGAAGATGCGGATCAAGACTTAGACTAGTTCTGATGTAAAGGTGACGGCTGATAGACATTGAGAATATCTGTTGTCTTTTAGAATCTGTAATCAATCACTTTTATTATTATATACAAAAGCATTTATGAGTATATTCTTGCATTAATTGTCTGTTGATTGTTTGTTTCCACCATTCAATCATTAACTCGATCACTATATTCGATCCTTAGTAAGAATCTCACTCTTACTAACCTAGTCATGTGTTTCGTTTGTTGCCTCCGTTACGACTTACCAGATCATGATGATGTTTGTGTTTAGCACAATATTGCACCCGTTTGACCTCGAGTCGCACTGGTGGGGTTCATCAGACCCAGTAGTACTACCTAAGATTTCCCGGTAGTTACCATTATTAACGATCGAAAGTGTGAGGATTTTGAAGGTATTAAGCACTACGTTAAAACATACACAACTTATAAAAATAAAATAGCGTTTGAGTACAAGTATGCTACCTTTCCCAGAAGAGAGTTTATAAAATAGAGGGGCATGAACTCACCTGGTGTATAATGATAATGAATAAAGAGACTCGTGATAGGTGCAAAGACAACCCTTCAAAAGTTACCTAGAACATACAAGTACATAAGTGCGTGTACACAGAAAACTTAACAACCCTAGGTTAACCTAGTGACCCGTTTGACCCTTTGGTGACATATTTATTGAAATATTGTTTAATCATATAAGATAACTTAACATACAAGAGTATCATGCAATTCATCCATGCGTATCACATTATCAACCTAGGTTCTACCTAAGTCATCATGCCACATTAGATCATCATACACTCATGCAAATCTCAAACAACCATCATGCTCAATCAATATAAATACATCACATCTAACAATTCATACGCGAGGTCTAATCATGCACTACATGCCATGTGAAGCCACCCACGACCTCACATCCTAAACCCTGCCTATCCTACTAAGTAGGGGCCTCAGATTCTCATGCATGTACAACAATCATAATCACATTACTAGTATACATAGTGACAACCAATTCCAACCCAATCATGGTTCTCTAAACACTAACTACTATTTATTACCATGTAAGATCATCAAACCTAAATTTCTTACATGATCAACCAAGCATCCATATAACTCAATATTCACATTCCATCATATTAAACATCATCAACAATCATTCTAACATGATCCTAACATCATAAGCATGCCTAATTTAGTATATCCAATGTTCCACAAAAATAAAGTTTCCCTTTCAGGAAAGTAATACCCAAAAGTGATCTAGCATCTAATTCAATCATAATGTCAACAATTATATACCTAATCAAGTTCATAGCATTCATTCTAACATGCTAATAACCTCCAAAACATCCAAATTCCTAAACATCAAACACAAAAGTTCATACTTTTAGTAAGTCATGATCAAAATTACAATTTCATGGATTTTCTTGCACAATTCAATTAAACTAACATATAAGCATTACATCTAACATCTTAGCATCACCAAATCATGAATTCCAAGAACAAAAAGTTTCCTCTTATGGCAATGTATGAACTAGATGATCAAACCCTAGATTTCTTGCACAATCAACATAATCTAGCATTCATACAACCTAACTAACATCATATAACTATCTAACAATCATCAATTTAGAAATTAGGGTTCATCTACATCAAAAACTATGATCAACATAATAAAACATACCTTTAAACGTGTAGAATCAAGAATTGGACTTGTAAAACACCTTGTAACACTTGGAATCAACCAAAATTGAATTGTTCTTGTTGTTTCTAACTCAAAATCACATAGAGAGAGGGTGGGGTGGGGGTTTTGACCGAATAAGGGGGGTTTGGGGTGGGATTAGGGTTTGATTTTGATTAAATATGGTAACTTTTAGTTAAAAAGGCAATTACAATTTAACCCCTTGATTTTTATTTTATAAAAACTAATCTTTCTAATACTTTTTAAATTGTTCTTAACTACCAAACACAAGTATTATTAACCAATAGTCACAATCCTAGACATTTACAATAAGTCATATATATTACATGTTGTCACGTTATCGCGTAAAACTTATAAAAAAAACATTTAAAATTCCATAAAATCATGAACCACATAATCACAACTAAGAATCAAAATTATTAATTAGATTATTATTGTTTATCATAGATTATTATTATTAAGTCACCAACATTCAACGACAACTAGTGTGGGCTCACGATACGTGTATGCAAGACTTAACGGAACTAACGGAGTTTGGTAACGGAAAATTACTGGATGTCACAACTACTAGATGTAACCTACATCGGCTAGGCGATGTGGCAGTATCGCATGTACCCTCTGCATGCATGTCACGTGTCATGCATGCATTACCTTGATCCCCTTTTTGCCTTGCGGCCCACATCCTTATCCTGATGTGGTTCGTATTGGGTTCCACACGTTAGATTTTGCCTATTAGTTAGGATACATATGCTAGATCCAAATTGTTTTCTTAGCCTAGTTGATGCGGCTCGCATCCTTTTGGCAATGCACCCCACATCGGTTGTTGCGACCTACAACATTGTTTTGTTGCGACCTAAGTTTTTGAAGGTGTTACAATGTATATTAATAATATTTATATATGTGTGTTATGTGCTCAATGGTTAGATTAAGCTATGGTGGTTAACTTATAATCTGTAATATGAGAAGTATCTGTGTAATGTGCCAGACGAGTAGTTTAGACTATGTTATTTGTATATTAATGATTGAATACTTATATTAAAGGAATACATATTTATATGTATTAAAATAAATATTATCATAAACCTAGAGCTCACTCAACTTTATTCATTTTTAGTTTGCATGTTAGATTGACGCCATTTTTATATTAGTGTATCGTAGACCTTTTGGTATGGATTAGTAGGCCACCTAGCATCATGACTTGGCATTCCCACCTTAGATGTTTTTTGAGATCAGATTGTATGAATATGACTTATGTTCATATAGAATTGTGGGTTGAATGTTTCCACTGTAAATGATGTATGGTATTCAATTTGCTATGCAAAAGTAGCTATTTTAAGACCAATGAAAGGCTTTCTGTTTGCAGCATTTCACTTTCTTTGATTGATTTATCCTCCTCATTAGATGATAATTCAATTCTTTAGAGGATGATAAATTAGTAGACTCACTGATTCTACCATTTTAGGTTCATAAAGTAGTAAGAGGAGAATTCTCAATATTCTATGTTTGTAGTTGGGGAGGAAGTTGAGAAGATTATGGCTATACATTGTGAAGTTCACCACTAGATTCATCGACTAGTGACAGTGATTGCTCGCTCAACATACAGTAGAGTTAATGATGACTCACTCTCTATAACAACTTCTTCTTTCGCCAAGACATTTTACTCTTGTACAACTTGTTCTTGCAAAATAGGCTTATTAAGATGTAACTTATGAGGAATCTCATTTATATCTTGGTTGTTCTTGGTAATCATCATCCTAGTTGATCTACTGGTTGTTCTTGTTAATCGATCATATATTTGTTGTTGCAATCATAGGAGTAGACCAAAAGGAACATCAAGAGTATGTGTTTTTAGGATCTCTTTTATAAAAATGTAAGCATTACATCATGTCATTATAAACCTAAACAAACATAGTGTATTGTCTGTTGGTACATAAAGCTACTATAGAAGAGGATATGGTTAGAGGAATATTATTCCATACAGTCTTCCTTTGGAGAGACAATGTTAAAACATATGAATAAAAAGTATGTATTATTTAGGATCTCTTTTATAAAAAAAGCATAAGTGTGACATCATTCCATTAAAAATATATGCAAAAAATAGTGTATTGTCTATTGATACATAAAGCTACTATGGTAGAGGATGTGGTTAGAGGAATATTATTCCATACAGTCTTCCTTTGGAGAGACAATGTTGAAACATATGGATAAAAATAATTTCTTGATTTATTTCCTAGCAAAATCTCCTTCATATCCAATGTTGGCAAACATATCCAGAATATCATATTCATCAAGCTTTGTTGTCTGATTAGCATGATTGCTAAACTATAAACATCTTCTCATGCTTTCTTTTGTAATGATGATTTTGGTGCAAAGAGTTCTAGATATCCTTGCTTCTCCATCGATATGTGACATCTTAGTAGTGTTTCAAAAACTTCTGATGATCTTTTAGTAGATGAATGGCCTCATAGTACTCGCATACACTAGTCTAGTTATTAGATTGTATCTAATTATATCTCTCAATTCAAATCTTTCAGGACACTCTACATCAAGAAGTCAACTTTTATTGAGCGTCACAACCTGTTAAGATCTGCTATAATTATCTGCACAAAAGACAAGTATATGAGAACATGATAAATTAAGATTTCAAGATTAAATCCTTATTATCATGATGATAAATTAAGATTTCAAGATTAAATCCTTATTATCATGATGATATCATAAAACTTTTAAAAGTTTATGATACCAATCGTTCAAGTGAGATTGACTTTTTAAAATAACTTTATAAACATGAACATATGTATGTACTTGTTCATATATGATTATGATTCCTTTTCTGTTAATTTTACAAACTTTATTTGATTTCATATCATTCACTTGGTCATATCAATTTTTAACATTTAATCAATTGTTTGAATCACAAAAACTTAGTTTAATGTAAAATGATGATGCTATATTTTTTTATTCTGGTCTGTTTGTTAAAAGTGATTAAACTGGAGTTGTTAATCATCCTCTTGCTATATAGGAACACATTTAGTTTGTTAAAACTCAGGTAACTGACTAGAGTACTCAAAATATTCATGTTGATTCAATAGGTTATTTGAATCGATGTTCATCTGTTTGATTTCAGTAAAAAATAATGAAAACTTCACCCTTTAATCAATATTACTATTGCTAATGATCAATTACAGATGGATAGTTGTTGATTTGAATCCGTATTGATGTTGAAATTATGAGGAATAAGAACACACACGGAAAACACACACTTTCACTAGGAACACTAATGAAAAATGAGGTCTAGTAACGCCAAATTTTAATTTATAGGTAAACCTTTTGAATTTTTAAAATTTTCTTAAATGTAAAGTAATGTGAATGAATAGATTAGTTATTTACACTAGAGTACTATTCATCACAATGTGAACCGTTGATCGTATTTCGAAACAGATGAACAACTCTCAGTCGCATTGGAGTACTATTGCTCGTATATGTGAAATGTGGACTCACATTACACTCTAATTAAACAAATAACAACCTGTCTGATATGAATGAACAACTCATAACAACATGTAAATTAAGTTATTCTCTTTGACACTCTTCATTACATTTATTTTATTTAGATGCGAGAGAACAAAAGTTATACGTATACCACTTTGGAAATTCGTATTGACATTTTTTCCTGTATCTCTCATCACTTAGAATAATAATTAAAGTTAAGATCACTATAGATGAACAAAACACAACCGTATGTGTTCAAGCCACCACATGTGACACTGTTCACCTCATTAACTTGTTTTATAATTATGTTTGACATTTTACTCGCATGTAATGTTTTCTCAATGTGAATGTGAACTTCATTTGCATCAACACTATTACCCGAAACTAATTTACCTTGGGCAAATTTAATCTATAATCATATGTGAATTCTTTTGATCCCAATCCAATCACACATTCATATATGATATGCCATAGGGGATGGTTTCTAAGAAAATCAATAGTTATGTGAAAATCATAGAAAATCATAAAAAACAATTATATAATTCATAAATTTTATGTTATTTTAGTTGCTAAAAGGTTTTTTTTAAGTATTTGTTAAATATATGTTGAGAATAAATACGTGAATAAATATAAAATAGTTACGTATACATAACGTATATATGATGTATGTGTAAAACCATGCTATGGTTTTTATTTGATCCATACCCTTATATATATATATATATACACATACACACACAAATATAAAGGGTAGTGATAAAAAAATTATAAGTTATGTTATCGACAATGTTTTTAAAATCAGACCGGACAGTGAACCGGACGTCTTACCGGTCTAATGGTCAGACCGGCTCAACCAATCGGGACCGTATATAAGAACCGGATAAAATTGTAAATATTTTTTATAAATATATGTAAAAGTTACAAAAAAATAAAAAAATATATAAAAAAACCGGTTCAACAAGTCCGACCACTGGTTCAACATTAAAACGGTTTTAACATCGAACCAGACTAAATCGAAGTCCGATTCCCGGTCCAACCGGTCGAACCAACCGATCCGGTCCAGTTTTCAAAACCTTGGTGGTCAGTTTCATTACTTTCCTTTAGTTTCCAAATAAATTTATGGTTTTGTTAGGATGTGTGAACTATGCCATAGTCATCTTTGACCATCATCTCTTCATTCGTAAATCAAATTTCACTTGGTAGAAGATGAATTATATTAGATTGTTTTCCTTAAATACATGCAAAAAAACCTGTCTACAAAGTTCTTTCTCTCTGCGCCTTAATGATTTATTGATTTATTTATTGATTTATTGATTTATTTATTTATTTATTTATTTATTTATTTATTTATTTTATTTATTTATTTATTTATTTATTTATTTATTTATTTATTTATTTATTTATTTATTTATTTATTTATTTATTTATTTATTTATTTACGTGGTCCCAGTGTGAAAAAGCAATGGCAGCTTTTTCTTCACCTGGAAGACAGATATCACCTTTTGTAGAACAGAGTGTCAGGGGGATTGAGTGTGTCAGACGGCTGAAGAAGGAAGGCATCACTTTCTTTTCAAAACAAACGCTAACGCTAACTCAGTTCGTTTCTCGTAGTACGTATAACAACATTCAGATCCAAGGGTTCGTGTAGTGTAATTTACGCTATCTATGTAGAGATATGAAGATTATAATGTTGATATAATAGAATGCGAAGGTGGAAAGACGGAGATGATTGAATCGGCGGTGGACGAAAGACAGGCGCTCCTTCCGAAGAACAGGGTCAATACGTCCTCTCAGATAGCCATCGTCGGTTCCAATGTTTGCCCCATCCAATCTCTTGATTACGAGTAATCCTTCACTCTAATTCTCAACTTTTACAGTTAGATCCTTTTGTGTCTAATGGAGATGACGATGAGATCTCACAAATTGATTTTCACAATCGCTTGGTCTAGTAATTATGTTATTGAAAATACATGTTGATCACTCTCTTTGCAGGATTTATGAAAATGATCTTTTCAAGCAGGACTGGAGATCGAGGAAGAAGGTGCAGATACTACAGTATGTCACATTGAAGTGGACGTTAGCACTTCTCATAGGAGTATCTACAGGGCTTGTGGGATTCTTTAATAACCTTGCAGTGGAGAACATTGCTGGCTTCAAGTTTCTACTCACCACTCAGCTTATGCTTCAGCATAAGTAAGCTTAATCTGAATTTAGCCAATCATTTCATTATGGATCTATAAATTTGAGAATTTGGAGCAACCGTCAACTGTTTGTGACTCAGTGCAGATATTACCAGGCATTATAGCATTTGCTGGTATAAATCTGCTTCTTGCAACTTGTGCTGGTGTCCTCTGTGCTTATATTGCCCCTGCAGCTGCCGGATCCGGTATACCTGAAGTTAAAGCTTATCTTAATGGGATAGATGCACATTCTATTCTTGCCCCAAGTACCCTTTTCGTAAAGGTGTGCATCAACTAACTAATGACATATATATTTATTAAATAAGTTTACAATTTGATCTACCCATGATTTTTTATAGCACTTATTTTCATTTTCAGTATTATTGCTTCATTACTTACTTACGACTTCAAATTATCGTTTTATAATCTCTTAGTCTTTATTACTAACTATTTAAGTTTTTCTTTATTCAACAAGTGTTATACAAGGGTTCTACCTCATTTTTTGTAATTTTATTTTTAGTTAGTTAATATGAAGTAACACTCATGAGGATGTTCGTTAATGGTTAGTGATATTGTTTGACGTCTCTATTGATTGTATAGATATTTGGATCCATACTTGGTGTTGCTGCTGGATTTGTTGTGGGAAAGGAGGGACCCATGGTGCACACTGGGGCTTGTATAGCCAACTTACTTGGTCAGGGAGGCTCTAGAAAGTACCATTTGACATGGAAATGGCTAAGATACTTTAAAAATGATAGGGACCGAAGGGACCTAATCACCTGTGGAGCTGCTGCTGGTGTTGCAGCCGCCTTCCGTGCCCCAGTTGGTGGAGTCCTCTTTGCACTTGAAGAAGTAGCCTCATGGTTTCTCTTCAACTCTTTCTCATATACACTTCTATTAAAAAATTAAACGGGCCAAAGTTGACACCTCTGCATTTATTTGATAGAAAATGATTAATTTTCTGCAAATATAACATCTTGTAGGTGGCGGAGTGCTCTTTTGTGGAGAACCTTTTTCACCACGGCTGTGGTGGCTGTGGTATTGAGATCTCTTATAGAATTTTGTAGAAGTGGAAAGTGTGGGCTATTTGGCGAAGGGGGTCTCATAATGTTTGATATCAATAGCTCAATACCAGATTATAACATGGTAGATCTTTTGGCTGTCGCATTAATTGGAGTTGTTGGTGGAATCTTAGGAAGTTTATATAATTATCTCGTCGACAAGGTCCTGCGTACTTATAGCATCATCAACGAGTAAGCCTTCTTAGTTCTTACTGTTTAACCTTTAAATGTTCACAAATTCATCAAATAAACCAATCTGATACCACCAAAACTCAGGAAGATAAATCAGGAAATGTTTGAATCTGCAGTTGTCACAGAATTTTTGATTGTCATGACTTCAAATCTTGATAATCAGCTTTTAACTCTGGGATTGTTTTTGTTGGTTTTTGCAGGAAAGGTCCTCCTTTTAGGGTGTTTCTGGTTGTTATAATTTCGCTCTTAACGTCTTGTTGTGCCTTTGGCATTCCCTGGTTTACAAAGTGTATCCCATGCCCTGTTGGCTTGGAGGAAGAATGCCCTGCAGTAGGCCGTTCTGGGAGCTACAAATACTTCCAGTGTCCACCCGGCCATTATAATGATCTTGCTTCGCTTATACTCAACACTAATGATGACGCCATCCGTAGCTTATTAAGTTCCCTTAATGCAAATGAATTCCGTATAACTACCCTTCTTGTTTTCTTTCTTTCTATGTATGCCCTCGGTATCATAACTTATGGCATTGCAATTCCATCTGGACTGTTCATTCCTGTTATTCTTGCTGGAGCATCATATGGTCGTCTTCTTGGTAGTCTACTTGTTTCCTTCTCAAATCTTAATGTTGGTCTCTTTGCTCTCCTTGGGTCCGCCTCTTTTTTAGGCGGCACTATGAGAATGACTGTTTCCCTTTGTGTCATTCTCCTTGAACTCACAAATAATCTCCTTATGCTTCCATTGATGATGCTCGTTCTCCTTATTTCAAAATCCGTTGCTGATAATTTCAACAAGGGTGTTTACGACCAGATTGTAAAAATGAAGGGGCTACCTTTTCTTGAATCCCATGCTGAACCATACCTCAAACAGTTGGTTGCCGGAGATGTTGTTTCTGGACCGTTGATCTCGTTTTCTGGTGTTGAGAAAGTTAGTAACATCGTACATACTTTAAGATTGACTTCACATAATGTTTTCCTGTTATTGATGAGCCACCTTTCTTGGAAGCCCCAGAACTTTGTGGGGTCGTTTTAAGGTCTCATTTGATTGTTTTGCTTAAAGGAAAGATGTTTACTAAAGATAGACGTTTGACTGGGACCGAAATGCTACAAAGGTACCATGCGTCTGATTTTGCAAAAGCAGGATTAGGAAGGGGCCTGAAATTGGAAGATTTGGATATTCAGCCTGAAGATATGGATATGTATGTTGACCTTCACCCAATTACTAACACATCACCTTACACCGTTGTAGAAACAATGTCTCTGGCCAAAGCTGCTGTTGCTTTCAGAGAGCTCGGGCTTAGGCATTTGTGTGTAGTGCCAAAGACTCCCGGGGTAAGATTTCCTTTTTTTCATGCTAATTAGAGGTGGAAAGTGGACGGGTTGGATAATGGGTCAAAACAAGTAATTTTGTTCCAATGGGATTGTATTGACTTGAAGTAGTTATTGTCCGAAAGATCTTTTTTAAAATAAATAATTAGGGTGTTACAGAAATTACACTATTTTGATCATAACTTAATGTCTTAAATAAATGATTCAGATGATTTTATGCATTTAAAATACACTTTTGACATGTAAACGGGTCAAAATTACCTATTCCAATTAGCTCCTTATATGATCCTACATGAGCATAGTATACGTTTAGGGAAATTATACTCTGATTTCTTATATTTTTTACAGAGGCCACCAGTAGTTGGTATTTTGACAAGGCATGACTTCATGCCCGAGCACATTTTGGGACTCTACCCGGGCATCGACCAACACAAATAGATGGACAAGCAGTAGTAGCACACAATGACCTGCCATATGCCTATGCTTTAGGTATTTATAGTATTTACATGTAATTTACCTAATAGTATTTATTAGAGTTTATTAATGATTGTTGAATGCAATCAAGATGAATTAATGGTAGTTTTAATGTTGGTAAAGTATGTGAGAAAATTATGAAACAAGTATCTTTGGATGGGATGTTCATGTTGTGGGATTTCTTTTCTGGAAATAGTGTTTGTTTTACAAAACAAACATGGTTCCTGATTTGGATTTGGGATGTTCCGCTAGTCCCACTAGCCGAAGTAGCATACGTTGTATAAGCTTGTAGGGGTTGGCTTGGAATGGAGTTGATAGTAGTTAACATGTACTACTAGTTTTACTAGTAGTACCAGACTACCAGCTGATGTAGGACCAGCTTTGGATCTGATAGTAGGACCAGCTGATGTTATATTGGGCTTTTTTGATTGGTGGATGTTAACGAGTCAACTAACATATAACACCGTAACTTTTTATGTTTCCTACTCATGTACTACTAATTTTACTAGCAGATGTTAACTACTCACACTTCTTTTTTAATAACCACTTTTGGTAAGGATCCGAAAAATTATCTGAAAACAAGCTCCTGCATGCATATATTTTTTCATATCAAAAACTAACATTAGTTGATTTTTATATACGTATATATTTAATGTGTAATTAATTATTAGATTGTATATGAAATTCGTCAAACTTTCTTTTTCATTTCTCAACCTGCGCAATAATACACGATATTAATTATTTGTTTCTGTTAAAATTGTACATGTTTCTACTGTTAATTTTAATAACTAAAATAAATAAAGAATATATTATTTAGTTTTAATATCCTTATTTTAATTTATTTTTTTTATCAAAGATAAGCATTTAGAATATTTAATAAATATAGAACCAAAATAGAGATTACAATTTTCGTTAGTCCACTAATAAAAAAAGTAGTATTAGGTCCGTTTGTTAAAAGAAAGTATTAAGGGGCTATAAGTCTATAACAATTAATAAAGTTTAAACAAAAGGTGTGAGTGAGTAATAAAAAGAAGTGTGAGTTTGTGATATCATTGTTGGAATGGTTGTCTATTTGCTAGTCAAATTAATGAAACATGAACAGTAAATATAAAAACAGTTAATTATGTTAGATGTATGTTAGTCGACCGGTTCGTTGGTCAAAATGATGGAACATCACATCTGTTGGAGCCGGTCCAATTAGCAGTTTTAATGCCATCTCAACTTCTCTCCTGCTTTCCCCTGCAAGCTTATATGCCACCTATGTTACTTCTAGTAGTTTGATTAGAGAAACACCCATAATAAATAAATAATAATCACAAAACAACATTTAAATTTATGATTGTTTGCGAAACGACACTATCTTTTAGAAAATTTTGGATGCTGTGATCGGTGGACATATATTATGTCATAAAAGTTCAAGCTGTCATGCAAAGAACAAGTGAAAATGATTGATTAATACCACACCTTGCCAACCACTATCAGTGAGCATGCGTGGTGTGTTGACAACCCGTAGTGCCACCGTCCAAATTGAAGTTTTTGCATCTAAGCCACACCTATAAATCATCCTAATAGTGATGGAAAACTGTTGTTAGTTCAAATTGACCCGTTAACTATTTAAAATTCTAAATTTAATCCGTGTAGTGTTCATATTATTTTTCTTACTAATTTGGTATTTATAATAATTTTCATTCATTAATTTTGAAATATACTTAAATATGATCGTGTTTAAATTTTTTTTGACGTCCTAGTCTAAATTTATTAAAAAAAATAGTGTTTTAGACTTTTTTTTTAAATTTCACTTAAAATATGTATTTTATTATAAATAGACGTTTTAATTTTCGTAAAAAAAGTTATATATGCCGTATAGCACTCACTATACAACACATATATGTAATATGGGGAAATCAAAATCCTCAAAAATTTGAGAAAAAAAGTTCTATGCGGCGTAAGTCAATATTAGAGGTGTTCAAAAATATCTTAACCCCAAACTGAATCCGAAATATCTGAAAATCCGAATATTCGAATATTCGGTTATCCGAAAAAATTTAGATTTTCGATATTCTCAAATATTTCGGATATTTTAATAAAATCTTCATATATCCGAAAAAATTTAATATATTTTGTTATATTTTGATAAAACTTATTAAATAAATTTTTTTAATTCGGATATCCGAACGGATATTCGAATCCAAATCCAAAATTTCGGATATTCGATCCGATCGGATATTCAAAATTTTGAATTCGGATTCGGATAGTGAAATCATTTATCTGAAATTTTCGAATATATGAATTTGAACACCCTAATCATATACGTCTTGTATGGTCCAGTCGCGAGCAAAAATGATACCATGTATCAGATAAT
This sequence comes from Flaveria trinervia, assembly GCA_025506515.1. NCBI lineage: Eukaryota > Viridiplantae > Streptophyta > Magnoliopsida > Asterales > Asteraceae > Flaveria > Flaveria trinervia. The sequence continues at coordinate 25,188,230 of CM046455.1, read as the reverse complement.
TTAAGGTGTTGTTTATATTCCTAGTATGGTATTGTACGGGACATAATTAGTGGGCGTCTAGATGAAAGAACCGTTATCATTGCCCCAATTGGTGTCTAGATGAAAGAACCGTTATCATTGCCCCAATTATTTTCTTCTATTTATATGAGTGTAATATCAATCTAGCTCCTTGAATACTTATATCATGTTATTGTCAATAACAAATTATTAAACCTTAAGTAGTGATATATTTATATATAGTAGAACACTAAATTATCATGAAAACAAAATAATAAACATCATTAGTTGATTTTTTATAAGAGTTCATTTTTTCAATTTCATATTTCTAACACACAAAACTTGATTATTATTTCATAGATTTTTTTTGCAACTGTCTCCTATTGTTGGACTTGAAACATAATTATTAAATAGTAGTTGAGTTTAATATGAATTCTATCTAGTTGTTTAATTTTAAAAAAAGTTAGCATTAAAAAAATACCATAATCATTAATATTATTGAAACTTGAGTAGCTTTTGAAATTAAAAAAGTATGAGTGACTTTGATAATATATAAAAGAATCTAGTTGAAAAAGTATGAGTGAGTTTAATATAATCATAAAAAACTTAGCTAGGTGAAATAATCTCTTGTATATTTGTAAGCCTAAGGCCTTCACAAGTAAACCCAAAGCCTTTGCAAGTGGAGTTAACCACATGTGACTTGGTCCGCCATAATTGATTCTCCTGCGCAACTTGTTACGGCCCCAAGTAAGTGACATTGGCCCAACCGGGGAGTCTTGATCTAAGCGTGTTATCAAAAGGCCCATTTGATATATCAACTAGTTACGAAGAAGAATCAGTTGCAAAATCTATTCTAAATAAAAAAGGACCTGCATTCATGAAGACCAATATTTATGGAGAGGAATCAATAGGATTTTTTTTAATATAAATGTGGTTCTCCTTGAAAGTGGTTATTCTTTATTTTAGTTGAACGTAGCTTGCATTTTCTATATTTAATTTTCACTGATGTCTTAAATAACCTTTGTTTTGGTTAATAAAAATCATCCGAAAAGTGTCTTATATTATCTTCGCATCTGTTAATTCTTGGGAGATTCGGTTCATCCCGAATAGAATCATATCATTGGTGCTTTCATACACGTACTTCAATGCCTCCGCGTTGTGAAAATCAAACCATCGAAGAGTCCATTGATGCCTTGGCCGAAGCGTTCTCATCCAGCTCCAAAGAAAACTCTCTAAAGATTGATGCTCTCACAAACCAACTCGCAACGCAAGAGGAGCAAACAACCCTCCTAAGACAAATGGAGTTCTTCCGAAGTCAAGTTCAAGATCAACTTCTAAAGGAAAACTCCAACTTCTGAAGACAAAGTATCTGCTCTTCTGAAGCTTCAACACTTAGAAGAAATAAAGACTACAACTTCCGAAGTATGAAGTCCCAAGGAAGCCTCGGAAGAAGTATCCAATTCAGAAGTATAAGTGGCTTCGAAAGAACAAGTTCTTCCGAAGCCAGTTAACCTTCGGAAGTAGCTACTATGAACCAATGGACATAAGTATGATATCTCTGACACTCCGTTACAGACCTCTAATATACTGCATGGCATTTTCTATAAAACTCATGTAATTGACCATACTTTATTCCACTGTTCACCTTTATCAGTTAGTACAGTTGCCAACTTTAGTTGGTGACAAAAGGTAAGTCATGGATATGTCATGACTACCGTATCTTAGATAACACTTTATCTAAGATACCTTAAGTTTAGCTTTGTAGTAGTTGCTTTAATATAAGGTTTCCAACTGGTATCAAAGTATATCCGGCTGTATGTAGTAGTATATATACTTTCTCATCGTAACTCATGTAATATGCTTGTAAGAGTCTTGTAATACTTTGAGTTGAGAAATAATATATATAAGTATCTTGAGAAACTATTCTCTTGTGTTTGCTTTGATTTACTTAGTATATTATCATCAACTCTTAGAAGGATTCTGCTTCATCACAAACCCGAGTGTTTCTTAGTGAGTTTGAGTGAAAATACTTGTGTTGAGTATAAAAACCAATCATTCAATTGGTATCAGAGCTTTTTAGGCTCTTGATTGTGTAATCTTACCATCCTAATCAACCTCTTTTTCACTCACCTACTCACTACACTCAAAATGGCTCTTAACCAGAAATCTGAATATGAAATGGGGACGATGACTAAAGCACCTATTATCACCCCCAAAAAACATCAGACAACAGAGTAGGTGTATTGAAGGGTTCATCGGATATCAAGACAGCCGAATGTGGAAATCTATCACCAATGGTCCCTACAAGCCAAAGGTTACAGAACCTGCTGGAGGTGGTGCAATGATAAAGAAGGCGGTAGAAGATTACTTTGAAGAAGACCACAAACGACTTGATATTGATGGCTAGGCCATGACTGTTTTGATGACTGCTATACCCAACTCCATCATGGTGGGGTTTGTGCATTGCCAGTCAGCTAAAGAACTGTTTGATGCCTTAACCAAATATACGCAAACTCTAATGACTCAAAGAAAGATTCACTAAAGAAACAGTTTGAAAAATTTACACACATTGCTGTAGAGACCCCGAGCCAGCAATACTTCAGGCACATGGATCTTATCTCCTTCTTTTAGTTTGTGGGAGTAACTCCTGAATTGAGAGATCTCTCAAGGAAATTCATGAGTGCACTTCCAAATCAGTAGGCGTTCTATTATGTCTCTATCAAGAGGACAGAAAATCTGAACTCTCTCTCCATGACTGAACTATACGGCTTTTATATGGATATTGTGTATAGATGGAAAACAAGAGTGGCCGCCAAATGAGTAGCCTTCAAGCCTTCCTACTTGAAACACATTTATGGTTGTAGAAGGCTCAAGACCCCCAGAACCTCAGCAGTATCCTTAGCAGACATCATGTTCTTCTAGGCCTTACATTACATTTCCTGAGACTCCAAGGTCTCAATGGGCTCAACCGAGTCCTTTTCAGGACAGTTTGGGTTCGAAAAAGCAGAGGATAAGTGTTACAACTGTAACCAGCTGGGTTATTTTGCTAGGGAACGCAAAGCTCCCAAATCAAATCTGGGATCTACTCATGCCTCCACTGTTAGGACCGTTTTCATACGAAGTACTAACGAATTTTGCGTGAGACCAGATCAAATAGTGCGGAATCCTATTTGATTGGCGATCCAATAAGTGAGAACGACAACCTGATCGATCTAACAATGAAACAATCGTTAAGAATTGATTAGAAATCGATCAGGAACGAACTATGAAGTTGGATAAGCTGTTTAGGATGCTCTGGACGGCTAGGGTTTTTGAATATTCAAAGTTCCTATTTTTTTCCACAAATTATGTGGTATTTATAGCTTTGTATTTTTCATTCGTACGACTGAACGATTAGCATGGTTCAGTCGTGTGACTGACTCATGCGGATGATTCATACGCACGACTGAAGGTTCAGTCGTACGACTGACTCAATATTATATTTCAGTCATACGATTGATCCAGTCTCCTAGTTCAGTCATGTGACTGGTCCATAAGTATGATTTATTCATGCGTTTGGCCCATAAATATGGTCCATTAGCATGAATAATCATCTGACTAAATTGAACATATTTCTTAATCATTATTGACTTAGAATTATGTACAACAACCTCAAACCTATATATAATGTTCATATATATGAATTATACCAAATGCAATAATAATATGAAATATTCAAAGACAAATAAACATCAAAAGCATGTCATAATTCATTAAGTAGTTACATTACACATGTGTAAGAAATGAAAGACTTTTACATTAAGAACATAAACTAGGAACATGATGTATCAACAAACTCCCCCTTGGACCTAGTTTATCCTATTTTCTAACATTCTTCACATGCTCTTGGAATTTCTTGTACTTCTCTTCTCTGGTGACTCCCGCATGTATCTCAAATGCGAAGTAGAGTCGTATAACATGTTGGAATTGTAGAGCTTTTGCAATATCTTGCGTGTCATAGAACAGTGGCCACCTGTATAGAGTGTAGACATCTTCATCAGACAAGTTAGTAAGCCACATTGGGTCAAATACCTGATAGTCTTAATCTTTCCTTCTCTATTCAGAACTATGACCGTTTCCCCCGTCCTCCAGTCATAATACCACCATTTGAAGTGTGGAGTGAAGTCCTGAGGCATCTCCCTTAAAGGAATCTTAGACATTGTGCGTTGGGGACTCCACTTCAACACCACCTTAGGTCTTCCAGATATAGTATCAACTTCAGTCTTATGAATGAACCGCTTAGGTTGTTGAGGCCTGAAGTTAACCCATCTGGTGTGGTATTCTTTCTTCAACGACTTCTTAAACCATCCCGACATCTTCCTCGGGTACAAAAGGTCTAAACTGGCCAATTTGTTTAAATCAAAACCAAGAAGAGTCTAATAGGCCCAATTGATGATCTTGCCAGACACTTTATGATGTTTCATGAATCTGTAAAGTTTGGTGTACGCATTCAGCTTTGGAGGTGCACGTTGGGCCTTCATCTCTGATAAACAAACTGTCCATTCAGCCTTCTTAAGATCAACATTAGCATCTATAGCTTGGGCTTTACTCTCATCCTTTGATTTCTTTTTCTCAATCTCATCCATCTTCACAAAAGTATCACTGCCAAAAGTTTCACCAAAGTCTAGGATAACGTTGCCCTCAAGTTCAGTGTACTGTGGATAGTAATTAGATGTGTCATTTTCAATCTCAATCTCATCCACTCCTTGTAGCTCCTCATCACTCAAAACATCTACTTCAGGAGCATCTTTAACAAGCTCATATGGATTCAATCTAAACATCTCATCGAGCTGCTCATCAGTCAAGTCATGAAGGATTTCTTCTTCTTTTCGAGTGTAGCTCACTGACCTTCGCACAATCCCTTGCAAGTCAAGAATCATAGTTAGTTGAGTCTTGACTTGCTCAAGGGGAAGAACATCATAATCATCAGCCTGTGGAGCTTTGCCTTTGCCCTGATCATGTGTCTCCTCAGCTGGAGCTGAGGAGGACGCGACTCTTTTGGAGTGCCTCTCCGTTGCTGCTTGAGTTAAGGCTGATGCAGATGCATCACCTTCTTGATCATCATTATCATCCTTATAATCTCCTTTTCCCTTTCCACTTGGTCCTACTTCCTTATCATCATCATCTTCTTTCGATTCATCATCGGTAAGCTCATCATCATCATCATCTCCACCATTGTTGGACCAAAAGAACCAATGAGCCAGATCAGAAAAACCTCTAAGTCCCACAGACATCACAACAACTGCTGAAGACTTGATCAGTTGTTTTATAAAGTCTGAAGAGCAACAGCTGAAGTACAAGTACTGAAGACTTCAACAGCTGAAGATCAAAGTCTGAAGATCAACAGCTGAAGAACTAAAGTACTAAAGGTCAACAACTGAAGATCAAAGTCTGAAGATCAACAACTGAAGACAACAGCTGAAGACAACAGCTGAAGACAACAGCTGAAGACAACAGCTGAAGACATCAGCTGAAGACATCAGCTGATGACAACAGCTGACGTTCAAGTACAAGTACTGAAGCCTTCAAAGTTTGTTACAACAGCTGAAGAAGCATTCTTCAGTTGTTGTGATGGTTTCCTTTCAGTAGTTTTCTTTTCGTTTAAGTTTTTATAAAACGACTGAAGAGCATGTTCTTCAGTCGTTGTAGTTTCAGTAGTTTCTTTTCAGTAGTTGTAGTAACTGATAACACTTAGTATTTTTGTAAGAAGATGTCAGCTGTTTTGACATCTTCAGTAGTTGTGTTTCAGTTGTTTGAATAATTCTGTTAGATGTCACTATCAAGTGACATCAGCAGACGTCACATCTCATATATAAGGAATGTTCCACCATGACATTCCTATGTAAGGGATGATTGACCTGATTGTATGTGTGACATTTTGCCACCACGAAAGCGCGTCTTGAATGAAATCTTTGATTCGCAGAATTTCTTCTATAATCGTTCACTCTTGCTTTGAATGTCTATTATTATCTTGTGAATTGGCTAAATGATTTGTTAAAATTCTGCTGCAATAATCTCTAATCAATCAAACGTAGATCGCTGATCCTAACAATTGGTATCAGAGCCTCTTGATCATTGATCGATCTAACAATTGATCATTGAAACTGCTAATCGATATCTGCATTTGATTGAATTAGCTTATTTGCAAGAACTAGTTATAGATTATTGATTTTCTGTCACTTTCGTTTTATTGTTCTCTGTGCTCTCTTGGTTCAAATTGGTCTGTTGTGTTTTGTTCTAAACCGATTAAAACTTAATTGATTTTCGTTGATTCTGAGAATGACTACTCCTTCTAATGACCCTCACAATACCGGTCCCTCAACCAAGCCTCCGATGCTGGTTAGGACTGAGTATAACATATGGCAACGAAGAATGCTTCATCACCTGTCTGTTAACAATTCAGGTTGTTGGACATTAGTGGTACATGGTTCACATAAGCCTATGGTGAACAATCCGGAAACCAATCAAATGGTTCCGAAGAAGAAGGAGCAATACTCAGATGAAGATCGGAAACTGTTTGAGATTGATGCAAAAGCCCATGGAATTCTGGCCATGACACTGCCTAATGAAATCTATTCAGGGCTTATGCATCATGAAACTGCTCATGACCTCTGGAATGCACTGAAGGAACAATTCGGTGGAACTGATGAGGTCTTAGCAAACAACAGAGAAATTCTTACCCAACAATATGAAACATTCTCTCATAAGAAGGGTGAGACACTGACTCAACAGTTTGAACGTTTTTCTTGTTTGATCTCTGAGCTAAAGATGGTCAAACATGAATATACCAATAGCCAGATGAATAACAGATTCCTCAGATCACTGCCTGAGAGATGGGACACATACACTATTGTTCTACGCTCCAGTGCAAATCTGGATAAACTATCTCTTACCCAACTTCATGGGAAACTGCTTACATTTGAAAGAGAGATAGAGCAGAAAAGGAAACTGTCATCATCAGGAAAGCTCACTGATGACTTTGTACCAGGGAACACTCCTTGGTTGGTCATGAGTCAGAATATGCTGCATCTCAAAGCAATTATGATAAGCATATAGATTTCTCTTCAAACAGTCCTGATCATGCTTTTGTTGGTATTGATAGTCATTTTGGCAGAAATAGTGACAATCTATGCTTCATCATGGATGATCTGAAGGGAATTGCTGATGATGATTTGGAAGAGATGGATATTCTGAGCCAAATGGCCTTGATTAATATCAGATCTCAGAAATTCTACAAGAGGACTGGCAGGAAATTCCTGGACTCTATGGCAAAACCAAAGTTGGTTTTGATAAGAGTAAGTTGAGGTGTCACAAATGCCAAAGGCTTGGACACTTTGCAAGAGAATGCAGATCAACTGAACCTAATTCCTCTGCACCCTTTGTGACTTTTCCTAGCACTAGTCTACAAAACAGAGGGCAACATCCTGCTGGTTCTGGTCATCAATCACACCCTGTATCTCCTGCATATTTTGTCCCCCAGGGTCAAATGTCAAATCCTTTTCCCTGCTATTACATGCCTCAGCCAAATACAGTTCAAGCTCCAATTGCACAACAACCACATGCATTACCTGAACCTCAGCCTTCCCAATCTCATCAACAAACTCAACCTCAACAACACAGCTTTTTCACCCCAGGAGTTGTTGACTGGAGCAGTTTACCAAATGATCTGTCTGGTCATGAGCAACTGTTCTCTGGTGCAGGTCAACATGGTGGTGACAGTCCTTTTGGAAATCTAGCCCTCATGGCTTTGGAGTCTGCTGATACTTCATCCTCCAATGCCTCTACACCACAGGTATCACAGGTATCCTCTGATGCAAAAGCCAAACTATGTTCTGAAACATGTATAGCCGCATTTGCATCTATTAGAGAAGCAAATGTAGCTTTAATTAACAAGAACATTGAGCTAGAACAAACAATTTTCAAAAGCAAAGCTGAATTTGAGTCTGTGATTAATGATAAGAACGATGAAATTTACAAACTTAAATGTCAAATCACTGATGTTAAGGCTAGGGAAGAGATACTTCTAGAGAAGTACAGAGACCTCAAAGAAACACTTGCAACTACCCAGGTAGAGTGTGATCGATGGGTAAATTCTTGCAAGGGTTTTGAAATGCTTCTTAGTAAGCAATCTGCTTCCAATGTGAAGTTTGGCATTGGTTATAATCACACTGCTCCTCCTACAGACTTTACTCCCAGAGCAGAGGTAGAATCTAATGGTGAAAGCAATAACCAATCCTCTTCATCATGTGATCTACTTTCTGATACAACACCATCAGAAGTAGAAGTCAGCATTAATTCCTCACATGCTGATGTTGTTGGTTCAAATGCTGACACTCACATGATCACAAAGTTGATCACTCTAGGTGATATTTCACAATGTACTGAAAGTACTAAAAAGAATGTCATAACACCTGGAGAACAAGCCCAAACTACTACATGCACTAAAGGAAAGAATACTGCAAGTAGAAAGGGTGGGAAAATTACTGAAGAAGATATCAAGAAAGCAGGTACTAAAGCAAAGAAAATTGCTAGTACTGTTAGCAAACTGCTGAAGAACAAGTCTTCAGTAGTTTCATCTTCTTCAGCAGATGATCAACTTAAGATGAAGAAAAAGCCATGTGAAATATGTGGCTTATTCAATCATCTTACTGATGATTGCTGGTATAAAAAGGGCTCCAAACTCAAACATAATGAAAACATTAAAGAGAAAATGGACAAAATGAAAACTGAGTTTGAAATCAAATTTGTACCAGCAACATCAAAACCTGTAACTCCTAAATCCAAAGGAAATCCACAAAGAAAAGGGTCAAACAGGTAACAGCTGAGGTTGCTCAAAGTGAGATGGTACAACAAGGAACCCCAAACTCAAGCACTAATGTATCTGATGAGCTGAAGGCTTTATCACAAAATCAGACACAACTTGTTTAATGGTTCAACATCTATTGGGGAGAGTTAACCAATTAGATGCTCCTGTGTTGAAATCACAAGAAGAAAATCCATGCCAAAGGATTCTTCTTCTTCACCATCTCCAATCCCTCAGGCTGTTATTTACAACAAGTCAGTTAGTTTACCATCTGATGATATGAACAGACCCAAAACCAAAAAGGTTTGGGTCTCAAAACTAACTAAGTGTTTATGATTGCAGGGTTCTTCAACATGCCAAAGTAGCATCTGGTATGTAGACAGTGGGGGATCTATGCATATGACAGGGACAGCTCTCTTCTTCATGACTACTCTCAAGGAAAGAAGGGGTTTGTTTCTTTTGGCAATGATGCTAAGGGTTACATCATTGGAAAAGGTTTTGTCTCCAATGGAGAAATAAGTTTGATGATGTTAATCATGTGGAAAATCTCAAGTACAATCTCTTGAGTGTCAGTCAAATGTGTGATAAAGGACATGCTGCTCTTTTCACCAGTCAGAACTGCAGGATTCTGTCATCTAAAGTTCTGAACTTGATTGATAAGGTATTGGATGATCACACTCTCCTGAGGGCCAACAGGATAGGAAGAGTGTATGCCTTAGATCTTTCCAAGAAAATAGATCTCAGAGGCTATCCTTGCCTATTTTCCAAAGCCTCTGCTCAGGAATCTAAACTGTGGCACAGAAGGTTGGGTCATGTTAATTTCAAAAACATGAATCACTGATCCACAATAGGTTAGTGAGAGGCTTACCAACAAAGGAGTTCCACTGTGATGAAACCTGCACTACTTGTTTAAAAGGAAAATAGCACAAAGTCTCATTCCCTCCTATTGAAGAGCCTAAGTCCACTGCCTGCTTGCAATTACTGCATATGGATCTATTTGGTCCTGTGAGAGTGATGAGCATGGCAAAGAAGAAATACTGTCTGGTAATGTGGATGATTACTCCAGATTTGTATGGACTTTCTTTCTGTACTCAATGGATGAGGTTGCTCAAAGATTATCAACTTTGTGCTGTATGTTGAGAAGCAGTATTCCCTATCAGTCAATGTATAAGGAGTGACAATGCACCTGAATTCAGAAACCATACACTTGATGAATTTTATCTTTCAAAAGGAATCAAAAGGCAGTTTAGCATCCCAAGGACTCCTGAGCAAAATGGAGTAGTGGAGAGAAAGAACAGGACTTTAATTGAGCTGCAAGGTCCATGTTGGCTGACTCTAGTTTGCCACTGACCTTTTGGGCTGAAGCTGTTAACACGCTTGTTATGTGCAGAATAGAGCCTTAGTAAATCAGAGGTTGATGAAGACTCCATATGAGGCTCTACATCAGTTGGCTCCTTTGATTTCATTCTTCAGAGCCTTTGGATGTCCTTGTTTCATTCTTAACAAAGGATCAACTCCACAAATTTGATCCTAAGGTGGATGCAGGTACTTTGTTGGTTATTCAACCACCTGCAAGGCTTACAGAGTCTTCAACTGCAGAACAAAGATAGTTGAAGAAACCTTGCATGTGAAATTTAATGAATCTCCTAAGGATAAAATTTCACAAAACCCTGTAGAGTTGTTTGATCTGGACATACTGCAATATGGTCCTTATCAAACTCCGCTGTTGCAGATCATGTGGAAAAATCATCCTTTGCAGCAAGTCCTCCACCTGGTGGTACTGAAGATGATGATGATGTCAGTACTCACCATTTCAAGTTTAGTGACCAACTGCCTGAGTCTGCTAAACTTGATATTCCTGTACCTTCAGCAGCTACATCCACAACAAATGCTGATGAGATTTCTGATTCCTCCACATCATTTGATTGCCATCCAATACTTGGTTTCAAGAATCTGAATCAACATCTGCTGCTGCTGAACCGGCATCAAACACTTGCACTGATCTTATTGTGCACCAAGAGCTGAAGGATCACCCTATATCTCAAATCATTGGTGGTATCAATGCTGGCGTCTCAACTAGAAGTAAATTGTCTAACCTGTGCTTCTATGCTCTCTTCATCAGTCAGCAAGAACCAAAGAACTATCATGTTGCTTTGAGAGATAATGGATGGGTGGATGCTATGCAGCTTGAGCTACTTCAGTTCAAAAAGCAGCAAGTGTGGGAACTGGTTCCTCTACCCCCAGGTAAGTGTGCAATAGGCACTAAATGGGTATTTAGGAACAAAACAGATGAAAATGGGCTTATTGTTAAGAACAAGGCCAGACTGGTTGTTCAGGGGTTTTCACAAGAAGAAGGTATTGATTATGATGAGACCTTTGCCCCTGTAGCCAGACTGGAGGCAATTAGATTGTTCTTAGCCTATGCTGCATTCCACCATCTCAAAGTTTTCAAATGGATGTCAAAAGTGTATTTTTGTATGGCAAAATAAAAAAGAAGTTTATGTGTGTCAACCACCAGGTTTTGAGGACAATAAACATCCTGAATGGGTATAAACTTGATAAGGCTCTTTATGGGCTGACACAAGCTCCTAGAGCCTGGTATGAGACACTTTCTACTTTTCTTCTCAAGAATAATTTCACTAGAGGCTCCATAGATAAAACTTTGGTTATAAAAGGGTGGATCAGCATAAGCTACTTGTTCAAATTTATGTTGATGATATTATTTTTGCATCCTCTGATCCCCAGTTGTGTGATGCTTTTACCAAATTAATGAAAAGAGGTTTGAAATGAGTGCAATGGGAGAATTACAGTTCTTTCTAGGTTTGCAGATCAAAAAAAGGCTGATGGAACCTTTATTCACCAGTCCAAATATACAAAAGATCTTTTGAATAAGTTTGATTTACAAAACTGTAAGCCCTGTTCTACTCCCATGTGCAACACCACACAACTGGATGCAGATCAGAGAGGTAAAGCTGTTGATAAAACACTTTACAGATGTATGATTGGGTCCTTAATGTACTTAACAGCTTCTAGACCAGATATGTTTGCAACTTGTGTTTGTGCTAGATTTCAGGCTGCTCCTAAAGAGTCTCATTTGATTGCAGTCAAGAGGATCTTTAGATATTTGCAAGGTACACAATCTCTAGGTTTATGGTATTCCACTGGACACTCTTGCAAATTAGTTTCTTTTTCAGACAGTGACTATGCAGGATGCAAGTTAACCAGAAAGTCAACTTCTGGTGGATGTCAATTCCTAGGCAACTGTTTGATTTCTTGGCAGAGTAAGAAACAAACATCTGTTGCTACATCCACTGCTGAAGCAGAGTACATTGCTGCTGTGCATGCTGTACTTCTCAGGTACTCTGGCTTCAGAACCAACTTTTGGATTATGGCATTGCAGAGACTAGACTCCATTATTAATGGACAGTGCTTCAGCTCTTTGCATTGTCAAGAATCCTGTCCAACACTCTAGGACAAAACATATAGAGATCAGACATCATTTTTTCGGGATTGTTATGAAAAAGGTCTGATTGATCCTAAGTTTGTGCCTAGTACTGATGAGCTTGCAGACATTTTTACTAAGCCTTTGGATAGTTCAACTTTCCAAAACCTGGTGTTAAGGCTTGGTATGCTGCAGCTAGAATAAGTGATAACTACTGATGATCTCAGTAAATAAGTACTGATGATCATTTAAGCATATCCCATATAAGTACTGATTCTGTTCAAACATTGATAAAGTTACAACTACTGATGTAGTTATAACTACTGATGTTAGTAAAATCAGATAAGTACTGATGTCCTATGACAACTGAAAACAACAAAAGGTCTGATGAGTAAGTGTTGAGGACAGTATGAAACAGCTGGAAAGCTATGAAGTGACAAAAACTACTGATGAGAATTTTCTCTTCAGTTGTTTCTAAACCTGCTGCTCTTTCATCTTAAACAACTGATGACAAAACCATGTCTTCAGTGAAACTACTGATGACTAACACAACACGTCGTCAGCTGTTTAGAACAACTGATGACAAAACCATGTCTTTAGTAGTTTCACAACTACTGATGACTAAAACCAAGTCTTTAGTTGTTTTCAAACATCTGAAGTCAAACCATATCCTTCAGTAGTTTTATAACTACTGATGCCTAAAACCAAGACTTCAGCTGTTTCAACCTCTGAAGGTTTCTGCCGGCATCATCAATCTGTTAAAACTACTGATGACTCACATTAAACCTTTCAGTTGCTTTATAAACCGTACCCTATAAATACCCAATACCTAAGCCTTCAGCGCTTCATCCTTTCCAAACCTAACGTTCAAATCTCCTAAACTTCTCTCTCACTAATGGCGACCATGCAGCTCAAACCACGACATAACTGTGTGTAGCTACCTCACCAAATCGCCCTTCTGGACAAAGTTCGATAACGCCATTGATCTTATGGTCCAGTCACCCTACAAAATAGCATTTCTTCTAAATCCCATCATTCATGCCGATCCCTTCACCAGTTTTGGACGAACATTACCGTTACCACTGGGGAAACAACACCGAGTCTCTCCGGTCGGTTGTCAACAACCTTCAAGTGGTCATCACTCCGGAAATCATTCGACAAACCCTCAACTTGGATGATGCCACTTTTCCTGCAGGATATCCAAAGGGCAGAACTGATTTATCCTTTGCCAACCATGGATATCAGGGAAACCTTAGTGCCTCTACTATTCAGAAGAAACATTTCCATGATGCAGAACGTCTTATCTTTCACATGGTAAATGTTTGTTTAGCTCCTAAGACATCCTCTTGGGATAAAATGTCTACCAGATGGCAGCAGGTACTATTCTCTATCCTTGAGCAACAAGACTTCAACTTTTCTGAAATCATTTTTCTTGAACTTAAGGATATGGCCTCAAAATCTATTTCTAACCGTTGGATATTATATCCTCGGTTCATTATGGCCATAATAGAGAATCAACTGAAAGCTGAGGGACTTGTTGGCCTCGGAGTCCCTGCAACGGCTGTATTGCCTGAAGTATACTCCAGGCACAACTCTGACCACACACTGAAACAGGCTGCCAAACTGCGAAAACCCACGCAGTTGGAACCCACAGCCACCATCTCCAGAACCAGAGTCCCCACCAAACCCAAATCCAAAAAGCCAAAAATGGCTACTCAGGGAGATGAGTCCCCTGAGGATGCCCCTGTACCACAAACACAGGAAACACATACTGGTATTAACCCCCCAATTGTGTCAAAGACTCAACCAGCCACAGCCGCACAGGTATCCTCTTAACAGGATCCTGCTGCAACCATTATTGGGGAAACCACACTGCTGGAACCTGTCTCACTTGAGAGGGTTACCATTGAAGCGCACCATTCGCCCCGGGTGCAATATGCTTCTACCCACTCACCACAGGCAACTGCCCCCCAAAGTCCTACATTAATTGTTGCACAAGTGCTGAGTCAGTTGCACTCCTCACCCCCTCCCCAGATACCAATTACAACTGGGCATACCTCTACCATTGAGGGGGAGGATCAAAGTGCATCTAATAACCCACAGCATAGGGGTTACAATCCTCCATCTCTTAGTGTAGAAAAAGAGATTGGAACTTCTGGTGAGGCTGCCACTTATCCTGCTTCAGCATATGATCAGGATGTAGTTGGTACCAGTACTAAGACCTTACCAGAGGCAACTGCTGATGAAGGACATAGTCCTGAGGCAGGAAGTCCCCAGTTCCAAGATAAAGGGGCACATGCTATAACTGATCTACACTCAGTGCATGTTCATCCTGATTACATCAGGAGGTCAGGTGATTCAGTAACCACTGATGATGACCTGGGCTTTTTCTATGATGTGTTAGCCCAAAACACAATCCTGGAAGAGGAGGTGAGTAGACTCAAAGAGCTGCTTGCCAAAACTTTTGAGGATCAAAGACCATCTGCCTCTCAAACCCCACAGATGGCACCTTCATCTGAAGGTCTCCCAAACACAGAACCACTCCTAAAAACTCAGCCACCTGCCTCTGCTTCTGGCACTATTTCTCAGGAACAGAACCCCCCTGAGCAGATAACTGCTATCCTTCAAAATTCTCTCCCTCTCATCACACCTATAATAACTGACATAGTGATCAAACCCTTGATGAGAGGCTTTCCTCAGTAATACAACCATTGATAGAGGAGGTTGTGGGCAAACAACTTTCTGACCATCAAACCTTTGCAACCAATGCAACCAAAAAGGGGGAGATTAAGTCAGTGAAAGCAAAAAGAAAGAGGAGTGCAAAAGGGAAAGTGAAGGAAACAGAAGGAACAGTAGTGGAGAAGGAGTTGGATGTGGAGACCAAAAAGAAAAGGAAAAAGAGAAAGCCTTGGAGCTAATGGTAAAAGAGGTAGATGCCAAACACAGCAGATCAATGGACAATATCATTGATCAGCTGTTTAGGTAAGGCCATGACACAGACAAACTTGACTCTGAGATCAGAAGACTAGAGATTGAAGAAATCCAGAACAGATGGGCAAGTTATGATGTGTTAGAAAGAGAGAGGCTGGAGATCATGATCAGATTTATAGCAAAATATCTTGGAAGATCGATGATCGAAATCAAGGCTTGGTCCAGGGACAACATCTTGGCAATAACCACGAAGATCTGTTCATCTGAAGTATACACAAAGGGACTAGTTATTGAAGCTTTGAATGAAGCTGGTGCTGGGAGCAGGACTGAGCTAGCCAAGCAATCTAAAGCCACACTCACCTCAAAAATGCTAGAACAGCCTGTCAACATTCCCACACCAAAACAACCACCCATTAAAACAATCCCTTTACCCCAAAAACCACCAAAAACACAACCCACCAAACCAACTCCCTCACCCTCAAAACCAACAGCCGATGATGTACCCCAGAAGAAGAAGAGAAGGGTATTGAGGCTAGAAGATGATGAAGAAGATGATGATGAAGAAGAAGATAGGCTGCCAATCTCAGCTGTTATTCAGTTGCCGAAGGCCACAAGTCACCCTCCAACAATTACTCCTGAATCCCAGAGACAAACTGTGAAGGTGAAGCTAGAAGAAGAAGGACTTCACCAACAACATGATGAGGAGTTGTTGAGAAGGGTTGATAAAGCTTATGCGGCCACATCTTCCATCATCAACATGAAGAAACATGCACTCAGATTATACACTCTCAGGCAGACTTTTCAATATCAGAAGGAGAGAGTGAGGATTTGGCCTGATCCCAGGGTGTCTCACAGAATTCACAAGAATAACATTCAACAGAGATACATGGGCCAGGTGAAAAAGATTGTAGATGAAGTGATCTCCCTGGTCTTTGTAGTATCACCCTGGGAAATCCTGGAAGACTTCAAGAAAGCTTATAAAGCTAACCAAACCCCACAGAAGATGCTTGAAAATAAAATGGTGAAAAAGGGGTTAGTTTATAAGAGGCTTGAAGAAGTTAGGAAAAATGAGCTCCAGTTGTTCCTTGAAGGTAATCACCCTGATGAGTTTGCTTATAGAATAATAACAACTGTGGAGCTAAAGAATGGGAAACAGGCCAAATACCTATCTGAGTACTATGGGCCGGAATTTTTATTTGAAGGAGGTGCTGAAGAGCTGACCATGGAGGAACATATCACCTTCCTAGAGGCCTATACCAGGGAGTCATACAGACTCGTTGTTGGGAAGTAGATCTCATGAATGGGGTAACAACTCTGTGTCCAGTTCCCCAAAACAGAGTTCCCATTCATACTTTGCCAATCAAATTTTGAGACTACTTCCAGGCCGATGCTTACAAGGGTCACTTCTGAGCTGATCTAGAAGACAAAAAGACCAATCATTCTGCCATAATAAGTGGGACATCTTCAATAAGTTTAGAGGTTTTGGCTGCATTGGTTCAGGGGGAGTTTGTTGGACCAAAAGAACCAATGAGCCAGATCAAAAAAACCTCTAAGTCCCACAGACATCACAACAACTGCTGAAGACTTGATCAGCTGTTTTATAAAGTCTGAAGAGCAACAGCTGAAGTACAAGTACTGAAGACTTCAATAGCTGAAGATCAAAGTCTGAAGATCAACAGCTGAAAAACTAAAGTACTGAAGGTCAACAACTGAAGATCAAAGTCTGAAGATCAACAGCTGAAGACAACAGCTGAAGACAACAACTGAAGACATCAGCTGAAGACATCAGCTGATGACAACAGCTGACGTTCAATTACAAGTACTGAAGCCTTCAGAGTTTGTTACAACAGCTGAAGAAGCATTCTTCAGTTGTTGTGATGGTTTCCTTTCAGTAGTTTTCTTTTCGTTTAAGTTTTTATAAAACGACTGAAGAGCATGTCCTTCAGTCGTTGTAGTTTCAGTAGTTTCTTTTCAGTAGCTGTAGTAACTGATAACACTTAGTATTTTTGTAAGAAGATGTCAGCTGTTTTGACATCTTCAGTAGTTGTGTTTCAATTGTTTGAATAATTCTGTTAGATGTCACTATCAAGTGACATCAGCAGACGTCACATCTCCTATATAAGGAATGTTCCACCACGACATTCCTATATAAGGGATGATTGACCTGATTGTATGTGTGACATTTTGCCACCACGAAAGCGCGTCTTGAATGAAATCTTTGATTTGCAGAATTTCTTCTATAATCGTTCACTCTTGCTTTGAATGTCTATTATTATCTTGTGAATTGGCTAAATGATTTGTTAAAATTCCGCTGAATAATCTCTAATCAATCAAACATAGATCGCTGATCCTAATAACCATCATCATCATCATCTTTAATCTTTAGGGGCTTACCCTTAGTTCCCTTCGATCTCAACATCAGCCTTTTATTCTTCTTCTCCAATCCCTCAATCCTCTTGATAGATACCATCACCAGCTCATTTTGAGCCTTCAATGCATGGTGAGCTCGAACTAACGCTCTCTCATGAGCAGCGTTCTTCTTTGTCAGTTGAGCGGTCTGATTGCCCTGCGCGGTATTAAGCGCCATCAGCTGGTTCATCTGGTTGGCTCTCAGATCATTTGTAGATAGAAACTTGAGCACCAGTCTATTGAGGCTAGCTAGCTGTTCCTCTAGCCTGATAGTGAGTAGAGTAGAGCCAGGTGTAGGTGGGAATTGGGTGGATGTTTCGGCTTGGTGAGTAGTGGGTGTAGTGGTGGATGTGGTGAGAATTGAGTAGGAATGGAAGTGGGTTGTGGTGGAGCTATGTTCGGTATTGTGGGTGAGGTGGATGTGAATGTATGAGTGATGCTGGGAGTGTTAGTGGTTGTGGTAGTGGTTGTGGTAGTGGTGGTGGCTGTGGTAGTGGCTGTGGCTATAGTGGTGGCTGTGGTGGTGGAAGAACTGATCAAGGTGATCCTCTGTCTCTTACCCTTCTTTCCATAGGGATGGGCCATCCTCTTCTTCCTAGACCCCTTGGCTATAGGGGCTTCCCCTGAGCTGATCAGCTGGTTGGGTGTGTATGTTGGATCTGTGACATCAGTATCACCACCTTTAGACCCAACTTGGCGTCCACTAACCGCCTCTTTCCCCTTCTTGGTAGCCACAACCCAGCTACTGACTCTCCTAGTGAGAGGCTTATCATCAGACCCATCTTTTTCATCTAACAAGAAATCCTGGTGGAAAGCAGCCAGCTTAGATCCACCAGGTGCAGCTAAAGTACTGTGTGAAGGTGGTGGAGATATAGTAGACGTGTCAGTGGCCCGTGATTGACTGGGGCCAGCATCTCCACCACCTTGACCCTCATCAAGGTCATCATTATCGTCTTCATCTTCTTCAGTGGGAACCACTATGGGCTCAACATCAGAATCACTATCATCGTGACGCCACTTCTTGCGAGAGGGTGCCACGTAATCCTCATGGGCCAGAAGGCCAAGCAGTCTCCTGACCGGGGGCTTCACCTGTTTCCCCCGGTACACCTTTATCCTCCCCAATATGGTGTCATCCATTACCTCTAATACAACAACGTCGTCCTTCTCCTTAGACAGGAAAGGATGCTTTTAAAAAATTATTATCTGTAAGAACCTTGGATACATACAGAAGCCTTCCTTGCCCTTGGCCTCGATATTCTCTATCAAGTAAGAGAAGAGCATGCAAGAGAAACTGAATGGGTGGTTCAGTACCAGTGCAACGTATTCATTCTAGATTTGATCCGACATCTCATCAAATCCTCTACGCCTGGAGGCTATGTACTTGAGGATCACATGTGCCAAATACTTGAACTGGGGGCACATGTTGCTCTTGTTCAGTACGCCGGCATTGATGTCTTCGGCGTACTTGATCCTCAGAAAGCAACCACGAACAGTTAGTGGATGCAACTTGGTTGGATGGGCTCTATCTTCCCCCAAATCCAAGACTCTCCTTAGGTCTTCTTCACAGATCTCAATGTCTTGTTCGAAGATAGAGCTCTGGATACATTGAGGCTCAATCGACCGGTCAACTGAGGCACTTTCCCAGAAGGCCTGCTGAATAGATTTGTAAGGTGTGCATGGAGTAGAGATAGCCTTGTAGATCCTCGATCTACGTAGGAAGCCAATAATCCCAGTGAACTCAGAAGCGTTCTGAGATGTAGCATCAAGATGAGCACCGATGTTGTGCTTAGTGCTCATAGTCCATCTCTCAGCCATATTGCTGCAATACAAGAAACATATACATTAGATTTGATCATAAGATATCACAGTTGAATTCTAGTTGATTTTGATCAACTGGTTCAATCGTGCGATTGAACCATACGACTGAGTTCAGTCGTACGATTAAGCCTGTGACTGAATTCGGTCGTATGATTGAGCCTGCAACTGAACTTAGTCGTATGTTATGCCATGCGGTTGAGTCAGTCGTGCGCTTGAGTCACCGATTGATTCACTCGTGCGATTGAATCATGCACCTGGCTCAATCATGCGACTGAGTTTCATATGGCGTGTCTATTCGCATCTTGCTCTGTTCGACACCATAAAGTTGAATCTTTGTCAAAATGTTGCTACACACTTCGTGTTTAGATTCATTAGGTACGCAGGGACTCAAAATAGCACTAAGTGTCTTTTAAAACAACGTTTATGTCCATTTAAGTGGTCTATTTTAGAGTATTGTCCCGGTTATTGATTTTAAACATTCTCGGTCATTGTGGGTTCGATTAATTTGATCTTTTGATTAGATTTCAGTTTCATAGTACCTGAAGATGAATAGAAATCGGTTAGGATGACAATCAGAGAGTAATCACAATAATCAAATTTTGGGCTGAGTGTATGTGTAATAGGCGTTTTTTTGAGTTTTGAAGGGTGGTAAGGAATATGAGCGACTAACCCCTCTATATATACTATTTTGAGTTTCAGTCGTGCGACTGGACCCATACGCATGATTAATTCATGCGACTGGGGTTCAGTCATGCAACTGACTCAGACTGCTTCATCCAGTCGTATGATTGGTTCATTCTTGTGATCCAATCGCATAGTTGACCCATACTCATAGTCTAATCGTATTATTGGCTCATACTTATGGTCCAAGCGTGCGATTGGCTCATACTTATGATTCAATCATGCGATTGGCTCATACTTATGATTCAATCATGCGGTTGGCTTATACTTATGCTTCAATCGTGCGATTGGCTCATACTTATGAGTTTGACCTCAAGCATTTCCACACACTCAAAATCTAACTTTTGATTTATGATATTATGACCAATGATCATCTCAGACGTGACCCTTTTTTTAACAGAAAAACATTTGATCACCTCAGACGTGATCCTTTTAATTGAGATCCGATTGGTCACCTCAGATGTGACCTTTTTAATTTGTGATTCACAGAGTTCATCTAATTATATAGTCCGACAACGACACAAAGAAAATAACTAAAACAGAAAACAACTTGAATTATAAACAAAACAAGACATATTTTTTTGTTTTTGGTTTGAGGAGATATGAAACCTTGTAGAAATCTTCTAACTGATTTTACTTCCTGAGCAGAACAGCTTCAATTTAATTTAATCATATCTAGAAAGATTCATATGGAATCATACAGGTATATCATAATCATTTGGGACCCTTTTATATGTACTTTGATGCTAGATTCTCATTTGTCTGAGAGTCAATAGCACTTTTAGGAAAATCATATTAGAGCTATAATATGCACATAATGATTTTGACCATCGAGAGTTGCAGCCACGATGATTGTCAGTATATCTGTCCACTTAAATCCATACAAATATTTTTTACTCCCATTGGTGATGAGTTAGGTTATATTATTTCAACAAGCATTTGTGGATCACACACTTATATTGTAATCAACATTCATCAGGAGATTTTTTAGCAATCTACGGGTATTTGACAAGAAGAAACTATTCTAAGAGCTTTCAAAGAGATGCCAAGCCTCAAGTTAGTGCCATCGCATAACATAGAGGCGCAAACACAATGAATTCTAGAATATTCAAGTTTTGCTTATCCTCAAGTCAGTGCCATCACACAACAGAGAGGCACACAACCTATCTTTTTGTTAGAGCAATTTTTTCTCTTTTGCACATAACGCACCAACAACATTAGTCATTAGCTTGATTGCGCTTAACAATTTTCCATGTGCTTTGCTCATTTTTATGGTCATCCGCACACATTTGTGGTGTTTATTTTGCTCGTCATCCCTTATTGGAAATGCGTTGATTGTGCTAACCAGGGATAAGATGAGAACCCACAGCAAGTTGAAAAAATTAGTTTGAATTTGATTCACCAATGAAGTCTACTCCTTAATTGTGTTGAATCTACTGACACATCATCTAATGAACTAGCAACCTCTAGGCCTACTTTCTCTATGTTACCTTAATAGCAGACTAGTTTACTATCATTTTTCCTTTATTGTGCTTAGACTTCTCAGACTTATAATTTGAATATAGCATTTTGATCATTTAAATCCTTTTGATGTCCCAATAAAGTTGATCCCCGTGTACTATCATTTTCCAAAAAAATTTTTGAATCAATCTCACATATTGATTTCTTTGCTTTCAGCCTATCTGCCCCCCTCGTTTTTTTAAGTAATTAAATACTGAATTAATTTAAATACTGAAACTAATTTAAATACTTAAACTAAACTATTCTCACCCTAAAGTTCTAAAACCAAAAATGTTTTTGTGTTTTTGGATTTTTAAAGACAGGAAAATAAAAATAAAAAAATAAGAAAAATCTGGGTGACTACGAACTTGACTCTTCTTAAATCACAACACTTTTCTTTCACGCCATTGACCTCCAAAAGATATAAAAACTGAGGTTTGTCAAAGGCTTTTGTGTAGAGGTCGGCGCATTGAAAATCCATATTAATTTTAACAACGTCGATTAATTGCTTTTCAAAACAATCACGTATAAATTGATATTTAATACCGATGTGTTTAGTTTTTGGGTGTGTGACTGGATTTTTAGTGACAGCTATTGCAGCAGAATTATCAACAAAGATATGGGTGTTAGAAAATTACAAACCTTAGTCTCGCATTTGCTGTTGAATACAAATGATTTATGAACAGCAACTTGCAACAGCAACATATTCAGCTTTACATGTTGACAGAGCAACATATGTCTACTTCTTACACTGCTAGGTGACTAATCGTCTTCCAAAGAACTGATATCCCGCTGACGTTGACTTGTAATTCATCTTGCAATCACCATAGTCCGAGTCACTATACACAGTTAGCTCAAAGTCATCATCATGAGGATACCACAACCCAAGTGTTAGGGTACCCTTCAGATAATGAAAAATCCTTTTAAACCCAATGAGATGATTCACTTTTGGTTTTTCCTGATATCTGGAACAAAGACATGTGGCGTACATAATATCAGGATGAGAGGCTGTGAGGTACATCAGAGATCTGATCATTCCTCAATACATAGTGGCATCAACCAGATCACCATTTTCGTTGGGTGCCACATTGTGGTTCGTGGCAAGTGGAGTCCCAGCAACTGTTGCATTCTCCATGTTGAACTGACTAAGGATATCTCCTACATATTTGGACTAATGCAAGAAGATTCCATTTGGTGTCTGATCCACCTATAACCCAAGAAAGAACTTCATCTCTCCCATGGCACTCATCTCAAACTCAGCTTTCATCACATATTTGAATTCTTTACACAATTCTTCATTTTCTGAATTGAAGATTATGTCATCCACATATATCTGTACCAATAGTAAATCACCATCTTTCTCTTTGATAAACAACGTGCAGTCAATAACCCCTCTGCGAAAACCATGTTTCACCAGATAAGTAGAGAGCTTCTCATACCAGGCTCGAGGGGCTTGATGAAGCCCGTAAAGAGCCTTGTCCAGTTTATAAATTCTATCCCAATGATAAGGATCCTCAAATCCTTTGGGTTGACTGACGTACATAGTTTCACAGATTTCACCATGAAGGAAGGCACTTTTCACATCCAATTGATAAACTTTGATCTTCATGTAGGATGCATAGGCTAAGAAGATACGAATTGCTTCCATCCTTGCCACAGGTGCAAACACTTCATTGTAGTCAATACCTTCGACTTGTCTAAACCCTTGAAAAACAAGCCGAGCTTGTTTCTGATTATCACCCCTTGGTCATCTTTATTACACTTAAGGACCCATTTAGTGCCAATCACCTTTGCACCTTTTGGTCTGCCCACAAGGGTCCATACACCAAACTTCTTAAACTGAAGGAGTTCCTCTTGCATAGCACTAACCCATGCCTCATCGTTTAAGGCTTCACTTACATATTTTGGCTCAAATTGCAACATAAACATCGATAAGCACCATCGTGTAGATATCCTTTTTCCATGACCGAGGCATAATCAGCTGAGTATAGCTGATTTCGTGTCTGAACTCCCGATAGAATATCCCCAATGATGTTGTCCAAGGGATGATGCACATTAGCTCGAGTTCTGGGAATGGTGGGAACATGTACTCATTATCTAGATTTTGAATCCCAGGTTCAGTTTCTATGGTTATGGGAGTATGGGGTTCAGAAGTGCCAGTGGCATCAAGATCAGATGCTTGTGTACTTCCAGTAATGGGAACCTATTCCTCCTGGTCCACATTTGCAGTCTCAACTACTTCATCATCAGAGGAAGACTCACTTATCTCAAGCTCTCCCTTGAAGGGCTAGAAGTATCATCTATTGGAATCGATGATATCGAGTCTAGTGTAGGAGTATTCATAATATCGTACATAATTCGAGCAGATAACTTATCATCAGGATGAGAAGGCGGTAGATTGAAGGACTTGAAAAATCCATCATTGTCAAAGAAGAAGGAAGGTCCTTTGCCAGCATGGGGAGGTGGTGTATCTTTAGACATCAACATTGCACCACACTTCTACTTGACCCGTTAAGTTGTTATAAACTCTCTTGTCTAGTATACTGTATCCGAGAAAGATACCTTCTTCTGCCTTCTCACAAAACTTCCCAGTCTGAGTTTTCTTTAACAGCATGCACGGTTCTCCAAATGGTTCTAGATACTCCAAGTTGGGTTTACGTCCCTGGAGCAATTCATAACACATTTTTCCATGATGTTTGACCACTAAGACACGATTGAGAGTGTAGCATGCATTAGCCACTGCCTCGTTCTAGAATTGAATAGACAATTTAGAGTCGGCTAACATTGTCCTTGCTGTCTCTATCAAGCTCTGATTCTTACTTTCAGCAACTCCATTCAGCTGTGGAGTGTAGGCAGAAGTAAATTGATGAACAATTCATTTTTCTCGACAGAATGCCTCCATCCACTAATTCTTGAACTCTGTTCCGTTGTCTGATCGAATCTTTCTTACTTTTTAGCTTGTAGAGTGATTCCAATGTAGTGACTAGATGATCGAATGATTCAAATGTATCTGACTTGGCTTTAAGAAACATCACCCAAGAGAATCTTGAGTAATCATCAGTTACTACAAAGCAGTACCAATCTACAGCAATGCTCTGTGTGCTTTGTGAGACTTCTTGGTCTGTTTCCCTTTCTTACATGCTACGCAGAAATCTGGGAGCTGAAAATTCTTGACTATAACTGCATTTAACCATTCTAAACCAGATGATTCATCTTCCTGGGATTAATGTGTCCCATTCTCCTATGCCAGGATATTGAATCCCTCTCTGTTGCCTTTGACAAGAAGCACTGGACAGTAGACTCAGTTGTGGAGGCTTTTGATAGACCCAAGACATACAGATCGTCATATCTTGAAGTTGACACTAGAATTTTATCCTCCTCAACAACATACTCCTTCTTTAACATGTAGCACTTCTTGTTGCCAAACAAAACCTTGAATCCCTTATCACAGATTTGGGAGACAAAAAGCAAGATATTTTGCAGTTTCTAAACGTAGTTGACCTTATCAAACTTCACGTTGTCATTTCCCACTTCGCCTTGAGCGGTTATGTAACCTCCTTTATTCCTAGCGAATGATCCATGTCCCCCTTTAATTTGCTTGACATTGAAAAGGAGAGAAGAAATCCTGGTCATGTGCCTGGAAGCCCCACTATCAATAATCCATGTATTAGTGATAGCGTTGTAGCGGACACCCTGCACATACAAAGGAATTGATTAGTTTAGATTTGGGACCCAAGCCTTAACTGGCTTGGGTGTCCCAGAGGTATCACACATCATGAACTCAACCCACTGAACTTCAGAGGATGAGGGACTCTCTTTCTTCTTTTTGTTCTCACTATCAGACACATTACTTGTTTAATCTTCCATAAACCAGTTTTGTGTACGACCTGTTTGAGGTAAATAGACGACTGGCTTATGGTTTGAACATTAGGTTCATTAATACTCCTAGGTCTAACCTTATGAGGAGTATTAGATATAATTTTAGAAAAAGTTGGTTTTTCATCAAAAAGTTCAATTCTTTTAGGTGTCTGATAATAAGGACAATTTGGAGAGATATGTCCTCGTTTTGCACAACGGTAGCAGGATCTTTCTTTAACAGTTTGAGGAAAGTTGTGATGTGGGGTTGAGCTTGGTCATGGTTTGAGATATGTCCGGTTGGGTGACGACTCTTCCCTTTTGGATGTTTCACCTTCTTTCACAAACTTAATTGTTTTGACATTGTGAACATCTTTCATTTCCATTTTATTTGGATTTTGATGATTAAAACATTTAAGGTTCATTGGATTAGACCTCTTAGGGTCTGAAACAATAGACGTTTGTGAACCTGAACCTAACTTGACATTTTCAATTTTATCACCCAAATCCTCAACATGTATCTTATCTTTTGATCCCAAAGTAGAATCCTTCTGTTTAGTGACAGATTTCACAGGTTTACCTGTAGAATCTGGATCACTGACTAGAGGAGTAGACACCACATGATCATTTACTAGGTTATTATTTATCGATCTATATTTAGCGTTCTAAAGGATTTCATGTGGTGGTGGTACTACTTTATAACCCAGATCTTCCCCGGTATTCCCTTCTTTCACTAGGTTTTGAACTATGTGAGAAGAACTTGCCAAACTGTGTAGTTTTTGTTTTAATGATTCAACTTCAACTTGCAAAACTGCTTTTTCCTTTTTAGTTTCCTCCAAAGAATTTAAATAGAACTTGATGTCATTTGATTGATTTAAGGAAACAACCTCGGTTTCCCTTAGTTGTTTCCCCAACAGTTCTATCTTTTCATTAAAGCTGCACTTATTTTGTTTTAAAACACGATTTGCTTCAATGCAGAGTTGTAAATCATTTACTAGATTATCATTATGTTCTAATAACCTAGCAAATTTTAAATCAATGCTTTCCCAAAATTTATCACATTCACTACATGCATATTTTTCAAATAATTCGTCTTTAGAACATACCTGAGTAGAACTAGACGAGTCAACCATCAAAGCAGTGTCAGAATCATCGAAGACTGGAGATTATGAGTTTGTAGCACTAAGCTCTTCTTCAACCAAATGATCAACAACATCCATAGCTTCTTCGATATCTGACAGTGTATGTTTAGCTATGATGTCTCCTTCACTTGCAGATCCATCATCCAATGTATCAACTAAAGCAATATTTTATTCACCCTGAGAAACGAATCGGAAAGACCAGTCTTGTCCTTCATCACCTTAAGCAACCAAAGCCTTAAACTCTTTACTTGAAGATGAATCTACAATCTTATCCTTGTCTTGTCGGTTGAATGTAAAAAAAGGATTTCCATTACCAGTCTTCTTTGGTTTTACACACTCACATTTGAAGTGCCCCTTTTCACCACAATTGAAACACGTGACTTTGGTTTTGTCGGATCCAAATGTCGTATCTTTCGTTGCAACCAAATATTTCCCCATCTTTTTAACAAACTTCTTGGCTTTTCTAATAGCACTAGCCAAGGCCCACATTATATCCATGCGTTCTAGCTCAGTTTCATCAACTTGCTCATAGTCTGTTGGACCAAAAGAACCAATGAGCCAAATCAGAAAAACCTTTAAGTCCCATAAGACATCACAACAACTGCTGAAGACTTGATCAGCTGTTTGACAAAGTCTGAAGATCAACAGCTGAAGACTAAAGTAGTGAAGACTTCAACAGCTGAAGTACAAAGACTGAAGACATCAGCTGAAGACATCAGCTGAAGACATCAGCTGATGACAACAACTGATGTTCAAGAAGTCCAAGTACTGAAGCCTTCAGAGTTTGTCACAACAGCTAAAGAAGCATTCTTCAGTTGTTGTGATGGTTTCCTTTCAGTAGTTTTATTTTCTATTTCAGTACTTGTAAAACGACTGAAGAGCATGTTCTTCAGTCGTTGTTGTTTCAGTAGTTTCTTTTCAATAGTTGTAGTGATAGTTAACACTTGGCATTTTTGTAAGAAGATGTCAGCTGTTTGACATCTTCAGTAGTTGTGTTAACTTTCAGTAGTTAAATAACAGTTACATGTCACTGTCAAGTGACATCAGCTGACGTCAGCTTCCCTTATAAAAGGAAAGATGACCTAATTGTAACGCCTGAAGCATGTATTGAATGAATATATTCCTTTTGGCAGAAATTCTCTCTCTATAACAAACACTGTTTCATTGATAAATTTCATGTGTTCTTGTTTAAATTTGTTAATTCGTGAGCTCATTCCGCAGCGAATCCAATCTAATTGATCAAACTAGATGCTGAGATCCTAACAAATGGTATCAGAGCAGGTTAATCATTGATCGATTAACAATTGATCATTGAAACTGTTCTTTTGCTATGTACGTTTGATCGAATTAGCAAATTTGCAAGAATCGGTTATAGAGATTGAGTTTTTGTTGCTTCTGGCCATTTTGTTTGAGGTTCTAAGTGGTTTTGAGCTAGATTTACTTTGTTTACCTTGAATTTGTCTGAATTCTGAATATGACTACTCCTTCTAATTACCCTCACAATACTGGTTCCTCAACCAAGCCTCCGATGGTGGTTAGAACTGAGTATAACATATGGCAACGAAGAATGTTCCATCACCTGTCTGTTAACAGTTCAGGTTGTTGGACATCTGTGGTACATGGTCCACATAAGCCTATGGTGAACAATCCGGAAACCAACCAAATGGTTCCGAAGAAGAAGGAACAATACTCTGATGAGGATCGAAAACTGTTTAAGATTGATGCTAAAGCTCATGGAATTCTGGCCATGGCACTGCCTAATGAAATCTATTCTGGGCTTATGCATCATGAAACTGCTCATGACCTCTGGAAGGCACTGAAAGAACAATTTGGTGGTACTGATGAGGTCTTAGCAAACAATAGGGAAATACTTGCCCAACAATATGAGACATTTGCTCATAGGAAAGGTGAGATTCTGACTCAACAGTTTGAGCATTTTTCATGTTTGACCTCTGAGCTGAAAATGGTCAAACATGAATACACTAATAGCCAGATGAACCACAGATTCCTCAGATCACTGCCTGAGAGATGGACACATATACAATTGTCCTACGCTCTAGTGCAAATCTGGATAGCCTATCTCTCACCCAACTTCATGGGAAACTGCTTACATTTGAAAGAGAGATAGAGCGGAAAAGGAAACTGGCATCATCAGGAAAGCTCACTGAAGACTTTGTACCAGGGAACACTGCCTTGGTTGGTCATGAGTCGAATATGCTGCATCAGAAACTAATTATGATGTGCATATAGATTTCTCTTCAAATGGTTCTGATCATGCATTTGTGAGTGTTGATAGTCAGTCAGGCTGTAATAGTGACAATTTGTGCTTCATTATGGATGATTTGAAAGGTATAGCTGATGATGACTTAGAAGAGATGGATATTCTGAGCCAAATGGCCTTGATTAATATTAGATCTCAGAAGTTCTACAAGAGAACTGGTAGGAAATTCCCTGGACTCCCTGGCTAAACCAAAGTTGGTTTTGACAAGAGTAAGTTGAGGTGTCACAAATGCCACAGGCTTGGCACTTTGCAAGAGAGTGTAGATCATCTGGATCTAACTCCTCTGCACCCTTGTGACTTTTCCAAGTAATTTCAACAAAACAGAGGGCAACATCCTGCTAGTTCTGGTCATCAATCACAACCTCTATCTCCTGCATATTTTGTCCCTCAGGGTTCAATGCCATATCCATACCCCTGCTATTACATGCCACAAACCAGTCAAGTTCAAGTACCCATTGCTTAACAACCACCTGCTCTTCCTGAGCCTCAACCTTCCAATCTCATCAACAATCTCAACCTTAACAACGCAGCTTTTTCACCCCAGGAGTTGTTGACTGGAGCAGTTTACCAGATGATATGTCTGGTCATGAACAACTGTTTTCTGGTGCTGGTCAACATGGTGGTGACAATCCTTTTGGAAACCTTGCTCTTATGGCCTTGGAGTCTGCTGATACCTCATCCTCTAATGCCTCCACACCACAGGTATCACAGGTATCCTCTGAGGCCAAAGCCAAGCTATGTTCTGAAACATGCATAGCCGTATTTGCATCTATTAGAGAAGAAAATGTAGCTTTAATTAACAAGAACATTGAGCTAGAACAAATAATATCCAAAAGAAAAGCTGAATTTGAGTCTGTGCTTAATGATAAGAATGATGATATTTACAAACTTAAATGCCAAATCACTGATGATAAGGCTGGGGAAGAGGTACTTCTAGAGAAGTACAGAGACCTCAAAGAAACACTTGCAGCTACCCAGTAGAGTGTGATCGATGGGTACATTCCTGTAAGGGTTTTGAAATGCTTCTCAGTAAGCAGTCTGCTTCCAATGTGAAGTTTGGCATTGGTTATAATCACACTGCTCCTCCTACAGATTTTACTCCCAGAGCAGAGGTAGAATCTGATGGAGAAAGCAATAACCAATCCTTTTCATCATGTGATCTACTATCTGATACAACACCATCAGAGGTTGGAGTCAGCATTAATTCCTCCCAAAACCTGTCAGCTGATGGTGATGGTTCAAATGCTGACACTCACATGATCAAAAGGTTGATCACTCCAGGTGGTATTCCAAAGTACTAAAAGTACTAAAGAGCAAGTCATAACACCTGGAGAACAAACCAAACTACTGCATGTACTAAAGAAAGAAAACTGCCAGTAGAAAGGGTGGGAAAACTACTGAAGAAGATATCAAGAAAGCATGTACTGCAAGGAAGAAAACTGCTAGTACTGGTCGCAAACTACTGAAGAATAAGTCTTCAGTAGTTTCATCTTCTTCAGCAGATGATCAACTTAAGATGAAGAAAAATCCATGTGAAATATGTGGCCTATTCAATCATCATACTGATGATTGCTGGTATAAAAAGGGCTCCAAACTCAAACACAATGAGAACATTAAAAAGAAAATGGATAAAATGAAAACTGAGTTTGAAACCAAGTTTGTACCAGCAACATCAAAACCTGTAACCCCAAAATCCAAAAAGAAATCCAAAAAGGAAGGGGTTAATCAGACAACAGCTGAGGTTGCTCAAAGGGAGATGGTACAACACAGGATTCCATCAATCTCAAGCACTAATGTGTCTGATAAGCTGAAGGCTTTATCACAGAATCAGACACAACTTGTTATGATGGTTCAACATCTATTGGGGAGAGTCAACCAGTTAGATGATCCTGTGCTGAAACCACAAAGAAGAAAACCCATGCCAAAGGATTCTTCTTCTTCACCATCTCCATCCCCTCAGGCTGTTCTTCATAGCAAATCTGTTAGTTTACCATCTGTTGATGTGAACAGACCCAAAACCAAAAAGGTTTGGGTCTCAAAAACTAACTAATTTATTATGATTGCAGGGTTCTTCAGCATGCCACAGTAGCATCTGGTATGTAGACAGTGGAGGATCTATGCATATGATAGGGAACAACTCTCTTCTTCATGATTACCCTCAAGGAAAGAAGGGGTTTGTTTCTTTTGGCAATGATGCTAAGGGTTACATCATTGGCAAAGGCTTTGTCTCCAATGGTAAATAAGGTTTGATGATGTTAACCATGTGGAGAATCTCAAGTACAATCTCTTAAGTGTTAGTCAAATGTGTGATAAAGGCCATGTTGCTCTTTTCACTAGTCAAAACTGCAGGATTCTGTCATCCAAAGTTCTGAGTATGATTGATAAGGTGTTGGATGATCACACTCTCCTGAGAGCCAACAGGACAGGAAGAGTGTATGCCTTAGATCTTTCCAAGAAAATAGATCTCCAAGGCCATCCTTGCCTATTTTCCAAGGCTTCTCCTCAAGAATCTATTCTATGGCATAGAAGGCTGGGTCATGTGAATCTTAAAAACTTGAATCAGCTGATATATCATTGTTTAGTAAGGGGATTGCCTATGAAGGAGTTCAAATGTGAAGACAACTGCACTGCTTGTTTGAAAGGAAAACAACACAAAGTCTCATTCCCTCCTATTGAAGAACCTAAGTCCATTGCCTGCTTGCAATTACTACACATGGATATCTTTGGTCCTGTGAGAGTAATGAGTATGGCAAAGAAGAAATACTGTCTTGTAATTGTGGATGATTACTCCAGATTTGTATGGACTTTCTTCTTGCATTCAAAGGATGAGGCTGCTCAGACGATTATAAACTTTGTGTTGTATGTTGAGAAGCAGTATTCCCTATCTGTCAAGTGTATCAGAAGTGATAATGGAACAGAATTCAGAAACCATACACTTGATGATTTTTATCTCTCAAAGGGAATCAAGAGGCAGTTTAGCATCCCAAGGACTCCAGAACAAAATAGAGTAGTAGAGAGAAAGAACAGACCCTAATTGAAGCTGCAAGGTCCATGTTGGCTGACACTGGTTTGCCACTGACCTTTTAGGCTGAAGCTGTTAACACAACTTGCTATGTGCAGAATAGAGCCTTAGTAAATCAGAGGTTGATGAAGACTCCATATGAAGTTCGACATCATTTGGCTCCTCTAATTTCATTTTTTAGAGCCTTTGGGTGTCCTTGTTTCATTCTCAACACAAAGGATCAACTCCACAAATTTGATCCTAAGGTGGATGCAGGGTATTTTGTTGGTATTCATCTACTTGCAAGGCATACAGAGTCTTCAACTGCAGAACAAAGATAGTTGAAGAGACTCTGCATGTGAAGTTTAATGAATCTCCAAAGGACAAGATTCCACAAAACCCTGTGGAGTTATTTGATTTGGACATACTGCAATATGTTCCTTATCAGGCTTCAGCTGTCGCTCCTGTCAACAGTTCTCCACCTGGTGGTATTGATGATGATGATAATATCAATACTCATCTGTTCAAGTTTAGTGATCAACTGCCTGAGTCCACTAAACTTGATGTTCCTGTAGCTTCAGCAGTTCCATCCACAAAAAATGCTGATGAGATATCTGATTCCTCTACATCTTTTGATTTGCCATCTCATTCTTGGCTTCAAGAGTCTGCATCACCATCTGCTGCTGCTGAAGGTCCTACAAACACTTGCACAGATCTCATTGTTTATCAAGAGCTGAAGAATCACCCAATGTCTCAAATCATTGGTGATATCAATGCTGGAGTTTCAACAAGAAGTCAATTGTCCAATTTCTGCTTCTATGCTCTCTTCATTAGTCAGCAAGAGCCAAAGAACTATCACATTGCTTTAAGGGACAATGGATGGCTTGAGCTACTTCAGTTCAACAAGTAGCAAGTGTGGGAACTGGTTCCTCTACCCCCAGGTAAGTGTGCAATAGGCACTAAATGGGTGTTTAGAAATAAAACAGATGAAAATGGGCTTATTGTAAGAACAAGGCCAGACTGGTTGTTCAGGGGTTTGCACAGGAAGAAGGTATTGATTATGATGAAACCTTTGCTCCTGTAGCCAGATTGGAGGCAATTAGATTGTTCTTAGCCTATGCTGTATTCCACAATCTTAAAGTTTTTCAAATGGATGTTAAAAGTGCATTTTTATATGGTAAAATAAAAGAAGAGGTCTATGTGTGTCAACCACCAGGTTTTGAGGATAATAAACATCTAGATTGGGTATACAAGCTTGATAAGGCTTTTATGGGTTGAAACAAGCTCCTAGAGCCTGGTATGAGACATTATCAAACTTTCTTCTTCAAAATAATTTCACTAGAGGCTCCATAGATAAAACTTTGTTCATTAAGAAGGTGGATCAGCATAAGCTACTTGTTCAAATTTATGTTGATGATATTATTTTTGCATCCTCTGATTCCCAGTTGTGTGATGATTTTACCAATTTAATGCAAAAGAAGTTTGAAATGAGTGCAATGGGAGAATTACAGTTCTTTCTAGGATTGCAAATCAAACAGAAGGCTGATGGGACTTTCATTCATCAGTCTAAATATACAAAAGATCTTTTGAATAAGTTTGATTTACAAAACTGTAAGCCCTGTTCTACTCCCATGTGCCACACCACTCAACTGGATGCAGATCAGAAAGGTAAAGCTGTTGATGAAACACTTTACCAATGTATGATTGGGTCCTTGATGTACTTAACAGCTTCTAGACCAGATATCATGTTTGCAACTTGTGTTTGTGCTAGATTTTAGGCTGCTCCTAAAGAGTCTCATTTGATTGCAGTCAAGTGGATCTTTAGATATCTGCAAGGTACACAATCTCTAGGTTTATGGTATTCCACTGGACACTCTTGCAAATTAGTTGCTTTTTCTGATAGTGACTATGCAGGGTGTAAGTTAACCAGAAAGTCAACTTCTGGTGGATGTCAATTCCTAGGCAACTGTTTGATTTCTTGGCAGAGTAAGAAACAAACATCTGTTGCTACATCCACTGCTGAAGCAGAGTACATTGCTGCTGCAAGTTGTACATCTCAGGTACTTGGCTTCAGAACCAACTTTTGATTATGGCATTACAGAGACTAAGACTCCATTATTAATGGACAGTGCTTCAGCTCTTTGCATTGTCAAGAATCTTGTCCAGCATTCTAGGACCAAACATATAGAGATCAGACACCATTTTATTAGGGACTGCTTTGAAAAAGGTCTGATTGATCCAAAGTTTGTGCCTCGTGCTGATGAGCTTGCAGACATTTTTACTAAGCGTTTGGATAGTTCAACTTTCCAAAACCTAGTGTTAAGGCTTGGTATGCTGCGGCTAGAATAAGTGACAACTACTGATGATCTCAGTAAACAAGTACTGATGATCATTAGTAAACATCTCACAAATATGTACTGATTCTGTTAAAAGAAACTGATGCAGTTATACCTACTGATGTTAGTAAAAACAGATAAGTACTGATGTCCTATGAAATATTAAAACAGCTAAAAAGTCTGATGAGTAAGTGTTGAGGATAGTATGAAACAGCTGAAAAGCTAAGAATTGACGAAAAAACTACTGATGGGAATTTTCTCTTTAGTCGTTTTACAACTGCTATTTCATCTTAAACAACTGAAGCAAAACCAATGTCTTCAGTAGTTTCACTACTACTGATGACTAACACCAAGTCTTCAGTCGTTTACAACAACTGATGACAAAACCATGTCTTCAGTAGTTTCACAACTACTGATGACTAACACCAAGTCCTCAGTTGTTTCCAACATCTGAAGTCAAAACCATGGTTTTCAGTAGTTTTATAACTGCTTATGCCTAAAACCAAGACTTCAGTTGTTTCAACCTCTGAAGGTTAATACCATGTCATCAGTCGTTTAAAACTACTGATGATTAACACCAAACCCTTCAGTTGTTTTATAACCATACCCTATAAATACCTAATCCTACAGAGCTTCATTATCTCAAACCTAACGTTCAAAAACTCCGAACCTTCTCTCACATTAATGGCGACCATGCAGCTTAAACCAAGACACAACGTGTTGCCTACCTTACCAAATCACCTTCTGGATGAAGTTTGATACTGTCATTGATCTAATGGTCCATTCTCCATACAAAACGGCCTTCCTTATCAATCCTACCATTCATGCCGAATCCGTAAATCAGTTCTGGACGAACGTCACCCTTATCACTGGGGAGAATGACA
Source organism: Flaveria trinervia (assembly GCA_025506515.1). Lineage (NCBI taxonomy): Eukaryota > Viridiplantae > Streptophyta > Magnoliopsida > Asterales > Asteraceae > Flaveria > Flaveria trinervia. The sequence goes on along the minus strand of CM046455.1, from coordinate 25,153,111 downwards.
CCGAGTCTCTCTAGTCATTCGTCAACTACCGTAAGGTGGTCATCACTCTGGAAATCCTTTGCCAAACCCTACAACTGGATGATGCCACCTTCCCTGCTGGATATTCAAAGGGCACCACTGATCTATCCTTTGCCCATGATGGATACCAGGGTAACCTCAGCGCTTCTACCATCCTAAAGAAGCATTTCCATGACGCGGAACGCCTTATTTTTCATATGGTGAATGTCTGCCTAGCCCCTAAGACTTCTTCTTGGGATCAAATGTCAACTAGGTGGCAGCAGGTATTCTTCTCTATCCTTGAGCAACAAAACTTAAATTTTTCTACAATAATATTTCTTGAACTTAAGGATATGGTCTCAAAACCTATTGCTAACCGATGGATATTATATCCACGGTTCATAATGGCCATTATAGAGAACCAGCTGAAAGCTGCGGGACTTGTTGGCCTTGGAGTCCCTGCCATGGCTGTATTGCCTGAGGTATACTCCAGGCATAACTCAGACCAGTCACTCAAACAGGCTGCCAAGCTGCGAAAACCCACATAGCTGGAACCCACAGCCACCACCTCCAAATCCAAAGTCCCCACCAAACCCAAACAAAAACACAAGAATCCCAAAACGGCTACTTAGGGAAATGAGTCCCCTAAGGATGTCCCTGCAACACAAACGCAGGATATATCTACTGGCCATAATCCCCCAGTAGCTACAAGTACTCACCCAACCTCAACCGCTCAGGCTTCCTCTCAACAGGAGCCTGCAGCAACCACATTCGGGGCACCTATACATCTGGAACCTTCCTCATTTGAGGAGGTTGCCATTGAAACGCACCACTCTCCCCGGGTGCATACTGCTTCTACACCATCTCCCACTGCAACCGCCCCCTAAAGTCCTACCATAATAGTTGCAAAAGTGCTGAGTCAGTTGCATTCCTCACCCCCTCCCCAAAAACCAATTAATACTGGGAATACCTCAACCATTGAGGGGGAGGATCAAAATGCTTCTGATAACCCACAGCACAGGGGTTACACTGTTCCATCTCCAAGTGTGAGAAACTGAGATTAGAACATCTGGTGAGGCTGCCACTTCTCCTGCTTCAGCATATGATCAGGATGCAGTTGGTAACATTCATAAGACCTCACCAGAGGCAACTGCCAATGAAGGACATAGTCCTGAGGCAGGAAGTCCCCAGTACCAAGAACAAGAGGCACATGCTGATACTGATCTACACTCAGAGCATGTACATCCTGATTCTATCAGGAGGTCAAGTGATTCAGCAAACACTAATGATGACCTAGGCTTCTTCTATGATGATTTAGCCCAAAATACCATCCTAGAGAATGAGGTAAGCAGACTCAACGAGCTGATTGCCAAAATGTCTCATGATCTAAGTCCATCTGCCCCAATACACCAACAGATGGCACCTTCCTCTGAAGGTCTCTTATACACAGAGCCACTCCAAAACACTCAGCCACCTGCCTCTACTTCTGGCACTATCTCTCAGGGACAGAACCCCCCTGAGCAAATAGCTGCTATCTTTCAAAATTCCTTACCTCTCATCACACCAATTATCACTGATATAGTGATTAAACTCTTGATGAGAGGCTTCCCTCGGTAATCCAACCTTGATAGAGGAAGTTGTGAGAAAAAGGCTTTCTGACAATCAAACCCTTGCAACCAATGCAACCAAAAAGGGGGAGATTCAGTCAGTGAAAGCAAAACGAAAGAGGATTGAAGAGATGGGAAAGAGAAAGAAAAAGAGATAGAGGTGGAAAATGAGGAGTTGGGTGTAGAGACTGAGAAGGAGAAGGAGAAGGAAGCTAAAATGGAGAAAGTGACTGAAAGTACTAAAGACTTTCATGTCACATACAAGAAAAGGAAGAGTGGAAAGAAGGAGAAGGAGTTGGAGAAAATGGTGAAGGAGGCTGATGACCAACATAGCCGATCAATGGATAACATCATTGATTAGCTGTTTAGGCAAGGTCATGACACTGAAAAACTTGACTCAGAAATTAGAAGATTGGAGATTGAAGAAATCCAAGCAAGATGGGCAAGTTACAGTGTGTTGGAAAGGGAAAGGCTGGAAATCATGATCAGGTTCATAGCTAAGTATCTTGGAAGATCATTGAAATCAAGTCATGGTCCAGGGACAGCATCTTGGCAATAACCACCAAGATCTGTTCGTCTGAAGTATATACCAAAGGGCTGGTCATTGAAGCCTTGAATGAAGCTGGTGCTGGGAGCAGGACTGAACTGGTCAAACAATCTAAAGCCTCACTTACATCCAAAATGCTAGAACAGCCTATCAAAATTCCCACACCAAAACCACCACAACCACAACCCACTAAACCAATTCCCTTACCCACAAAACCAATAGCCGATGATGTACCCCAGAAGAGGAAGAGAAGGGTACTGAGGCTAGAAGAGGAAGAAGAAGATAATGATGAAGATGAAGACAGGCTGCCAATCTTAGTTGTTATACAGTTGCCTAAGGCCATAAGTCACCCTCCAACAATTACTCTTGAATCTCAAAGGCAAATTGTGAAAGTGAAGTTAGAAGAAGAAGAGCTTCACAAACAACATGATGAGGAACTGTTGAGAAGAGTCGACAAAGCATACACTACCACATCTTCAATCATCAATATGAAGAAACATGCTCAGAGATTATACACTCTCAGACATACCTTTCAATATCAAAAAGAGAGAGTGAGGATTTGGCCTGATCCCAGGGTGTCTCATAGGATTCAAAAGAAAAATATTCCACAGAGATACATTGGCCAAGTAAAGAAGATTGTAGATGAAGTGATCTCACTAGCCTTTGTAGTATCACCTTGGGAGATCCTAGATGACTTCAAGAAAGCCTATAAAGCTAAACTGACCCCATAAAAGATGCTGGAGAATAAAGTGGTGAAAAAGGGGTTAGTGTATAGGAGGCTTGAGGAAGTTAGAAAGAATGAGCTCCAGTTGTTCTTAGAGGGTATTCACCCAGATGAATTCGCATATAGAGTCATAACAACTATGGAACTAAAAAAAGGGAAGCAAGTCAAATACCTCTCTGAGTATTATGGGCCAGAGTCACTCTTTGAAGGAGAAGCAGAAGAGCTTACCATGGAGGAACAAGTAATCTTCATTGAGGCCTATACAAGGGAGTCTTACAAACTCATAGTTGGGAAGTAGATCTCATGGATGGGGTAATAGCTCTGTGTCCAGTTCCCCAAGACAGAGTTCCCATCCATCCTTTGTCAAACAGATCATTGAGACTTCTTCCCAGGCCTGTGCTTGCAAGGGTCACTTCTGAGCTGATCTAAAAGACAAAAAGACCAATCTTTCTGCCATAATAAGTGTGACATCTTCAATAAGCTTAAAGGTTTTGGTTGCATTGGTTCAGGGGAGTTTGTTGGACCAAAAGAACCAATGAGCCAGATCAGAAAAACCTTTAAGTCCCACAAGACATCATAACAACTGTCGAAGACTTGATCAGCTGTTTGACAAAGTCTGAAGATCAACAGCTGAAGACTAAAGTACTGAAGACTTCAACAGCTGAAGTACAAAGACTGAAGACATCAGCTGAAGACATTAGCTGATGACAACAACTGATGTTCAAGAAGTCCAAGTACTTAAGCCTTCAGAGTTTGTCACAACAGCTGAAGAAGCATTCTTCAGTTGTTGTGATGGTTTCCTTTCAGTAGTTATATTTTCTATTTCAGTACTTGTAAATGACTGAAGAGCATGTTCTTCAGTCGTTGTTGTTTCAGTAGTTTCTTTTTAGTAGTTGTAGTGATAGTTAACACTTGGTATTTTTATAAGAAGATGTCAGCTGTTTGACATCTTCAGTAGTTGTGTTAACTTTCAGTAGTTAAATAACAGTTCGATGTCACTGTCAAGTGACATCAGTTGACGTCAGCTTCCCTTACAAAAAGAAAGATGACCTAATTGTAACGATGAGCGGAAGCCAGCCGAAGCGTGTATTGAATGAATATATTCCTTTTGGCAGAAATTCTCTCTCTATGACAAACACTGTTTCATTGATAAATTTCGTGTGTTCTTGTTTAAATTTGTTAATTCGTGAGCTCATTCTGCTGCGAATCCAATCTAATTGATCAAACTAGATGCTAAGATGCTAACATAGTCCTCGTCAGCAAGATGCCAGTTTACAATCTTACTAGCAACCAATCCATCATAAGATTGAACAACAACAACTAGAAGATCCATGTGCTCTTTGGCAACTTCCACGGTGACATTTCTGAGATTCTTGGTCTTCAACTTGGTAGTATTTTCCTCAGGAACTATTTATTGGGTTCCAGATGACCCTGACATTACAGTTTCTGATACATTGTTGTGGGAAGGAGCAGAAGACCTAGACATAAACGCCGTTTGTAGCGGTGCGCTTGAAGTAGCTGGAGTTGGAACTGAATTGTATAGTGCAGGATTCTGAACATAGGATCCATTCTTTGACTTGTATTTCATATGTAGTTCTTTCTCCCTTAACTTCAAAATGAAATCATTTATGTCTAAAGTAGCAAGAGTGTCATTTTGTCTCAGATTAGACATAAATGAATCCCATTTGTCTGGCAGACCATCAGCAAAGCTAGAGACTTTATCTTCCATGGATGTGGTCATGCCATGAGTGTGCAACTCACTTATCAGATGATAGAATCGATCGATGATATCATCCAAGCTCTCATTCCCAATCGATGAAAAATTATCACATTCCTTCTTAAGAGCTTTAGCCTTCAGTGCTTTCAGAGTTGAGTTTCTTTCGTATCTCTTTTCCAAGGCCTCTCATAATTTCTTAGACTGCTTGTTCTCAGAGAACTGATGAAAATGTCCTTAGGTATAGACCGAGTCAACAAGGCATAAGCTTTCTTTTCAGCATAATGCAAACTCTTCTAGGATTCACTCATTCCTCCTAAAGTCAATTTAACTCCATTAGCACTGACTGGTACTATGTAACCTATCTCAATGGATGTCTAAAGGTTTGGGTCAACTCCATTCAAGTAGATTTCAAACTGCAGTTTCCACTGTGGGTAATCATCCAAAGTTAACAGCTTTGGCGGTTTGTTGTGGTTTCCAATATCATTTTCCAGAAGTACAAGATTCTGAACACACAAGTTCTTTCTAGCAGTGAATGCAACAAACTAGTCTTCCATTGCTATAAACTTAGTAAACTTAGAACATGACAGATTCACTTGTGTGAATGAGCTATGCGAATCGGTCACTCGTGCAAATGAAGGATACGAATGAATTCAATCGTGCGATTGGTTCCAGTCGTGTGAATGAGCAGGATGATTGGAATCAACCAACTGAAGCTGCTTAACTGTACGAATGAGAGACACGACTGACTTCAATCGTGCGAATGAGAGTATACGAATGGGTTCAGTCGTACGAATGGACCAATCGTGAGACTGAAGGCTGTTGTGTTTGAAAAATCAAATATTTTGTAAACTTTGACATAAAATACGAATTTTCCAGAAACCCTAATCTACCGTTTGATGAACAATCAAAACATTAACACATGGAAACATCGAAAACGCTTTTTGGAGCAAAGAGGTGACTCATTTCATTGAAAGCATAGGCTTTAACACCAAAACCAATTGAATCCACGCAAAATTGCAAGCCAAAGCTCTGATACCACTTGTTAGGACCGTTTTCGTACATAATACTAACAGATTCTGCATGAGACCAGATCAAATAGTGCGAAATCCTATTTGATTGGAGATCCAATCCGTGAGGACGACAACCTGATCAATCTAACGATGAAATAAACGTTAAGAATTTATAAGAAATCGATCAGGATCGAACTATGAAGTTTGATAGGTTGTTTAGGATGCTCTGGACGGTTAGGGTTTTTGAATATTCAAAGTTCCTGTTTTTCCATGAATTATGTGGTAAGTTTTCATTCGTACAACTTAACCAGCATGGTTCAGTCGTGCGACTGACTCATGCAGATGATTCATACGCATGACTGAAGATTCAGTCGTGTGACTGACTCAATCTTATGTTTCAGTCATACGACTGATCCAGTCTCCTAGTTCGGTTTTACGACTGGTCCATAAGTATGATTTATTCATGCGTATGGCCCATAAGTATGATCCATTAGCATGAATAATCACCTAACTAAGCTGAACACATTTCTTAATCATTATTGACTTAGAATCATATACAACAACCTCAAACCTATATATAATGTTCATATATATTAATTATACCAAATACAATAATAATATGAAATATTCAAAGACAAATAAACATCAAAAGCATATCATAATTCATTAAGTAGTTACATTACACATGTGTAAGAAATGAAAGACTTTTACCTTAAGAACATAAACTAGGAACATGATGTATCAATATCCACACAACCTACAACACCTAAAGCTACTGGAAAGTTAACTGAGACAACTGTTGTGTCTCAAGAAGTTGATTGGAGCTTTATGGTACAAAATGTCATCCCTGCTCAAGCACTCATGGCTAGAATAGACAACTCAAAGGTATATAAACATCTTTGTACTCCAGCCTGTATTGCTAAGGTTAAAATGTACCAGGACTGGAATATGGAAATTGAATCTAACATTGAGTCCTTGAATATCTTGAAAGCTGATTTTATAAGGGTTGAATCTGACTACCAAAATAAAATTAAGGAGTTAGAAAAAAACAGTATCCTCTTTAAAACATGAGCACACAAATTATAGGACTTAAATCAAGGATTTAATATCCAAATTAACTGAGGCTCAAGCCAAGCTAGTAATAGTTGAGCTTCAAGCTAGGAAGCATGCTATTTTTGAGCAAAACTCAAAAGCCATTCTTGCATCATCCTCTCACTCAAAACTGTGTTATTAAAACAAAGGAGGGTTGGGAACCAATGAAATTGCTCTACCATACTCTTATGAGTCTATTAGAAAACCAAGGTGTGGTACTGAAGAGCAAGAGGTTCCATTTGCTGACCCACCTTCTCATGAGTCAAAGAGTGATGCAACAATGAAGACCATCACAGAGAAGAACCAGGTAATTTTACCTACTCCTATCAATGATGATCAACCCCTGACCACCAAAGCTAGAAGAAAGCAAGCTAAGGCAGCCAGAAAAACTACTAAGAAAGTGGCTGATTCCAGGCTAAAGATAGACCCTAAGAAAAAGGGTGTGTTCATTTAAGCCAGATTCCAAGTGGTAGGAAACTCTGATTCAGGAAAGGAGTGTAATACCAACACTCCTGACCTCCTAAAGGATCAGAAGTTAAAGGAAAATTGGAGATGAAGAAAAATAAAGAAGAACAAGAAAATACAATCCTCAAGTTCCTATAAAATTAACATTGCATGCATAATGTGTGGTCTGGATAACCACATGGCCAATGATTGTTACTACAATCCTGCTAGCACACATTATGCAAATAATGTTAAAAGAGAAGGAGTCAAGGAAGGTTTCAAACTTGAACCCTATCATATGGTTCAAGTGTTATAGAAAGGAAAACTTGCCTCTGAAGCAAAGTTGCTTTCGGAAGAAACTCATTCTTCCGAAGGGAAAATTGCTTCGGAAGAAAAATTCAAGAAAACTCAAAAGAACAAAAGAGTTCCTTTGAGACCTTCTAAGAAAAAGACTGATTCAGAAGAAAGGTGGTGAATGTCTCTTCCAAAAAAGAAGCTTTGGAAGAATGCCAAGCTACATAAGCTTCATCAAGCTCGTCATCTATGATCAACCAATGGATGAAATGGAAGATCAAGGAAGATGTTGTAGCCCAAACTCTTCTTCAAAGACTTCCATTGAACCCCCATTCACAAACTTTGGTTCAATTATGTCACTGTCATTAGAAGAACCAAGACCAACAAGGCTTGAGTTTCCAATTAAAACTAATGATCTCATCTTATGTGTAGGGACATCCACATGACATAAATAACAATATATGGATTATGGATAGTGGATGCTCTAGGCACATGACAAGGAACAAATCTCTCCTTCAACAATTTCAATATTTTGATGGAGGTCCTATCCAATTTAGAGGTGAGGCCAGAGGATATATTTCTGGCAGAGGGAGTATATCTAATGGTAATTTGAAATTTGACAAAGTAAACTTAGTCAAACAGCTTGAAATCAACTTGTTAACTGTTCTTAGTTCTATGATCAAAAACATCAAATGCTCTTCATTGAACGTGAGTGCATTATCCACAAACCTGGGATGACAATTCCTCAAGAATTGGTGCTTCTTAGATCTCCTAGGAGAAGGGATATGTACAAGCTTGATATGAACAATGCTTCCCTACTGGTGAAGTATCATGCTTTCTTTCCAAAGCTGATAGTGATGAGTCAACCTTATGGCATAAAAGAATGTGTCATGTTAATTTTAAATCAATGAATAAGTTGGTTAAAAACAATTTGGTACATGGTTTGCCTAAAAAGAAATTTTTCTGCAAAGATAACTGTGTTGCATGTTTTAAAGGGAAGCAACACAAGACATCTCATAAATCCAAGGTAGTTAACTTTATCACTACTCCATTACACTTATTTACATGGATCTTTTGGTCCCATAAGTATAATGAGAATGGAAGGAAATCATATTGCCTTGTGATTGTTGATGATTTTACAAGATTTACATGGGTATTCTTTTTAGGAACTAAAGATGAAACTGCTGAAACTTTAAAATCTTTATTGTTAAAATAGAAAATCAAATCGATCACAAGGTTAAGATAATCAGAAGTGATCAAGGGACTGAGTTTATGAATCAACTTCTTGACTCATTCTATAACTCAAAAGGGATTGCCAGACAATAAAGTGCTTCTAGAAATCCTCAACAAAGTGGTGTTGCCAAGAGGAGGAACATGACACTTATTGAGGCTGCTCGGACCATGTTAGTTGATTCAAAGTTGCCTCTAACATTTTGGGTAGAGGCAGTCAACACTGCATGCTATATGCAGAACATGGTTCTTGTAGTTAAGCCACATGAAAAAACTCCTTATGTGCTATGGAACAAGAGGCCACCGTTCATTGGCTTTCTAAGGTCCTTTGGCAGCAGGTGCACCATACTTAACATAAGGACAATTTGGTAAAATTTGCTGAAAAGTCAGATGATGCTATCTTTGTTGGATATTCCTCAAACTCTTTTGCTTATAGAGTTTACAACATTAAACATCAACAATTTGAGGAATCATCTAACATTGTTGTTGATGAGCACACTCCTTGTGTTAGGGGGAAAGTCCTTGATCATATATTTGACTTAGAATTTGTTTCCAAACTATTCTAAACCATCTTATGAGAATGTTTTGCTGGAACATGAACTCAAACTGCTTCTAATCATGATTGACTGTTTGAGTTGCCATAACTTTTCAAAGTTCTCCAAGAGTCCTGAACATCAAGCTCCCACAACTGGTAGGTAGATCTGACAACATGACTATCTTAGAACCAATGAAGCTTCAACCAGTTATCAGCAAAGTGACTCTCACAACTCATCACTAATAATGAACAACACCATGTTGATGCAAGTAGCATTCTGAAGGAACATGCAACTGTTAAAGCAACTTCTCAGCCAACCACCATTGATGATGTTTCTCCTTCATTCAATCTGTCCTCATTAAGTGAGTGTGAAACATCAGTTGGACCAAGTGTTCAAGCTCCTGAGCAAAATATGTCAAATCTGGATCTATCTTTGCAACTAGAGGTGATTTCCTGGCTTAAGATTCACAACACTCATCTAGTTGAGAACATCATAGGAGAAGTCTCTAAAGGTGTGAGAACAAGGGGATAGGCTCATAATAGGAATGTCTACCTATGCTCATGCTTTCTGTCAAAGATGGAACCCAAGAAGGTAGAAGCTATCTTGAAAGATAGTAGTTGTGTTGAATCAATGCAAGAGAATTTGCTTTAATTCTACAGACAAAAGGTTTGGAACCTCTATCCATTACTATCTGGTCAAGTACCTATAGGCACTAAATGGGTATTCAGAAATAAAAGAGACGATAGAGGCTTGATTATCAAGAACAAGGCAAGACTGGTAGTTCAAGGATATACTCAAGAAAAAGAAATCAATTATATTGATGTCTTTGCACCTGTTGCAAGACTTGAGACAGTTAGGATCTTCTTTGCTTATGTTGCATCTAAGAACTTTATTGTCTACCAGCTTGATGTCAAGTGTGCCTTTCTATATGGGGATATAGATAGGGATGTCTATGTGTATCAGCCTCTAGGATTTGAAGATCCACAACACCCTAACTATGTCTGCAAGTTGGATAAAGCTCTTTATGGGCTGCACCAAGCACCTAAGCTGTGGTATGAGACCTTGTCTCAATTTCTCCTAAAGAATGGATACACTAGAGGTACCATTGATAAGACTCTCTTCATAAGGAAGTCTAGAAAGGACATTTTGCTCATCCAAGTCTATGTTGATGATATCATATTTGGTTCTTCAAATGATCAAATGTGCAAAGACTTTGAGAGCATTATGAAGAAAAAGTTTGAGATGAGTTCAATTGAAAAAATAGACTTTTTCCTTGGAATTCAGGTGAAGTAGATGAAGGAAGGGTTCTTCATAAATCAATCTAGGTATGTCAATGACATTTTAGAAAGATTTTAGATGAAATATTATCAGCCAACTAAGACACCTATACCCAGACACCATAATCTATGTCTTGACTCTAAGGGGGATGTTACTAATCAACATCAGTATAGGGAAATTATTGGTTGTTTGATGTATCGCACAACAAGTAGACTTGATATTATGTTTGCAACTTGCATCTGTGCAAGATATTAGTTTGCACTAAAGGTGTCTCACCTAGTTGCTACCAAGAGAATTCTTAGATACCTCAAAGGAGCATCTAAACTAGGCCTCTGGTATCCAAGAAACAACAATTTCAATCTCTATGGCTATTCCGTAAGTGACTATGGTGGCTATATAAACAAGAAATCCACATCCGGAGGATGTCAATTTCTTGGCGGAAGGATCATCTCATGGCAATGCAAAAAAGCAATCCTGCGACAAGCACTCAAGGAAGCCCATTCCAAGAGACAAGCTCTTCTCAAGCTTTTGTGTCTTCTGATGAAAGCTGTGGCAAATCTCTTTTCACTCTTGAAGACTTGGACTGTATCCATCCAGATGATCTGGAATACATGGAAATAGTCCAGCAGATGGCTCTTCTCACTCATAGAGCCAAGAAGTTCTACAAGAGGACTGGAAGGAAGTTTCCAAGCAATACAACTAGTGGAAGGTTTGGACTGGACAAAGGCAAAGTCAAGGGTTACAACTATAACCTGATGGGCCACTTTGCCAGAGAATGTAAGGCACCTAGAACAAATGGTGGCCAAACACAATCCAGGCCAAACTACACTGACAAAGCTCTCCATAATGAGAAGTCAAAGCAGCCTGTTACTGTTGCTGTTGAAGAAGGAGGCTTTGACTGGAGCTTTCAGGTTGAAGAGGCCTCTCCAAACCAAGCACTGATGGCAGACCATGATGAAGCCAAGGTATTGGAACATCTCTATACTCCTGAATGCATTGCTAAAGTTAACAGGTACAGGTCCTATAACTTGGAACTAAGATATGATATTGAGTCCTTAAACATTTTAAAATCTAATTTTAGAAAGTTTGAAAATGATTATAAGCTAAAAATAGAGGACTTAGAGAAAACAATTTCAGTTCTAAAACATGAACACACAGATTTTAGGACTCAAATTAAAGATCTCATAACCAAGTTAACTGAGCGCCAGGCTGAGCTTGTGATCAGCAAAGCCAGGGCAGAAAAGAGTGTTCTTGAAGAAGAGACCCTCAAGAACATGATATCCTCATCCCTGCACAACAAAGTGTGCTATCAAAATAGACAGGGACTGGGATCCAAAGAGATAGCTCCTCCACACACAATCTTGTCAGTAAGATCTCCTAGGTATGGAACTTGTGAAGATGAGCTTCCTCTCATAGATCCTATGAGTGAGGAGGATAAAGAAGAGATAGTGAAGAATCCCTCTACAAAGAGTGAAGAGGAGGATTCCAAGAAGGACCACTATCCTTCTGAGGAGAAAGTGAAGACTGTGATGACCAAGTCCATGAGAAAGAACTTGATCAGAAAGAGCAAAAGAAAGGAAAGGAAGGCTCAAGAGATCAAGGCTACTTTTGACTCTAAACAGAAACAAGTTTTTATTTATGCAAGGTTTAAAGTGGTCAGGACTGAAGGCATCAACCAAAACTCTGCTAAGAGTTCTGGTTCTTGCTCAACTCATCTCAGCAGCAAGAAGAAGACTGATCTTCTGTGTACCACTGCTGCACAGCCTGGTCCATCAAACTCCAAGCACAATCTTAGCCCAAAAGGACGGTCTCAGCATCTGCAAAGATGAAGGTGGAGAAGGGAAGTGGCCAAAGACAGTCTTACTCTCAAGACAAGGCTCTTGTGAAGAAGAAGATAAATTGTGTTATGTGTGACAGCACCACTCACATTGCAAAGGATTGTCCTTCAATCCTAAAGGTACTATCCATATGGCCAAAATAAAGGCTTCAAAGAGTTCTAAGAAGATTCAGGCTTTGGAAGGAAAACCAGTTTCCTTCGGAAGTTCCAAATCTAACAAGAAGGGAAGTGGAAAATTCTCTTCGGAAGAATATTTGGTCTCGAAAGAAAGGAGTTCTTCCGAAGCACTGAAGTCTACTGCAGTGTTTGCAGAATCTTCTGAAGGTTCAGTCATCAAAACTTCTGAAGCTCCAAAAGCTTCTAAAGTTTTGAAGGTCAAGTCCAAGACTCCAAAGGTGGTGTGGACGTCGAATAAAGACCAAGTGACTGAGATTTCTCCATCAAAAACAACTCAAGATCCTCTTAGTACAACCATAGGATCTATTACTATTAATTTACCTTCTGCAAGTGAGCCCAAGACAAGCAAGGCTTGGGTTTCCAGATGTAACTAATCATTCTCTTTTGTGCAGGGACAGCTGAAGACAAATAGAAATGTCTGGATCATAGACAGTGGCTGCTCCAGGCACATGACTGGTAATAGGTCACTACTCCAGAACTTTGAAAGGATTGATAGAGGACCTGTTGCTTTTGGAGGAGATGAAGGTGGTTACATTTCTGGTAGGGGCAAGGTCACAAATGGTAAGCTCAGCATAGAAAAGGTAAACTTTGTAAAGGAGCTTGGATACAATCTTCTGAGTGTATCTCAATTTTGTGATCAGAGTCATAACATGCTCTTTACTGAGCATGAGTGCATGGTTCTTAGGCCTGGTGTGGTCATTCCTCATGAGCATATCCTGCTTAGAGCCCCCAGGAAAGGAAACATGTACAAGATGAATTTGCAAGAAACCTCTCCCTCTGGAGAAGTTTCATGCTTTCTGTCTAAAGCCAATAGTGATGAGTCTTTCCTATGGCATAAAAGAATGTGCCATGTAAACTTTAAGAACATGAATAAATTAATTAAGCATGACTTGGTAACTGGAATGCCAAAGAAAGAGTTTACAAGTGATGACCACTGTGTTACATGCCTGAAAGGGAAGCAACATAAGGTATCTTACAAGCCTAAGGAAAAGAACTCAATCACTACTCCCTTACACTTGTTACATATGAATCTCTTTGGCCCCACCAGTGTAATGAGTTTAGGAAGGACCTATACTGTCTAGTGATCACAGATGACTTTACAAGATTCACTTGGGTTTTCTTCCTTAGAACTAAGGATGAAACTCTTGATATTCTAAAGAATTTCATCTTAAAGATTGAGAATCAATCTAATCATAAGGTCAAGATCATAAGATGTGATCAAGGAACCGAATTTAAGAACCATATCCTTGACATATTCTGTGATGAAAAGGGTATTACAAGACAATTTAGTGCTCCCAGGACTCCTCAGCCAAATGGAGTTGCTGAGAGGAGAAACAAGACACTGGTTGAAGCTGCAAGAACCATGTTGTCTGACTCTAAACTGCCCATCACCTTCTGGGCAGAGTCTTAGTAGTTAAGACTCATGGAAAGACTCCTTATGAACTCTGGCATAAGAGGAGACCTTCATTGGTTTTCTCAGGTCATTTGGATGTCCTTGCACCATCTTGAATACCAAAGATCAAATTGCCAAGTTTGCTGAGAAATCAGATGATGGACATTTTATTGGATACTCTTCCCAAGCTAAGGCTTATAGAGTATACAATCTCAGAACTAGAATTGTTGAGGAGTCAGCCAATGTGACTTTCAATGAACCACACCTTGTGTTACTGGTTCTGGTCCGGATTGGCTGTTTGATCTTGATTTGGTTACAACTGTTTTAAAAATCTTGTGAGAATGTTTCAGGATCTATAGAAAATTTGAATACAGATGATCCTAATCCAAGATTTGAGCTAGGGAGATCTTTAAGACACATATCTTCAGCTCCAGTTGGAACCACTTCTGCAAATGAGGTTTCTATCAACCCTATAATGACAAATTCAGCTGATACATCTGGTATGCCTTCAAATTCCAACTCAGAGGCTCTACAACCAGATAAGAAAACCTCAACTGTGGAAGACAACAATGGTGATGGTGACAGTGACCAAGAATTCTTGATGCCACTAACCACACTGTGGATGAGAACATCAATAATGTCACACACTGCTTGGATCAAGTTCACTTGAAAAGGTGCTGATGTGGTGGGAGAAACATCTATGCCTGATCTAAATTCTCAAATTTAGATCTTTCTCAACAATTGCTGTGATCCCTCATCTTAGGATCCACAAGTCTCACCCCACCACAAACATCATTGGAGATGTTATCTCAGGGGTAAAACAAGAGGACAAACCCATGAAGCAAATGCTTGTCTTCACTCTTGTTTTCTATCCCAGATAGAGCCAAGAAAGTTGATGAAGCTCTAAAGGATGGAAGTTGGGTCGAAGCTATGCAACAAGAACTACTTCAATTCAAAAGGCAGAAAGTTGGAACCTTTGTCCTCTTCCTTCTGGGAAGACTACCATTGGAACCAAATGGTGTTTAGGAACAAGAAAGATGATAGAGGCATCATCATCAAGAACAAAGCTAGACTGGTTATTCAAGGATACACACAAGAAGAAGGGATTGACTACACTGATGTCTTTGCTCCAGTAGCAAGATTAGAAGCTGTTAGGATATTCCTGGCATTTGCTGCATTCAAGAACTTCAAGGTTTTTCAACTTGATGTGAAGTGTGCCTTTTTGTATGCAGTGATAGATGAAGAGGTTATGTCAAACAACCACCTGGTTTTGTAGATCCTGATCATCCTGATCATGTCTGCAAGCTTGACAAAGCTCTCTATGGCTGCATCAGGCACCCAGGAAGTGGTATGAGACACTGTTTGAGTATCTCTATAAACATGGATACAGGAGGGGTACTATAGATGGAACTCTCTTCATCAAAGGACAAGGAAAAGACATACTGCTAGTTTAGGTATATATGGATGACATCATCTTTGGTTTAACTAATCCAAAGCTCTGCAAAGACTTTGAGAAGCTGATGAAAGACAGATTTGAAATGAGTGCCATGGGGGAACTCAATTTCTTTCTGGGAAATCAAGTGAAGCAAGTTGAAGATGGCATCTTCATAAGTCAGTCAAAGTATGTTCAGGACATACTCAAGAGGTTTAATATGACTGACTGTAAGATTGCTAAGACACCCATTCACAGAAACCACTCCCTTGGTCCTGATCTTGAGGGGGAGTGTGTAGATGAGCATTTATACAGGGCTATGATTGGGTCTCTTATGTATCTTACTGCTAGCAGGCCTGATATCATGTTTGCTACATGTATTTGTGCAAGATATCAAGCCAACCCTAAGATGTCTCACCTTATCACTGTCAAGAGGATTCTAAGATACCTCAAGGGTGTATCAACACTTGGCCTATGGTATCCCAAGAATTCTGACTTTAATCTGTATGCCTATACAGATAGTGCTTATGGTGGTTGCAACATGACTGCAAAGTCTACATCTGGGGGATGTCAATTTCTTGGTGGAAGGGTTGTCTTATTGCAATGCAAGAAACAATCCTCTGTCTCTGCATCAACTGCTGAAGCTGAATACATTGCTACTACAAGCTGCTGTGCTCAAGTACTTTGGATTCAGAATCAGATGCTGGACTATGGGTAAACTTCAATGAGACTCCCATTCACATAGACAACAACAGTGCTATCTCAATCACAGAGAACCCTGTGCAGCACTCAAGGACAAAGCACATCAATATCAGGTATCATTTAATAAGAGATAACTATGAAAAAGGATTAATTAAACTTGTCAAGGTTCACACAGATGAACAATATGCTGATCTGTTTATAAGGCTTTTGATGAACAGAGATTTAAATATCTTATATCAGCTATTGGGATGATAAACCTTGAGTAAGCTTTTCTTAATACTAATTCTTACTATTTCTTAAAATATGTGTGTCCTAAGTTGTCTAGTTCATCACTTTCATAAGCTCATGTTTTCTTTGGATGAAAATTTCTTTTTGAAGACTTTCCTTAGATTTTTTAAAATTTCTGATACTTCGGAAGTATTTGTTCTTAACTTCAGAAGTAAATCATGCCTTCAACTTAAATAACTGTCTAAGATTTTTCTCTTCGGAAGAGTTCAAAACTTATCTTCCGAAGCTTAAATATTTGTCTCAGACACTTACTAAATTTTAAGGACTATTTACTTCCAAAGCAAAATTAACTCTCGAAAGCTTTGTCTGTTTACACACAAAGCACTCAAGATTTAATTTTCTTCCGAAGCAAAATTTTCAAATCTCTCAGGAAATTCTTCCGAAGTCATTTTAGCTTTGGAAGCTTTTTAATTAAAACTTCCGAAGATAATTAACCTTCGGAAGCTTTTTGACTTCCAAGAAAACTACTTTTTGAGCAAAACGTAAACTACTTTTTTAGAGGTGGACCGACATCCGGATTTCAAAGTTTATCCTCTTTCTTTAAACTTTATCTGAAATCCCTCTCACATATAAACCCAACGGTTTCCCCCTCTTTCTATGACCTGTTCTTCCTCCAAACCTAAAAACCCAAATTTCTCTCTGAAATTTCTTTCTTTCTTCTTCCTTCCTTCTTAAGCTACTTCAAAATGGCCAACCTTGCTCACAGAAATAATCCCAACTTTACCATGCAGCTACACAGACAACACAATCAAGTTTCTCTGTTACGCTCTGAGAAAGATCCTCATTTCTCAGAGGTTTGCCGTTTCTTGTCTTTGTCGAACTACTTCACCTCCCTCACCATTGATCCTCCACTCTATGAGGATCAGTTGCTTGAATTCTGGAAGACCTACCAAGAGGTCACTATGGATGGGGAGAAGGCACTGTCTGCCACAGTGCAGGGGAGAACAATCTTTATCACTCCGGCCATCATCAACAGACATCTTCAGCTGGATGATGAAGAAGGTGAGGTGTTCTTCCCAAAAAGACCTTCAGGAAAGGGAAGGTCTCATCCGAATGGAGATTCCTGCTCCATGTGGTCATCCATAGCTTATCAAACAAGCATGGTGGATGGGACCAGATTCTTGAAGATGTCTCCTTCATAGTCCATGGAATGGTTCAAGGGGTCAAATTTAGGTACTCTCAGTTTGTCTATACAAATTTGCTTGCTAATTTAGACTCCTTAGAATATTACATGTTTCCTAGATATGTCCAGTACATTCTTAACTGTGAACTAGGCTCATAGTTAAGGGAAACAGGTAACATTCTTAAATTAGGACAGATGAAGCCTGGCATCTTTAAAATTTTAAGAAAGTCCACTGTTGGATTCTATGGGGTAGAAACACCCTAGTCCCAAAAATGTTAGAGCTCATTGCTCAAGGTGACAACCTAGCAACCCAAGCTAGTGTTGAACCCACACCAGCTGCTTCCCAACCACCCACACAGCCTCAAATATCCATAACCTACCAAAGAAAATACAAACGAACCCCTGCTTAGACTATTCAGTCTGTGGAGGTCCCCATATACTCACCCATACAGGAAGAAATGGACACTGGAGCTCCATTTCTCCTGAGGAGCAGACCACTCCCATCTCTTCAAGAATCAGTGCTGAGGTTCCTCATGCTCAGCCTGATGAGCTCATTAGCCCTACTGCCTTAAGCCATCACTCTGAGTCTCAACACTCAAGTGATCAACCTTCAGGGGACATTCACCATCCCCAGCCTATAGATTTCAACCAACCAATTCCCAACCTTGACTTCTATACTGATGAAGATATAGGTTTCAGTGAGTATACTGAGTCTCTCTTCTTTCCCCCTACTCAAAGAGAGATGAGTACTCATGAGTCTCCTACATCTATCCCACATTAGTCACCTACTACTGAGGTGGACACTACTGAACATGTTCAGGATGTCCATATGGAAGAGGCTCTCACTTCTGAAAGTGATTACATCATTAAGACCTCAACCATGGTAACTCAGCCCACTAACATCTCAACTGAGACTGCCAGTGAGCAGAGGAAATCCAGTAGCCAAGAACTTAGAACTGGTCATAAGAGAAATGACTCTGGTCCAATCTTCTCTACCCCCAGTGATTCTTCTGATGAAGATGAGGGGGATCTGAGACTAAAAGTGCAAAAACTGTCTAAAACATGCACTTACCTAGTCTCAAAGGTCAGTCACCTTGAATCTTAGGTGACTACTTTACAAAACAGGATCAATGATCAGCAACTTGAGATTTCATATCTTAAGGAAAAACTAGCTGGGAGACCCTTAAGGAGAGCTCAAACAGGAACACAAGAACCTATGGATGTGATTGACCTATCCTCCAGCTCACCTATGCAAGTGGGTGATGCTACCAAAAAGGGGGAGAAAGTCATTCCAGCCACAGAACCTGGGAGTTCCTCTGAGAAAATGGACATTGAGGACTCACCATCCTCACTTGCAACTGTGCATTCTTAGCAAAATCCTCTAGTTCACATTGATGTGGACTACACAGACTCCTTCATACAGAGTCTGTTTGAGGATGGGATACCAAGGGCTGTGTCACCTTCATCATCCTTCAATCACATTATTGGGTGGAGGTATGACAACAACAGGAGAGCCCTCATTATCATAAGAGTTCAAGGACAGCAAGAAGTCTTTAATTTTCAAAACATGGACTACTATGAAGGTCTGGATCTAGTCAACATGCCACTTGTCAACCCAAGCCAATCAAGACAAGCTGATAGACTGGCTAGAAGAATCCAAGACATGATCATTGTAGAGTTCAGTCTAAGAAGTAGACTAAGGCAATCAGGCAATGTCATCGGTCAACTGGATGTTGAGGCAGACCCTAAGATTAGCTTCATAGGGGAAACCTTGACTGAAGGCCCAGTGACAGAACCTGAGAGCCCTGCCTCATCATCTCCAACTGCTGCAGAGATCCATATTCCTTCTGAGATACCTGCTGGTGAAGGTGCTTCTCAACCTTTCTCTGGCCCGAGCTCAGATGCTGCAACGAGCAATGAAGGCCAAAACTCTCTCCACCCTGAGTCATAAAGGTCTGTGAGTGACAAAGGCAAAAGAAAGATTACATCTGAGGAGATTGAGGAGGAGGAGAGAGAGAGAGAGAGGAAAAGGAGGCTAAGGGGAGAAAGTTCCTCTACTGAGTCTCCAAGACTCATGGAGTCTGCAATCAGGGCTGCCCCCAGACCAGATACTCAGAATGATGAGTTAAGAGCAGTCAGGATTAACTATCTGCATACTAGGAACTATGACCTAGATAGTGTCATTTCTCTCCCCTTGGATGAATTGAATGAGCTGGTTGATCTGTAAAGGTCAAGAGAGAAGAAGGAGGTAGAAGATGCAGAACTCCTAGTAAAAGTCAAAGAAGAGAGAAGAAGAAAAAGACTGTACAAAGATATGCCTACACGCTCACCAGTTCAAGAAAGTCCTGAACAAGAGGATATGGTTCAACAAGAACCTCAGGTAGATAAGGAAGAAGATAGAATCAAGATGATTAACTACCTGAGTGCCACAAGTCTCTATCAGGCAGATGCACTCCTGTCCTTACCTTATGACTATGTTAAGTTTGAGTATTTAAAACAACTTGAGCTTGAGTTAGTCAAGGAAAGCAAGACAACAAAGAAGAAGCTGAGGGAAGAAGCTGCAAAGTCAAGAGCCATCATCCAAAAGAGCATGAAGAAGTCTGCTGATAGGCAGAGGATGATGAGCTTCTTGAAGCTGTATGGATTCTCTGGAAGGAGACTTGGACCCATGTCTCTATCCACTATGGATGAACATATCAGGGTAATCAAGCAGAAGATTAAGAGTGGAGTGCTCTCTGACTTACACTCCACCCCAAGTCAGACCCCACCTAAAGTGGCCGTTAAGGTTGAACAAACAGACACAACACAACCTGGACCTCCTGCTAATGCTCAACAAGCTTCATCTTCTGATCCACATCAGGGTCAACCTCCTTCTCCATCTGAACCTGAGAGAGAGGAAGTCCTAACTGAGAAGACAGTGAAGATCAATCTGGTGCTGCAGGCTAGTCTTCTCAGTTAAAATTTGGAAAGAGAAGGAAAAGGATGGCTTCTAAACCAAAGTCTAAGAAGAAGAAGAAGCTTGAATCCCCTCTGAACCTCAGGATGAATCAGAAA
Organism: Flaveria trinervia; assembly: GCA_025506515.1. Lineage (NCBI taxonomy): Eukaryota > Viridiplantae > Streptophyta > Magnoliopsida > Asterales > Asteraceae > Flaveria > Flaveria trinervia. The sequence continues at coordinate 25,132,629 of CM046455.1, read as the reverse complement.
AGCCTGAGGATGTGCAGCAGAGGAAGCTCAATCAACTCTAACCTCAGTAGCTCCTCTAGCACCAGGAAGACCCATCTTGTCTTGGACATACACCACAGATCCAGAAAGGTGGCATGTTATTAGAGATCAGGGCATTGAAGACATCTATACATGGCAAGATATGTTTCAATTGCCTCTGCATGATCTCTTTGACATGAGAAGACACTTTGATAGCCTGAAGAATCCTAATCATCTTATGAAGAAAGGAATGGTGATCATCCTAATGAGGACTGTTAATATCTGAAGTTTTCTAATATGTTTTGGTAGCATCAGCCTAGGGGGAGTTTGTAGAGATTAATGAAGAGGCTAATGCAACCTAAACATCTTTAGTCTTTCCTACATGCTGCACAAGTACATTGAAGTGGAATGCTTCGAAAGTTTCACATGTGCAACAGAAATACTCTAAGTGTGAAATCTTCCGAAGGCAAGAACAACATCTTCCGAAGCCAAAGATGAAGTCTTCCGAAGCTTCAAGTTCATGAAGACAGATTTCTTCCGAAGACTTTTAGTAACATGCTTTATCTGATGTACTGTTACATAAAGTTGGACACCTTTCCGCTGCAACTCTGCAAGTCACCAACTAACATGGTTTGGTGAAAAGGTCCATGCTTTTGGTAACTGTACATTGAGGTCTTGAGTCTGTAACTTTCCAATTTATGGACTTTATCCTTTTTGTAATAGATAAGGATGTGAGCTATGGCATGTTATAGTCACTAGTCAAAAGGCATTTGCCTTTTGACTCTACAATTGATTTTATTGTGTCTAGTCAATTGTATCCAGTTGGCTTTCAAAGTATAGGCCGGCTGTAGATTTGTATAAGTATCTCATGTTCTTGTATCTTTCGAATATCCTTTGTAACACTTGTTATAGAAATAGAGAGGCAATATACGCATTCTTGAAACCAACACTTGTGCTCTTTGTGTTTTGTCCATATACTACTGTGTTCTTAGTGTCACCTCTTAGTTAATCCAGTTTACTGTTTGATCTAAGTTTGTTTATCTCCTCTTTGTGTTTTTGTTTTGTAACTCTACACCCTCAACGATCCTGCATAAGACATTGAGTACCTAATCCCAGTTGAAAACCTTTTTAAATGTGTAAAGTCTTTGTCAAAACAATCTAAGCTCTGTTACAAAAGGTCCCTTACAATTCTTCTCAGTCTAAAGTTTTCGAAGAGGAATTAACCTCGTAAGATGTCTATATAATCTTCTGAAGCAAAATCTTCCAAGGAAAATCTTGTTAAGATCAGTGATCTATTTTGATGATTAGAGAGTATAGCAGCGGAATTCGAACAATGAATTAGCCAATTCACAAGAACGAAACGATATTCAATGAAGAACAAAGACGGTTATAGAAAGAGAATTCTGCAAATATATTTCATTCAATATTCGCTTTCGTGGTAACGAATGTCACACTTACAATTAGGTCGACACCTCTTATATGAGATGTGACGTCTGCTGATGTCACTTGATAGTGACATCTAACAGAATTATTACAACTGAAACACAACTACTGAAGATGTCAAAACAGCTGACATCTCCTTACAAAAATACTAAGTGTTATCAGTTATTATAACTACTGAAAAACATAAAACTACTGAAACTACAACGACTGAAGAACAAGCTCTTCAGTCGTTTTACAAAACTACTGAAAGTAAAAACAAAACTACTGATATCACAACTACTGAAGAAGTACTCTTCAGCTGTTGTGACAAACTACTGAAACTTCAGTACTTGATCTTCAGACTTGAACTTCAGACGTTTCATCAGCTGATGACTTCAGTAGATATCATCAGCTGATGTCTTCAGTCTTTGTCTTCAGACTTTGTACACAGTTGTTGATCTTCAGCACTTGTAAACTCTTCAGCTGTTGTACTTCAGTACTTTGGTCTTCAGCTTCAGCACTTGTGTTCTTCAGCTGTTCAGCTTCAGCACTTGTGTTCTTCAGCTGTTGAACTTCAGCACTTTAGTCTTCAGCTGTTGAAGTCTTCAGCACTTGATCTTCAGCTGTTGGAGTTTTCAGCACTTGTCGAACTGCTGATGAAGCTTTCAGCAGTTGTTGTGATATCATGTGGGACTTAGAGGTTTTCTGATCTTGGCTCATTGGTTCTTTTGGTCCAACAAACTCCCCCTGAACCAATGCAGCCAAAACCTCTATTTATTTATTTTCCCACTTATTGTTGGCAAAAAGGTTGGTCTTTTTCCTTCTTGATCAGTAGAGAAGATGACCCATATAAGCTCCGGCCTGGGAAGAAATCTCAGATATTTGTTTGGCAAGATATGAATGGGAACTCTGTTTTGGGGAACTGGACACAGAGTTGTTATCCCATTCATGAGATCTACTTCCCGTGTATAAGCCTGTAGGATTCTCTGGTGTATGCCCTGAGAAACATGATTTGTTCTTCCATGGTCAGGTTCTCGGCTTCACCATCAAACAATCCTTCTCGCCCATACAGCTCTGAGATGTACTTGGCCTGTTTGCCATTTTTGAGCTCAACTGTTGTAATCTGTCTGTATGCAAACTCATCAGGATGAGTCCCTTCAAGTAACAGACTGAGCTCATTTTGTTTGAAGTTCTCAAGCCTCTTGTAGACTAACCCCTTTTTAATAATTCTGTTCTCTAACATCTTTTGGTGTTGTTTAGTCTCATAGGCCTTCTTGAAGTCTTCGACAATCTCCCAGGGTGATACTACAAGGGCCACTGTGATCTCTTCATCTACGATCTTTTGACTTGGCCCTTGTATCTCGAAGGAATGTCTTTCTTTACAATCCTGTGAGCCACCCTAGGATCAGGCCATACTCTCACCTTTTCCTTCTGATATTGAAATGTGTTGGCGAGAGTGTACAACCTCAGAGCTTCTTTCTTCATACTAATAATTGATGACGAAGCAGCATAAGTTTTGTCAATGCTTTTCAGCATTTCATCATCATGAAGCTTTTGCTGCTGCTCTTCTTCAATCTTTACTCTCACAGCATCCATCTGTGAGGTGGGAGTGATGGGCATGGTTTTGGCTTTCGCCAATGTTAGAACTGCAGACAGAGGCAGCCTATCTTCTTCCACATCATCCTCTCTTCTTCTTCTTCTCTTTAGCCTCAACACCCTTCTCTTCCTTCTTAGGTGCATCACGGCTGTTGGTTTAGATGGTAAGGGAGTTGGTTTTGTGGGTTGATTGAGGTTTGTTTGATTTGGGCTTTGAGATTGGTTTGGAGATTTGAGGGGTAGGCTGTTTTTGAGTGGGTGAAAGGGAAGGTTGTTCCAGCATTTTGGTTGTGAGTTTAGCTTTTGTAAGTCTTGCCATTTCAAACCTTTTTCCAGCCCCAGCCTCATCAAGGGCTTCAATGATAATCCCCTTATGGAATTGCTCAGACAGACAGATTCTGGTGGCTATAGCCAGAATACTGTCTCTGGTCCATGCACGAATCTCCATCAAAGATCTTCCTAAGTATTTGGCAATGAAACGATCATGATCTCCAATCTCTCCTTTTCCAGTACATCATACCCAGCCCATCTGGTTTGAATCTCCTCCACTTCCAACTTCCTGATCTCACTATCTAATGTGGCTGTATCAAAACCTTGCTTGAAGAGTTGCTCAATGATTTTATCCATGGATCGGCTGTGTGTGTCATCTGCATCTTTTACCAGCTCTTCCAAGGATTTTTCTTCAGCAGTAGGTTGATCATCAGCACTTTTCTTTCTTTTGTAGGTGATCAGTTGTTGTTGCTTTCTTTTTCCAACTCCTGGATTGCTCTTGTGCCTTCTCATCCTCAGTTCTTTTCCTCTTCTTTTCTTTCAACAGTACTCCCCCCTTTTTGGATGCATTGGTGCAGGGGTTTGTACCAGAAAGTTTCTTTTGCACAGCATTATCAATCAGTGGTTGTAGAGTTGAGGAAATCCTCTCATCATGGCTTTAGTAACAATTCATTGATGATGGGAGTGATGAGAGGTAGGATTGTTGGAATACAGCAACCATCTGCTCTGGGGGGTCTGTCCCGGAGAGATAGTGCCAAAAGCAGAAGCTGGAGGCTCATTGGAGTGAGAGGGTAAAGGTTTGGGGAACCTTCAACTGAAGGTGCCATCTGTGGGTTGGTGGAGGCAGATGGTCTTTGTTCCTTAGAAGTTTTGGCAAGCAGCTCTTGAGTCTGCTCACCTCCTCCTCCAGGATGGTGTTTTGGGCGATTACATCGTAAAAGAAGCCCAGGTTCATCAGTAGATACTGAATCACCTGACCTCCTGATAGGATCAGGATGAACATGCACTGAGTGTAGCTCAGTTGTAGCATGTGCCCCTTTGTCTTGGAACTGGGGACTTCCTGCCTCAGGACTATGTCCGTCATCAGCAGTTGCCTCTGGTAAGGTCTTAGTAATGGTACCAACTACAACCTGATCATATGCTGACACAGGAGAAGTGGCAGCCTCACCAGAAGTTCCAATCTCCATTGCTACACTAGGAGAAGGAACATTGTAACCCCTATGCTGTGGGTTCTCAGCTGCACTTTGGTCCTCCCCCTCAATGGTAGAGGTGTTCCCAGTAGTAATTGGTATCTGGGGAGGGGGTGAGGAGTGCAATTGAGTCAGCACTTGTGCAACAAGCAATGTAGGACTTTGGGGGGCGGTTGCATGGGGTGAAGGGATAGAAGCAGTGTGCACCTGGGGAGGAAGGTGCTCTTCAATGGCAATCTCCTCAAGTGAGGAAGATCCCAGATGTGTGGGTACCCCTTGTGTGGTTGCTGCAGGCTCCTGTTGAGAGGAATCCTGAGCGGCTATGGCTGGAAGAGTCCTTATATCCACTAGGGGGTTATAACCAGTGGATATAGCCTGCGTTTGTGTTGCAGGGGCATCCTCAGGGGACTCATTTCCCTGAGTAGCCTTTTTGGTTTTCTTTTTAGTGGGTTTGGTGGGGACTTTTGATTTGGAGGTGGTGGCTGTGGGTTCCAGCTGCGTGGGTTTGCGCAGCTTGGCAGCCATTTTGAGTGATTGGTCAGAGTTGTGCCGGGAGTATACTTCAGGCAAACAGCCATAGCAGGGACTCCCAGGCCAACAAGTCCCTCAGCTTGAAGCTGGTTTGTAATTATGGCCATTATGAACCGCGGATATAATATCCAACGGTTAGCAGTTTGTTTTTGGGCCATATCCTTGAGCTCTGAAAATATTATTTCTGAAAAATTTAAAGGCTGTTGCTCAAGAATGGAGTACATTACCTGCTGCCACTTTGTAGACATTTGATCCCAAGACGAAGTCTTAGGAGCCAAACAACATTTACCATGTGAAAGATTAGACGTTCAGCATCATGGAAATGTTTCTTCAGTATGGTGGAGGCACTAAGGTTTCCTGATATCCATGGTGGGCAAAGGATAAATCAGTTGTGCCCTTTGGATATCCAGCAGGAGAAGTGGCATCATCCAGGTGTAGAGTTTGACGAAGTATATCGGGAGTGATGACCACTTCGTGGTTGTTGACGACCGACCGGAGAGACGCTGTGTTGTTCTCCCCAGTGGTGAGGGTGACGTTCATCCAAAACTGGTTAAGGGATTCGGCATGAAGGATTGGATTGAGAAGAAAGGCCGTTTTGTAGGGTGACTGGACCATAAGATCAATAGCATTATCGAACTTAGCCCAGAATGGCGATTTGGTGAGGTAAGCTACACAGTTGTGTCGCGGTTTGAGTTGCATGGACGCCATTTAGGAGAGAGAAGTTTTGGAGAGATGAACGTTAGGTTTGAAGAAGATGAAGCTCTGAAGGATTAGGTCAGGGATATTTATAGGGTACGGGTTAGAAAACGACTGAAGGATTGGTGTTAGTCATCAGTAGTTTTAAACGACTGTTGACATGGTATTACCCTTTCAGACGTTGAAACAGCTGAAGTCGTGGTTTTAGGCATCAGTAGTTAGAAAACTACTGAAAGCCATGGTTTTGACTTCAGATGATGAAACAACTGAGGACTTGGTGTTTGTCATCAGTAGTTGTGAAAACTACTGAAGACAGTGGTTTTGTCATCAGTTGTTGTAAACAGCTGAAGACTTGGTATTAGTCATCAGTAGTTATAAAACTACTGAAGACATGGTTTTGCTTCAGTTGTTTAGAATGAAACAGCAGTTGTAGAACAACTGAAGAGAAAGTTCTCTTCAGTAGTTTTCGTCAATTCATAGCCTTTCAGCTGTTTCATACTGTCCTCAACACTTACTCATCAGACTTTGCATCTGCTTTTCAGGTGTTTCATAGGACGTCAGTACTTATCTGTTTGTACTGATTTCAGTAGTTGTAACTACATCAGTAGTTGTAACTACATCAGTAGTTTGGAACAGATAAAGTACTTCAGTACTTGTGAGGCATTTAGCCGTCAGTAGTTATAAAACTACTGAAGGTGAAAGGACTCATCAGTACTTATATGTGACATGGTTACCAATGATCACCAGTAATTATTACTGAAATCATCAGTAGTTGTCACTTATTCTAGCTGCAGCATACCAAGCCTTAACACAAGTTTTGGAAAGTAGAACTATCCAAAGGCTTAGTAAAAATATCTGCAAGCTCATCAGCACTAGGCACAAACTTAGGATCAATCAGACCTTTTTCAAAACAATCCCGAATAAAGTGATGTCTGATCTCTATATGTTTGGTCCTAGAGTGCTGGACTGGATTTTTGACAATACACAGAGCTGAAGCACTATCCATTAATAATGGAGTCTTAGTCTCTGTAATGCCATAATCCAGAAGTTGGTTCTGAAGCCAGAGTACCTGAGAAGTACAACTTGCAGCAGCAATGTACTCGGCCTCAGCAGTTGATGTAGCAACAGATGTTTGTTTCTTACTCTGCCAAGAAATCAAACAGTTGCCTAGGAATTGACAACCACCAGAAGTTGACTTTCTAGTTAACTTGCACCCTGCATAGTCACTATCTGAAAAAGCAACTAATTTGCAAGAGTGTCCAGTGGAATACCATAAACCCAGAGATTGTGTACCTTGCAAATATCTAAAGATTCTCTTGACTGCAATCAAATGAGACTCTTTAGGAGCAGCCTGAAATCTAGCACAAACACATGTAGCAAACATAATATCTGGTCTAGAAGCTGTTAAATACATCAAGGACCCAATCATACATCTGTAAAGTGTTTCATCAACAGCTTTACCTTTCTGATCAGCATCCAGTTGTGTGGTGTTGCACATGGGAGTAGAACAGGGCTTACAGTTTTGTAAATCAAACTTATTCAAAAGATCTTTTGTATATTTTGACTGATGAATAAAGGTTCCATCAGCCTTTTGTTTAATTTGCAAGCCTAGAAAGAACTGTAATTCTCCCATTGCACTCATTTCAAACCTCTTTTTCATTAATGTTGTAAAATCATCACACAACTGGGGATCAGAGGATGCAAAAATATCATCAACATAAATCTGAACAAGTAGCTTATGCTGATCCACCTTCTTAATAAACAAAGTTTTATCAATGGAGCCTCTAGTGAAATTATTCTTAAGAAGAAAAGTAGAAAGTGTCTCATACCAGGCTCTAGGAGCTTGTTTCAACCCATAAAGAGCCTTATCAAGTTTATACACCCATCAGGATGTTTATTATCCTCAAAGCCTGGTGGTTGACACACATAAACTTCTTCCTTTATTTTATATAAAAATGCACTTTTGACATCCATTTGAAAAACTTTAAGATTGTGGAATGCAGCATAGGCTAAAAACAATCTGATTGCCTCTAGTCTGGCTACAGGGGCAAAGGTTTCATCATAGTCAATACCTTCTTCTTGTGAAAACCCCTGTACAACCAGTCTAGCCTTGTTCTTAACAATAAGCCCATTTTCATCAGTTTTATTCCTAAACACCCATTTAGTGCCTATTGCACACTTACCTGGGGGAAGAGGAACCAGTTCCCACACTTGCTGTTTCTTGAACTGAAGTAGCTCAAGCTGCATAGCTTCAACCCATCCATTGTCTCTCAAAGCAACATGGTAGTTCTTTGGCTCTAGCTGACTGATGAAGAGAGCATAGAAGCAGAAGTTAGACAATTGACTTCTTGTTGAAACACCAGCATTGATATCACCAATAATCTGAGACATGGGGTGATTCTTCAGTTCTTGATAAACAATGAGATCTGTGCAAGTGTTTGTAGAACCTTCAGCAGCAGCAGATGTTGATGCAGACTCTTGAAACCAAGAATTAGATGGTAACTCAAAAGATGTAGAGGAAACAGAGATCTCATCAGCATTTGTTGTGGATGGAACTGCTGAAGCTACAGGAACATCAAATTTAGCAGACACAGGCAGTTGGTCGCTAAACTTGAATAGGTGAGTATTGATATTATCATCATCATCATCAATACCACCAGGTGGAAGACATGCTGCAGAAGATGATTTATCCACAGGATCTGCAACAGCTGGAGGTTGATAAGGAACATATTGCAGTATGTCCAAATCAAACAACTCCACAGGGTTTTGTGGAATCTTGTCCAAAGGAGATTCATTAAACTTCACATGCAAAGTCTCTTCAACTATCTTTGTTCTGCAGTTGAAGACTCTGTATGCCTTGCAAGTAGATGAATAACCAACAAAATACCCTGCATCCACCTTAGGATCAAATTTATGGAGTTGATCCTTTGTGTTGAGAATAAAACAGGGACACCCAAATGCTTTGAAAAATGAAATTAGAGGAGCCAAGTGATGGAGAACTTCATATGGAGTCTTCATCAACCTCTGATTTACTAAGACTCTATTCTGCACATAGCAAGCTGTGTTAACAGCTTCAGCCCAAAAGGTCAGTGGCAAACCAGAGTCAGCCAGCATGGACCTTGCAGCTTCAATTAGGGTCCTGTTCTTTCTCTCCACTACTCCATTTTGTTCTGGAGTCCTTGGGATGCTAAACTGCCTTTTGATTCCCTTTGAAAGATAGAAGTCATCAAGTGTATGGTTTCTGAATTCAGTTCCATTGTCACTCCTAATACACTTGACTGGAAGGGAATACTGCTTCTCAATATACAACACAAAGTGAATAATCTTCTGAGCAACCTCATCCTTTGAATGTAGAAAGAAAGTCCATACAAATCTGGAGTAATCATCCACAATTACCAGACAGTATTTCTTCTTTGCCATGCTCATCTCTCACAGGACCAAATAGATCCATATGCAGTAATTGCAAGCAGGCAGTGGACTTAGGCTCTTCAATAGGAGGGAATGAGACTTTGTGCTGTTTTCCTTTTAAACAAGCAGTGCAGGTTTCATCACAGTGGAACTCCTTTATTGGTAAGCCTCTAACTAAACTATTGTGGATAAGCTGATTCATGTTTTTGAAATTAACATGACCCAGCCTTCTGTGCCACAGTTTAGATTCTTGAGAAGAGGCTTTGGAAAATAGGCAAGGATTGCCTCTGAGATCTATTTTCTTGGAAAGATCTAAGGCATACACTCTCCTGTCCTGTTGGCTCTCAGGAGAGTGTGATCATCCAACACCTTATCAATCAAATGCAGAACTTTGGATGACAGAATCCTACAGTTCTGACTGGTGAAAAGAGCAACATGGCCTTTATCACACATTTGACTGACACTCAAGAGATTGTACTTGAGATTTTCCACATGATTAACATCATCAAACTTGATTTCTCCATTGGAGACAAAGCCATTTCCAATGATGTAACCCCTAGCATCATTGCCAAAAGAAACAAACCCCTTCTTTCCTTGAGAGTAGTCATGAAGAAGAGCTGTTCCCAGTCATGTGCATAGATCCCCCACTGTCTACATACCAGATGCTACTTTGGCATGTTGGAGAACCCTGCAATAATAAACATCAGTTAGTTTTGGAGACCCAAACCTTTTTGGTTTTGGGCCTGGTCTCATCAACAGATGGTAAACTAACAGGTTTTTTGGAAACAACAGCCTGAGAGGAAGAAGATGGTGAAGAAGAGGAATCCTTTGGCTTGGACCTCCTTTTCTGTGGTTTCAACATAGGAGCATCTAATTGGTTAACTCTTCCCAATAGATGTTGAACCATCATAACCAGCTGTGTCTGATTTTGTGATAAAGCTTTCAGCTCATCAGACACATTGCCAGTGGAGTTTGATAAGTTCCTATGTTGCACCTTCTTCTTCTGAGCACTCTCAGCTGTCACCTGTTTAACCCCTCCTTTTTGGATTTCTTTGAGGACTTAAGGGTTACAGGATTTGATGTTGCTGATACAAATGTGGTCTCAAACTCAGTTTTCATTTTTACCATTTTCTCTTTAATTTCTTCTTTATGTTTGAGTTTGGAACCTCTTTTGTACCAGCAATCATCTGTAAGATGATTGAACAAACCACATACTTCACATGGTTTCTTCTTCATCTTAGGTTGATCATCAACTAAAGAGGGTGAAGCAACTGAAGACTTGCTCTTCAGTGCTTTGGAAGCATTGTTTGCTTTCTTGACTTCCTCTTTAGTAGTCTTCAAACTCTTTCTACTGACAGTTTTCTTCTTTTCAGTACTGGCAGTAGTTGGAGTTTGAACTTCAGGTGTTAAATCCTGCTCTCTAGTCCTTTCAGGACTTTCAGAATTAACTCCTGAGTTGATCAACTCATTGATCATGTGAGTGTCAGCAGTGGAACCATCAACATCAGCTGATAGGTTCTGAGAGGGCTTGATGCTGACTTCTACTTCTGATTGTGCTGTATCAAAAGTAGATCACATGATGAGATGGATTGGTTATTACTCTCACCATCAGATTCTACCTCTGCTCTGGGAGTAAAATCTGTAGGTGGAGCAGTGTGATTGTAACCAATGCCAAACACATTGGAAGCAGATTGCTTACTAAGAAGCATTTCAAAACCTTTGCATGATTGTACCCATCTATCACACTCTACCTGGGTAACTGCAAGGGTTTCTTTGAGATCTTTATACTTCTCTAGAAGTATCTCTTCCCTAGCCTTATCATCAGTTATTTGGCATTAAGTTTGTAAATCTCATCATTCTTATCATTAAGCACAGACTCAAATTCAGCTTTGCTTTTGGAAATTATTTGTTCTAGCTCAATGTTCTTGTTGATTAAAGCTACATTTGCTTCTCTAATAGATGCAAATGCTGCTATGCATGTTCAGAACATAATTTGGCTTTTGCCTCAGAGGATACCTGTGATACCTTTGGTGTAGAGGCATTAGTGGATGAAGTATCAGCAGAATCCAAAGCCATAAGAGCTAGATTTCCAAAGGGACTTTCACCACCATGTTGACCAGCACCTGAGAACAGTTGTTCATGACCAGACAAGTCATCTGGTAAACTGCTCCAGTCAACAACTCCTGGGGTGAAGAAGCTGTGTTGTTGAGGTTGAGTTTGTTGATGAGATTGGGAAGGTGTGGTTCAGGCAATGCTTGTGGTTGTTGTGCAATTGGAGCTTGAACAGGATTTGGTTGAGGCATAATAGCAGGGATAAGGATATGACATTTGACCCTGGGAACAAAGTATGCAGGAGATCTAGGATGTGAATGATGACCAGAACCAGCAGGATGTTGCCCTCTGTTTTGTGACTAGTACTAGGAAAAGTCACAAAGGGTGCAGAAGAGTTAGATCCAGTTGATCTACACTCTCTTGCAAAGTGTCCTAGCCTTTGGCATTTGTGACACCTCAACTTACTCTTGTCAAAACCAACTTTGGTTTTGCCAGAGAGTCCAGGAAATTTCCTGCCAGTTCTCTTATAGAACTTCTGAGATCTGATATTAATCAATGCCATTTGGCTCAGAATATCCATCTCTTCTAGATCATCATCAGCTATTCCTTTCAGATCATCCATAATGAAGCATAAATTGTCACTATTACTGCCAGAATGACTCTCAATACCACAAATGCATGATCAGAACTATTGAAGAGAAATCAATATGCTCATCATAATTGCTTTCAGATGCAGCATATTCTGACTCATGACCAACCAAGGCAGTATTCCCTGGTACAAAGTCATCAGTGAGCTTTCCTGATGAGGACAGTTTCCTCTTCTGCTCTATCTCTCTTTCAATGTAAGCAGTTTCCCATGAAGTTGGGTGAGAGATAGGCTATCCAGATTTGCACTGGAGCGTAGGACAATAGTGTATGTGTCCCATCTCTCAGGCAGTGATCTGAGGAACCTGTTGTTCATCTGGCTATTGGTGTATTCCTGTTTCACCATTTTCAGCTCAGATATCAAGCAGAAAAACGCTCAAACTGTTGAGTCAGTGTCTCACCCTTTCTATGAGAGAATGTCTCATATTGTTGGGCAAGGATTTCTCTATTGTTTGCTAAGACCTCATCTGTGCCACTTGTCCAGAGAGATCATGAGCAGTTTCATGATGCATAAGCCCTGAATAGATTTCATTAGGCAGTGCCATGGCCAGAATTCCATGGGCTTTAGCATCAATCTCAAACAGTTTCCGATCTTCATCAGAGTATTGTTCCTTCTTCTTCGGAACCATTTGATTGGTTTCCGGATTGTTCACCATAGGCTTATGTGGTCCATGTACCACAGATGTCCAACAACCTGAACTATTAACAGACAGGTGATGAAGCATTCTTCGTTGCCATATGTTATACTCGGTCCTAACCAGCATCGGAGGCTTGGTTGAGGAACCGGTATTGTGAGGATCATTAGAAGGAGTAGTCATCTCAGATTCAATCAAATTCGATTAAGCTAAAACAGATTTAGAACAAACACAACAACCAATTGAACCAAAGAGATCTCAAAATAAATGAACGAAAGCGACAGAAATTCAATAATCTATAACCAGTTCTTGCGAATATGCTAATTCAATCAACACAGATATCAATTAGCAGTTTCAATGATCAATTGTTAGATCGATCAATGATTAACCAGCTCTGATACCACTTGTTAGGATCAGTGATCTATGTTTGATTGATTAGAGAGTATAGCAGCGGAATTCTAACAATGAATTAGCCAATTCACAAGAACGAAACGATATTCAATGAAGAACAAAGACGGTTATAGAGAGAGAATTCTGCAAATATATTTCATTCAATATTCGCTTTCGTGGTAACGAATGTCACATTACAATTAGGTCGACACCTCTTATATAAGAGATGTGACGTCTGCTGATGTCACTTGATAGTGACATCTAACAGATTTATTACAACTGAAACACAACTACTGAAGATGTCAAAACAGCTGACATCTCCTTACAAAAATACTAAGTGTTATCAGTTATTATAACTACTGAAAAACATAAAACTACTGAAACTACAACGACTGAAGAACAAGCTCTTCAGTCGTTTTACAAAACTACTGAAAGTAAAAACATAAAACTACTGATATCACAACTACTGAAGAAGTACTCTTCAGCTGTTGTGACAAACTACTGAAACTTCAGTACTTGATCTTCAGACTTGAACTTCAGACGTTTCATCAGCTGATGACTTCAGTAGATATCATCAGCTGATGTCTTCAGTCTTTGTCTTCAGACTTTGTACACCAGTTGTTGATCTTCAGCACTTGTAAACTCTTCAGCTGTTGTACTTCAGTACTTTGGTCTTCAGCTTCAGCACTTGTGTTCTTCAGCTGTTCAGCTTCAGCACTTGTGTTCTTCAGCTGTTGAACTTCAGCACTTTAGTCTTCAGCTGTTGAAGTCTTCAGCACTTGATCTTCAGCTGTTGGAGTTTTCAGCACTTGTCGAACTGCTGATGAAGCTTTCAGCAGTTGTTGTGATATCATGTGGGACTTAGAGTTTTCTGATCTTGGCTCATTGGTTCTTTTGGTCCAACAAATTCTCTCCGGAAGAGTTTTTCGTCTTGGACGATGCGTTGATTGCATATCTGATCTACTTCCGGCATATAAACTATCCATTCAGAAAGCACATTTTACTCTTTGCAGTAAGAATATACCTTCGGAGTAAAATTGGCTTTGGAAGAAGGTTAAACCTTCAGAAACCTTTTTATACTCGAAGAATACCAGATTGTTTACGAAAATCTTGGGCCCAATACAGTCAAAAGCAAAGATTTTTATAATGATTCGGAATCGTTTAATGGTTTTTAATTTTACCGCCCCTGTCACATCTTACCTCCAAACCATCTTTTTTCCTTATACCAACCCCCAACCGCCATTTCATCATTTTAATAAACTCGATATTTCATTTTAATAGTCTTACAAATTTACTGCCCAAGAGCTTCCTTCACCCTTCAATTCACCTAATCCCAATCATATTCTCTGCAAGCATTTTCCCACATGGCACTAAACCCTCAGCACACCATCGCACTCCTTGATTCATCCAAGGTTGCTACTTTCATATATCATCACTTTTCTCACCAATCTACCTATTACGCCGCTCTAACTGTTAACCCCACCATTTACATCAATCATATGCGAATTCTAGAGCAACAATTAGATTGAAATGCTAGATGGGGTTAGGGTAATCAGATCGGCATTTGTGGTCAGGACTTGACATTACTGAACAACTCATCAGGGAGCATCTACAGCTTCACGATGAAGGCGCTCCTACTAAATTCCCCAAATTAGACCAAGGCAACACTTATACCCAAACGGGATATGGTGGAGATGTGAACAGATCCACTGTTTACAAGTTCAATTTCTCATACGACTAGAAATTTTTGCTCCATGGTGCTCTCCACTACTTGTATAATAAGTCTAGGGGATGGGATCAAATCCCATACGAACTAGGATGCCTAGTTCATAGGTTGGTGAAAAGCATCCGCTTTAGTTACTCAAGGTTTATGCTGACTAACCATATGGGAAACCTCCAGAGGGACAAATTCTTCATGTATCCTAGGTTCCTTCAGCACATCATCGATTGTGAGTTGGACCAGAGTCAGCTTGTCTGTACAGGTGTCCTACAAAAGTCAATTGTTGGATCTGTACAAGAAAGTCTATATTATCAACACAGTCAAAGTCAACAAAAGTCAACGTCACAGTCAAAGTCAACAAATGTCAAACCCGACATGGTCGAGATGAAGAATCGAGATGAGACGTTGAAGATTTAGATGACTAGGAGTTTTATTGTAATAAATATATTTTATCTTGTTTTAGTCATTTTTATGATTTATATGTAATTTCCATTAATTAGCCTAAGTCTAGGGGGTTAAATGTAATTAGTGAATATTATATTCACTACAAATAGCCTAATTGTAATTAGGATTAGGTTAAGGGTTGTATGACCAATAAATTGGGGATTTACTTGTAAACATCATTTGCAATCTAATTGAAGATCAAATGGGAGTTTTAGTGTGTTTATTATATTTTCATCCATAATCTTCATATTTTGATTCAAGTGTGATTATTCTGAGCTAACAATTTGGTATCAAATTCAGAAAGCTTATGAGATGAATAATCTTTCTCATCAGATTCAGAAAGTTTCAATTTGAAGATCTTTCGCTATTGACTTCTCGGTGCTGATTTCGTTTGAAGACGTTGATAATGATAGACTAAGGGGGGTATTGTTGGACCTATATAAGATAGTCTATATTATCAACATAGAAAAGTCAACAAAAGTCAACATCACAGTCAAAGTCAACAGAAGTCAAACCCGACACGTTCAAGACGAAGAATCGAGACGAGATGTTGAAGATTTAGATGACTAGGAGTTTTATTCTACTAAATATATTTTGTGTGAACAAAATATATTTTATCTTGTTATAGTCATTTTTATGATTTATATGTAATTTCCATTAATTAGCCTAAGTCTAGAGGGTTAAATGTAATTAGTGAATATTATATTTACTATAAATAGCCTAAGTGTAATCAGGATTAGGTTAAGGGTTATATGCCCAATAGATTTGGGGATTACTTGTAAACATCATTTCCAATTTAATTGAAGATCAAAAGGGGGTTTTAGTGTGTTTAAAAAAATTAGTGTGTTTATAATATTTTGTTTTATAATCTTCATGATTTGATCAAAGTGTGATTATTCAGGGCTAACAATTTGGTATCAGAGCCATTTTGGATCAAATTGAGGTTTTTGGTTGTTTTTGTTCAATATCAATATTTCATCAATTCCAGATCAAATTTGAGTGTATTTGATATGGAATTTGATTGAATTTTGCTTGTTATTGGTTGGGAGAGCTCTGTTAATCATCAGATTTCAAGTGCATTGAGATTTAGGTGATTTCAGATTTATTTCGTGTTGAAACAGCCTTCCAGATTCATCCAATGAAACTACATCTTCATCCAGCAAAACTGCAGCCTCTTCCAGCAAAATTACAAGTGTTTTACACTTTGTAGTTAATTTCAGCATCTTAGCGAAAGTAGTGATCTTGAACGAAAGTTCAATAGTGCTTGTGTGCATATTACAAGCGAAATTGCAGTCAAAAGGATCATTGAACGAAAGTTCAAGCTTGTTTCTGCGAAAATGTCAGTGAAACTAAGCAGTCTCAAGCATTTGGTTAGCGAAACTGCTGCCAAAATTTCCAGTGAAACTACTGTCGGCTTAGCGAAACTAGCTTTCACTGCGAAACTAGCTCAGCGAAACTACAATTTCGGCGAAATTATCATCTCTTCAGCGAAACTAGAATGTCAAGATGACTTCTCTCCCCCTAGTTGGGATTAATTGATTTCATCCTAATAAGAAATATTCACCGATTTTTAAAGATTAAAAAAAAATTTTCTGGGGAGAATTATTTTACAATTTTAGGGAAAAATAGTTATGGGGGGGGGGGGGTTAATTGCAATAAAAAAATAAAAATACAAATGGCTTTTACAGAACTATTTAATCCTTCGAATTTGATAATCTCACAATTGCACAATGTCGGTTGATAATTTTACAGCTTTAAAGAATGAAAGGATGTGCGATTTTGTTGATCGTTTTCTGTTGGTGGAAAACAATCTGAAGAAGTTTGATGCCCAATTAGGAAATCATAAACAAGTTCGGAGATTGCTTGATTCCCTCCCATCAGAATGAAGCTCATACGACAAGTCGATTAAATGAGGTAGAGGCTTTCGGGATTACAAACTAATGGAGGTGATCAACAATCTAAAACAAATGGAGTTGGATATCAAACATCGTGAGTACTATGAAGTGACATATCTAACTCCAGAGATCACTTCAAACTCCAAAGAGAAACCAGAAGAGAGATCAGATTCAAGCACTAATTCCGAAGGTTTACCAAAACCTGGAATTGAAAAGGTACAAGGGGAGCTTAAGCAGACATCAATTGGTAAAGTTGGAGTTGAGTTGAATGATGAAGTTTGTGATGCTAAGAAGGAAGAGGAATGGAAGCGAAATACCAGAGTTTGCAACTGCGAGAAGGCTCTTACTGCTAAAAGAGTTATCCTGGATCTTCCATACGAGACAATTCAGGATATGTGTTCATTTGCTTCAAAATTAGGCTATTTGGTGTGTATAAAGCTAATAGGTTACTTTTAGATAACCAAAAGGAATTAACCACCATAAATGTAGAACTTAAAAAGAATGAAACTAAGTATTTCATAAAATTAAATGAAGCTTAAAAGAAAATGATCATTTAAAATGAACTCTTCTTGAAAGAAATGTTGAAATTAATCTTTTAAAAGAAAGAGTCACCTTGGTTGAATTTGAAACAAGCAAGCTTAAAACAAAGCTTGATAGATGGACCATATCCAGAATGAAACAGGAAGAGCTCCTATGTAAACAAAGGGGAGCTATGTGCAAAATAGAGTCTTAGTAAATCAGAGGTTGATGAAGACTCCATATGAAGTTCTCCATCACTTGGCTCCTCTAATTTCATTTTTCAAAGCATTTGGGTGTCCCTATTTTATTCTCAACACAAAGGATCAACTCCAAAAATTTGATCCTAAGGTGGATGCATGGTACTTTGTTGGTTATTCATCTACTTGCAAGGCATACAGAGTCTTCAACTGCAGAACAAAGATAGTTGAAGAGACTTTGCATGTGAAGTTTAATGAATCTCCTTTGGACAAGATTCCACAAAACCCTGTGGAGTTGTTTGATTTGGACATACTGCAATATGTTCCTTATCAACCTCCAGCTGTTGCAGATCATGTGGATAAATCATCTTCTGCAGCATGTCTTCCACCTGGTGGTATTGATGATGATGATGATAATATTAATACTCACCTATTCAAGTTTAGTGACCAACTGCCTGTGTCAGCTAAATTTGATGTTCCTGTAGCTTCAGCAGTTCCATCCACCACAAATACTGATGAGATCTCTGATTCCTCTACGTCTTTTGAGTTACCATCTAATTCTTGGTTTCAAGAGTCTGCATCAACATCTGCTGCTGCTGAAGGTCCTACAAACACTTGCACAGATCTCATTGTTATCAAGAACTAAAGAATCACCCAATGTCTCAGATTATTGGTGATATCAATGCTGGTGTTACAACAAGAAGTCAATTGTCTAACTTCTGCTTCTATGCTCTCTTCATCAGTCAGCTAGAGCCAAAGAACTACCATGTTGCTTTGAGAGACAATGGATGGGTGAAGCTATGCAGCTTGATCTACTTCAGTTCAAGAAACAGCAAGTGTGGGAACTGGTTCCTCTTCCCCCAGGTAAGTGTGCAATAGGCACTAAATGGGTGTTTAGGAATAAAACTGATGAAAATGGGCTTATTGTTAAGAACAAGGCTAGACTGGTTGTACAGGGGTTTTCACAAGAAGAAGGTATTGACTATGATGAAACCCTTGCCCCTGTAGCCAGACTAGAGGCAATCAGATTGTTTTTAGCCTATGCTGCATTCCACAATCTTAAAGTTTTTCAAATGGATGTCAAAAGTGCATTTTTATATGGTAAAATAAAGGAAGAAGTTTATATGTGTCAACCACCAGGCTTTGAGGATAATAAACATCCTGAATGGGTGTATAAACTTGATAAGGCTCTTTATGGGTTGAAACAAGCTCCTAGAGCCTGGTATGAGACACTTTCTACTTTTCTTCTTAAGAATAATTTCACTAGAGGCTCCATTGATAAAACTTTGTTTATTAAGAAGGTGGATCAGCATAAGCTACTTGTTCAGATTTATGTTGATGATATTATTTTTGCATCCTCTGATCCCCAGTTGTGTGATGATTTTACAACATTAATGAAAAAGAGGTTTGAAATGAGTGCAATGGGAGAATTACAGTTCTTTCTAGGCTTGCAAATTAAACAAAAGGCTGATGGAACCTTTATTCATCAGTCAAAATATTCCAAAGATCTTTTGAATAAGTTTGATTTACAAAACTGTAAGCCCTGTTCTACTCCCATGTGCAACACCACACAACTGGATGCTGATCAGAAAGGTAAAGCTGTTGATGAAACACTTTACAGATGTATGATTGGGTCCTTGATGTATTTAACAGCTTCTAGACCAGATATTATGTTTGCTACATGTGTTTGTGCTAGATTTCAGGCTGCTCCTAAAGAGTCTCATTTGATTGCAGTCAAGAGAATCTTTAGATATTTGCAAGGTACACAATCTCTGCGTTTATGGTATTCCACTAGACACTCTTGCAAATTAGTTGCTTTTTCAGATAGTGACTATGCAGGGTGCAAGTTAACTAGAAAGTCAACTTCTGGTGGTTGTCAATTCCTAGGCAACTGTTTGATTTCTTGGCAGAGTAAGAAACAAACATCTGTTGCTACATCAACTGCTGAGGCCGAGTACATTGCTGCTGCAAGTTGTACTTCTCAAGTACTCTGGCTTCAGAACCACTTCTGGATTATGGCATTACAGAGACTAAACTCCATTATTAATGGATAGTGCTTCAGCTCTGTGTATTGTCAAAAATCCAGTCCAGCACTCTAGGACCAAACTATAGAGATCAGACATCACTTTATTCGGGATTGTTTTGAAAAAGGTCTGATTGATCCTAAGTTTGTGCCTAGTGCTGATGAGCTTGCAGATATTTTTACTAAGCCTTTGGATAGTTCTACTTTCCAAAAGCTTGTGTTAAGGCTTGGTATGCTGCAGCTAGAATAAGTGACAACTACTGATGATTTCAGTAATAATTATTGGTGATCATTGGTAACCATGTCACATATAAGTACTGATGAGTCCTTTCACCTTCAGTAGTTTTATAACTACTGACGGCTAAATGCCTCACAAGTACTGAAGTGCTTTATCTGTTCCAAACTACTGATGTAGTTACAACTACTGATGTAGTTACAACTACTGAAATCAGTACAAACAGATAAGTACTGACGTCCTATGAGACACCTGAAAAGCAGATGCAAAGTCTGATGAGTAAGTGTTGAGGACAGTATGAAACAGCTGAAAGGCTATGAATTGATGAAAACTAATGAAGAGAACTTTCTCTTCAGTTGTTTCTACACCTGCTGTTTCATTCTAAACAACTGAAGCAAAATCATGTTTTCAGTAGTTTTATAACTACTGATGACTAATACCAAGTCTTCAGCTGTTTACAACAACTGATGACAAAACCACTGTCTTCAGTAGTTTTCACAACTACTAATGACAAACACCAAGTCCTTAGTTGTTTCATCATCTGAAGTCAAAACCATGGTCTTCAGTAGTTTTCTAACTGCTGATGCCTAAAACCACGACTTCAGCTGTTTTAACGTCTGAAAGGGTAATACCATGTCAACAGTCGGTTTAAAACTACTGATGACCAACACCACACCCTTCGGTCATTTTCACCCCTACCCTATAAATACCTGTCCTCTTCTCTAATGTTTCATTAGCCGTTATTTTCTGAACTTCTCTCTCTCAAACATGGTGACCATGAGTCTGAAACCACGACACAACTGCGTTGCTTACCTTACAAAGTCGGCTTTCTGGAACAAATATGATAATGCCATTGACTTAATGGTGGATTCCTATTTCGCACATCCTTTCTCTTGAATCCAACCATTTACCCTGAATCCCTCTGTCAATTCTGGTCAAATGCTTCTGTTCATACTGATGAGTCTACCGGTCAGATCTCTGTTCGGTCCTTATCAACCAGAAACCAGTGGTCGTTACAGCCGACATCATTCGTCAGGCATTACATCTACACGATTCCACGCTATGACTGCATACCCAAAGGGCATAACAGATATGTCCTTTATCAATCATGGGTATGAAGGTGATCTTCGAGCTACAACTGTTCTAAAGAAACATTTCCATGACGCTGAGAAACTCATTTTTCACATGGTAATGTCTGCTTAGCCTCCAAGACATCTTCTTGGGATCAAATGTCATCCCAATGGCAACAGGTATTGTATTCTATTCTAGAACACCAACCGCTAAATTTTTCTGAAATTGTGTTTCTAGAAATTAAGAACTTGGCTCAGAAACCTGTGGCAAACCGATGGCCATTATATCTCAGGTTTCTGATGGCCATTATTTTGGATGAATTAAAATATGATGGCCTTGTTGGCCTTGGAGTCCCTACACCAGCTGTTTTGGCTGAGGTATACTCCAGGCACAACTCAGACCTTACACTCAAAGAAGCTGCCCGAATTCTAAAACCCAAGCACAGGGAACCCACAGCTTTCTCCATCAGAACCAAAGTCCCCACTAAACCAAAACCAAAACAACCCCAAACAACTATTCAGGGAGATGAGTCCCCTGAAGATGCTCCTGCACCACCAACGCAGGATATACTTGCTGGCTTAAACCCCCCAGCAGTATCAGAGACTCTACCAGCCATAGCCGCTCAGGATTCCTCTCAAAAGGAGCCTGCAGCCACCACACAAGGGGTACCCACACATCTGGGATCTTCCTCACTTGAGGAGATTGCCATTGAAGAGCACCATCCTCCCCGGGTGCACACTGCTTCTACCCCTTCACCCCATGCAACCGCCCCCCAAAGTCCAACCATAATTATTGCAAATATGCTGACTCAGTTGCATGCCTCTCCTCCTCCCCAACCACCACCAACAAAGGGGAGAACCACAGACATTGAGGAAGAGGATCACCATGTTTCTGACAACCCACAACACCGGGGTTTACAAATTCTATCTCCTGGTGTAGATAGGGAGATTAGAATATCTAGTGAGGCTACCACCTCTTCTGCATCAGCACGTGATCAGAATGAGGCTGGTAACATTGCTAAGACCTCACTAGAGGCAACAGCTGATGAAGGACATAGTCCTGAGGCTGGAAGTCCCCAGTTCCAAGACAAAAGGGCACATGCTACAACTGGTCTACACTTAGTGCATGTACATCCTGCTCCAAGCAGGAGGTCAGGTGATTCAGCTTCTTCTGATGATGACCTGGGCTTTTTCTATGACGTTCTAGCCCACAACACCATCCTGGAGGCTGAGGTAAGCAGACTACAAGAACTGCTTGCCAAGAAGTCTCAGGATGAAAGTCCATCTGCCCCCATCAACCCACAGATGGCACCTTCCTTTGAAGGTTCCCCAAACACTTTCCCCTCTCACTTCACTGAGCCTCCAACTTCTGCTTTTGGCACTATCTCTCTGGGACAGAACCCCCCAGAGCAGATGGTTGCTGTATTCCAACAATCCCTACCTCTCATCACTCCCATCATCCATGAAATTGTTTTGAAAGCCATTGATGAGAGGATTTCTCAAGTCTACAACCACTTATTGATGATGCTGTGCACAAGAAACTTTCTGTGGTACAAACCCCTGTCTCCAATGCATCCAGAAAGGGGGAGAGTACTGTTGTGAAAGAAAAGAAGAGAAAAAGAACTGAGGATGAGAAGGCACAAGAGAAAACCCAGGAGTTGGAAACAGAAAAGCAACAACAACTGATCACTTACAAAAGAAAGAAAAGTGCTGGTGATCAACCTACTGCTGAAGAAAAATCCTGGGAAGAGCTGGTAAAAGATGCAGATGACACACACAGCCGATCCATGGACAAAATCATTGAGCAACTCTTCAAGCAAGGCTTTGATACAGCCACATTAGACAGTGAGATCAGGAAGTTGGAAGTGGAGGAAATTCAAACCAGATGGGTTGGGTATGATGTACTGGAAAAAGAGAGATTGGAGATCATGATTCGTTTCATTGCCAAATACTTAGGAAGATCTTTGATGGAGATTCGTTCGTGGACCAGAGACAGTATTCTGGCTATAGCCACCAGAATCTGTCTGTCTGAGCAATTTCATAAGGGGATTATCATTGAAGCACTTGATGAGGCTGGGGCTGGAAAAAGGTTTGAGATGGCAAGACTTACAAAGGCCAAACTCACAACCAAAATGCTTGAACAACCTTCCCTTCACCCACTCAAAAACAGCCTACCCCTCAAATCTCCAAACCAATCTCAAAGCCCAAATCCAAACATCCTCAATCTTCAAAATCAATTCCTTTACCAAACCAACCATCATCCAGTGATGCACCTAGAAGGAGGAGAAGGGTGCTGAGGATAGAAGAAGTGAAGAAGAAGAGGATGAAGATGATAGTCTGCCACTCTCTGCTGTTCTAAGGCTACTAGAACCCAGGAGTCAACCCATGATCACACCTGACTCTTAAAGGGAAATGGTTAGAGTCAAGATAGAAGATTAAGAACAGCAGAAGCAGCACGATGAGCAACTACTGAAGATGGTTGACAAGGAATTTCCTCAGTCATCATCTATACAAGCCATGAAAGGGCATGCTCATAGGCTGTACACTCTCAGACACACTTTTCAGTATCAGAAGGAGAGAGTGAGAGTATGGCCAGACCCCAAGGTGAGTTCTAGAATCCATAAAAGATCTATTCCACACAGATACAATGGCCAGGTTAGAAAAACAATAGATTCTACCATCATGTTGGCCATTGTAGTCTCACCATGGGAAATAATTGATGAATTCAAGAAGGCTCATCAATCAAAAATGACCCCTCAAGCTTACTGGAAAACAAGATGATCAAAAAGGGGTTATTATATAAAAGCTTGAAGACATCAAGAAGAATGAGCTCCAGTTACTCCTTGAAGGCACTCATCCTGATGAATTTGTTTATAGGGAGGTAACTACTGTGTAGTTGAAAAATGGTAGGACTGTGAAGTACTTATCTGAGTACTATGGTCCAGAGTTCTTCTTTGAAGGTGGAGTAGAAGAACTCTCCAAGGAGGAACAAGTTGTTCTCCTTGAGGCCTATGTTCGAGAGTCATACAGACTCATAATGGGGAAGTAAATCTCATGAATGGGATAACAACTCTGTGTCCAGTTCCCCAAAACAGAGTTCCCATTCATACCTTGCCAAACAGATCTCTGAGATTACTTCCCAGGTCGGAGCTTATATGGGTCATCTTCTCTACTGATCAAGAAGGAAAAAGACCAACCATTTTGCCAACAATAAGTGGGAAAATAAATAAATTAGAGGTTTTGGTTGCATTGGTTCAGGGGGAGTTTGTTGGACCAAAAGAACCAATGAGCCAAGATCAGAAAACCTCTAAGTCCCACATGATATCACAACAACTGCTGAAGACTTCATCAGCAGTTCGACAAGTGCTGAAAACTCCAACAGCTGAAGATCAAGTGCTGAAGACTTCAACAGCTGAAGACTAAAGTGCTAAAGTTCAACAGCTGAAGAACACAAGTGCTGAAGCTGAACAGCTGAAGAACACAAGTACTGAAGCTGAAGTCCAAAGTACTGAAGTACAACAGCTGAAGAGTCTACAAGTACTAAAGATCAACAACTGGTGTACAAAGTCTGAAGACAAAGACCGAAGACATCAGCTGATGATATCTACTAAAGTCATCAGCTGATGAAACGTCTGGAGTTCAAGTCTAAAGACCAAGTACTGAAGTTTCAGTAGTTTGTCACAACAGCTGAAGAGTACTTCTTCAGTAGTTGTGATATCAGTAGTTTTATGTTTTTACTTTCAGTAGTTTTGTAAAACGACTGAAGAGCTTGTTCTTCAGTCGTTATAGTATCAATAGTTTTATGTTTTTCAGTAGTTATAGTAACTGATAACACTTAGTATTTTTGTAAGAAGATGTCAGCTGTTTTGACATCTTCAGTAGTTGTGTTTCAGTTGGAATAATTCTGTTAGATGTCACTATCAAGTGACATCAGCAGACGTCACATCTCTTATATAAGAGGTGTCGACCTAATTGTAAGTGTGACATTCCGTTACCACGAAAGCGAATATTGAATGAAATATATTTGCAGAATTCTCTATCTATAACCGTTTTTGTTCTTCATTGAATATCGTTTCATTCTTGTGAATTGGCTAATTCATTGTTAGAATTCCGCTGCTATACTCACCAATCAATCAAACGTAGATCACTGATCCTAACAAAATCCATAAATCTATCTTCCTCCTAGCACCCATTGTTACTATCCTATGCCTCAACCTCATCCATCTAATGATTGATTGAAGCTGTTGAAACTAATAGTTTAAATGCAGGTTTAATCAACGTTAATCTTAAATAGGTTAGAGATGTGCATGATTTCCTGTAGGTTTGGGATTCCTTAGGCAGGGATCTAATAAGAAGATTAATGACGATTCCACCTCTAGTGTTCCAAAACCAATACAGTTGCTTCTTTAATCTTCTTCAACAAATTCAAAACAGGTAACATTACTTTGTTCCTGTTAGGTTTGTTAAAGAAGGATAGTGTCGAATCGTCAGGCAATCAGAATCCTATTACTAAAGTCGACACAATAGGAGGTGTCAATCAAGATCGTTGGAGAAAGATCTGTGTATACGAGACTAGATAAGCTCAGATGATAAATCGATCATTGAGGAGCGTGTTGGTTCCTCATAGATCAAGATATCTCCTAATATTCTCAAGTCTCAAAAGCTTCCAAAAGCTGAATCAAGACCAATACGTACTCTTCTCCAATTGCAAAACAACCCAATCAATAAGTGAAGATCTCATTCCCTGTTCAGCACGGGAAACTTCAGAACAAGCAAGACTAAGCTCAATGCAATCCTCATTCGCACCTACACAACATGGGACTACAAAGAATCAAAAGCCTTTCAATGCGTTTTGAGTGTGGAAAAGAAGTGTCATGTGGTAAAGAAGTGCCCTCAAAGACTTGCCTTGAATGGTAAAGGCAAAACGCATTGCTTCTCCGGATCATAATCTACAAGGGATGTTCCAGTTGGTAAAGGCAACACGGGTTGCTTCTCTGGATCAAGAGGTAAAAAATACACATCTTTGACTGGTTGGATGAAAAACCCTCCATCCAAACCTTTTCATGTGAAACCGGTTTCACCTAATTCAAAGATGAAAATGACCAAAGGTTCCAAACCAGATTCTTTTCCTTCCAGTCTTAAACAGAAAATGATTTCAAAATTGAATTCATTCAAATCCAAATTAATTGAACCGAAACAAATTTGGCAATTAAAAAGAAAGATGCAACAATCCACGATTGTCTAAACGGTTGTGTGCTGAAGCAGGTTACTTATATTGATGAAAAAGGAACTTCCAAGACTATGATGGCGTGGGTTCCCCTTTCAAACTAAATGTTAGTAATTTGGTTTACTAATATAGATTGTTTCTAATTCAAATTTGAGGTGGAACAACTAGGTTAAGGTCATGGTATTTTATCCACCATTTGGATTTTCACAGTTCTCCATTCATAATCATTGCATATTTTTGATCATTCATTTTTTATCTTGATAATCAGTGTAGTTTGGAAGACCTTCTTTGGTAAATTTCTATTTTTGTACAGTTTTATAAAAATTATATAAAAAATTAATAAAAATATAATAAAAATAAAAAGGAGAAATAGGTTTAAAAAATAAAAATTAAAAAGTTTAGGGTAGAGTATAATATAAGATTTTAAAAATGCAAAGAGAACTGTGAACTTGATTCAAGATGACTGAGAAATGATTGTATATCATCTTGAAATGCTTGTTTTTTCATGACTTGCGTTTTAAAATGAGAAATGATAGTAACTGGTGCTGTTATTTGATTCACATCTTGTTTTTAATTGCAAATACAAGAAAAACAAATAGTTTCTTTAATGATATGCTTGGTAAGCTCAACCTGAAGAATAAAGTAGACAACAACTTAATGATTTAAATTAAAATATATGCTTAAGGATGTCTGGATTTATGCAATCATTTTGGCCTGCATGAAAATTGAGTCCAACAAAAATTGGATTGAGAATTGATCTTTCACCCTCCATGATACAAATCATATAAGCCATATCTTTGAGCCATGTATGGTGTATTTATGTGTCTTATGTTTATGCTAAACTCCTCTGATGTACGGAAGTACTGACCTGGAGTGATGATCTCCTTTGTTGTAGATAGTACTGACCTCGAACTCTTATCAACACATGGTTAAATGGTCATCTCCTTTGTTATACGTGAGTATAGACCTGGAGCTCTAACTATTTTGGTCTAAGTTGTGTCAAATCATCTAAACGATGAATTTATCATAGAATGCAATATTCTGTTGATAATCACTTACACACTAATGCATAAGCCTTGTTTTATAAAGATCGTAACAAAATTAAGAAATCCTGAGGTTGGGTGAGGGGTTTTTCGATATGATTGTGGGGTCTAGCATTCTAAAGTATTAATCGAACCTTAACGAATCGTTTGCTGCTTGTTGAAAACGATAAGACATGGGTTTAAGTGGACAAATATATCAGCAATCATTATTGATCTGTTTGAGAATTTTAAAATCATTCAATGACTGTGATTAGATTCAGTATCAGTGTGATCTTATTGCTTGTCGATGATTAAATTCATCTTTGTGCTAAAGTATATATTAAGGATGTGATCTCATGATCGATTCAGTTCTCGGTTATAAAAAATTTTACAAAAAAAATGTTATAATAAAGAAATTATAATAAATTTTCATTTGAAATTCATTTAGGTCTTCCATATTATGTTGTTACATTTTTTATTTTTCATGCATTTCATAGAAATTGCACACAAACAAACACGGGTTCGCTTGTTTTCACACACAGATAACACGAGTTTATTTTATTAATATGAAATGATCTAATTACAAATGTCGAGAGAGTGTTTGTGAATGTATTTCAGATTTTTGCTATAAGTGATGGCCGATCATCAGTTGATCAGTGTACCTAATCAGAGAACCTGTTCCTCAAGTTTGCAGAAGATACCGAGCTAGGAATCCTCCTCCTACATCTTCTGAAACACTCAAGATTAGAGATTTGGGTAAGCTGTTCCAATATCCTTGCAAAGGTTGCATTCAAAAGGGGGAGCACATAAATAGGAGGAGCTTATGAAATGAATAATCTTTCTCATCAGATTAAAAAAGGTTCAATTTAAAGATCTTTCTATTGTTGACTTCTTGGTGCTGATTTCATTTGAAGATGTTGATAATAATAGACTATGGGGGAATATTATTGGAACTGTACAAGATAGTCTATATTATCAACACATTCAAAGTCAACAAAAGTCAACGTCACGGTGAAAGTCAACAAAAGTCAAACCTGACACGTTCGAGACGACGAAGAATCGAGACGAGACGTTGAAGATTTAGATGACTAGGTGTTTTATTGTAATAAATATATTTTTGTGAACAAAACATATTTTATCTTGTTTTAGTCATTTTTATGATTTATATGTAATTTCCATAATTAGCCTAAGTATAGGGGGTAAATGTAATTAGTGAATATTATATTCATTATAAATAGCCTAATTGTAATTAGGATTAGGTTAAGGATTGTGTGACCAATAGATTGGGAGATTACTTGTAAACATCATTTGCAATCTAATTGAAGATCAAAAGGGTGTTTTAGTGTGTTTATTATATTTTGATCCATGATCTTCATGATTTGATTCAAGTGTGAATATTCTGGGCTAACAAACATACCTATTCAGGTCTATTTACCTCTTCCTCTAGCTCATCTAGCTCTCAAGATTATGCTACCAAAAAGGGGAGAGAGTGTTCAAGGACAAACATATGTGGCACTATAGAGCCATGCTTTAACTTCTCTAACTTCAAGATACCCAGCTTCCAAAGCAACAGTTTTTCCTGAGCCTCCTCAAATTTTCCTACAAATGGACCCAAAGATGCATAAAGATCTCAACAGGATCTTCTCCAAGTTCTTGATGAGATCTTCTTTAGATCAGCCTAGCCCTGATGCAGCTATGATGTACCTTGGAGCTGAAGAACTTCAAAGATTAATTGCACCTTCTACCACAGTGGAAGAAGTTGGTCAACCTTAGCCCCCATGGAACCTGAGATTAATTTCAAAGGGGGAAATGTGGATTGATGGCCCATCAACTGAAATAATTGGGATGGATAGTGCATTCCCTCAAGCTTCCAAAGCCAAAGTAAAGCCTCGAAAGAACAACTTAAATCTTCTGAAGCCATGATGGAAGCTGCGGAAGGACTATTCTCCCTGTCTGAGGATCTAATCATCACAGATGCAATTTTGGAGCTAGCATCTAAGATGAATAGTGAGGACTTTCTCAATCGACCCCTAGCTCAAACAACACCATTACAACAAGCTCCAACTACCATTTCTCAGCCTGAAACTTCCATCCAAGAACGCCCAAGGTCTAGCACTTCCGAAGATGTCAAAGTAAAGAGAAAGATGACCAACGAAGAGCTTCAGGAGGAAGCAAGGTTAGAAAAACTTAAGAAGAAAGGTAGACTCCCAACTAGAAAGTTGCTAGCCGTTAGCAAAGCAGTTGCAGCCAACCAAGAGGCTATCAACAACAGAAAGAGAGTGGAGATCATTGATATACTTATCAAGCTTGGAGCTGTTAGTGAAGATGTGCTCCTGCTACCACTAGAGGAGTTAATTGAGCTAGAAAAGGGAACCCTACTGCTGATTGAACAAAGGGAAGATGCAACAAGGGTGGCCTTAGAGGATGAAAGAGAGAGGAAGAAAAAGGAATATGATCTGCAACTCAAAAGGGAAAGGATGACTTTCCTAAACTCTAGGGGTTATCTCTAGAAGAATTGTCTCACCATGATAATGATATGATCTTATGGCTCTTCAACAAAGATCAAGATCAACTGGAGAAAGAGAGAAGAAGAAAGCTGCAAGAGAAAAACTGAGGAGGAGAAGAAGAAAAAGCAGTACTTGCTGCTACCAAGAAGATAGGTGATAAAGCCTGGATGAAGGGCTATCTTCGGCATGGCTTATCTGGTAGGCAGGTGCGTCCCATGTCTATGAAGACCTTGCAACGTATTCTTAGTGAAATCAAGGCTGACATATGCTCGGGAAGAAGGAAAGAGATGTATCAAAGAGTACAGGGGATGACTTTCTTATCCACTCCATAACCACAGCCTCAACCGAACCTATCCCTTTCCATTTCACTATTAAAATTGAACCAACCCCTGAGCCTTTCACACCTGAACCCACATCATCAACCTTACCCACTCCTCACCCACTCAATCCAAACAACCACCAAAACTACCCATCCTCAAACCTAAAACCTTACCCATAACCCAAACCTCTCCAACCAAAACAACACCTAAGTCATCCTCTCATTCATCCAAACATCTCTCCTTCGAGAAGTTTAAAGAGATCAAGATGAAGCTCACCAAGTGTACAAAGATGAGTGATATCTCTTATGAGGAGGAGTCTATCAAATTGACTTTTGTTGATGGCTCCTCATGTTCCATTGCAGGATCGGTGTTTGTCACTTGAACACAATGTTTTTTCTCAAACTCACCTAGAACAACACTCGGTTATATATGAGAATCTATAAGAGTTGATCACAATATAGAAAGTAATAAAGAACACAGTAAGATAATTTTCAAGATACTTTTATATATTGATTCTCAACTTATAACACAAGACTCTTACAAGCAGATCTATCCTTTTAATGAGTTACAAGGAGAACCTATATATAATATTATCTACAACCAGATATACTTTGATACCAGCTGGGATCCTATAGCTAAAGTCTATACTACAAGACTAAAGATTAAGGTATCTCGGATAAAGTCTTATCTAAGATTTGGTAGTCAGGACATGTCCTTGACTCACCTTTTGTCACCAACTAAAGTTGGTAACACGTACTATCATGAAAAGGTGAACAATGGAATAAAGTATGGTCAACAACATGGCTTTTTAGGAAGAAGCCATGCTATATCAAAAGTCTGCAGCAGAGGTCAGAAGAGACCATACTTGTGTCCACTGGTTCATAGCAGTGTATTCCGAAGGTTAAATGGCTTCGGAAGGGTAAGTACTTCGAAGCCACTTATCCTTTGGAAGAGGCTGATTCTTTCAAGGCTTGGAGACTTCTTCTTTTCATCATACTTGGAAGTAGTTTTCTTATTCTTCTAAGTCTTGAACTTCGGAGTATGCACTTGTCTTCGGAAGTAGAGTTCTGTCTTCGGAAGTTGATCTTTCATTTTGTTCGGAAGAACTCTACAACCTTCGGAAGTTCCATGCTAAGCTTCGGAAGCCTTTTGCATGCAACACCAAAATAACTTAAGTGACTAGTTTTGGTTGCATTAGCCTTCTTCTTGATCCAACAAACTCCCCCTAGGCTAATGCTACCAAAACTTCACTTGTCTCGACTTCTCAAAACTTCAGCACCAAGGAGAGTAAATATTTGTCTGTCTCCTTGTTCTTCCCTGATGTGGTGCTAAGAAGCTTGTACAAATCCGTGGTAAACAGGAAGTCCAGTCTGTCACCTTGGATAACATGTATCCTTTGTTGTTGCCCTCTGAAAAGAGTTAGTTTATGGAGACTATAATCATATTCCCATCAAACTATAGGTCCAATTCAGGACCTTCCACCATCTGTAGAAAGGCAGTACCTTTGGTGGGAGATCTTTCATGTCTTCCTGTCTTCTCAACTTCAAATCTTCTTCAATCTTTGCCTTTGCAGTTAACTCAGCTAGATGAAGATTGCTGAGATGATTCTGATGAGTGCAGCAATTTCAGAGTTGGAGGGGTTGGAGAATGACTTCTCTGCTAGCTTAACAATGTCGAACCTGCTGGAGTGTAGTAGAGAGGTTGCATTGAGTCTATTGACCTCACCATTCTCTCTTTCCATAACAAAGTTGTGAGAAGGTTCATCAAACCTCCACTGGATTATCTTCCTTCTAGGCGCAAGAGACTGACTAGGAATCTTTTCTTCTTTCTTTGTATCCAGTAGAGTCACCAGTTTCCTTCTGAGCTTCTTCTCTTCATCATTTAAAGAGTCTGAGTTAAGGCCCAGAAGTCTCATAGCCTGGTCCAAAGTTCCTCTAGGCAGATCAAGGAATTTATCTCTTGTGAGGGAACTTGAAGAACCATCAACATAGGTGATGTTGATAGAGTCTTCTACACAAGATACTTCGCTTGAGTGGTGCAGTTGGCGAGCTTCGTCCTGATTGCCTTAAACTCTTCAAGAGAGAGATGTTGAGAAGGCTGAGGGGATGGTTTGGATGGTAATTGGGTAGGTTTAGGTTCAGAGGTTCTGGCTAGTGTTTTGGTTGGATGATGGGAAGTTTGGGTGGTTGAGGTGAGGAGTAGTTGTGGGTAGTGATGTGGGTTAGGGGTGAAAGGTTCAGGTTTTGGTGGGTGGTAGTAATGATGGTCATCCCTTTTACCTTTCTATACATCTCTTTCCTTTTCCCCATTCGGATGTTAGCCTTAATTTCACTGACAATCCGTTGAAGTGTCCTTTCAGACATGGGACCCACCTGCCTTCCAGAGAAGCCATGAGCCCAAAGATAGTCCTTCATCCAGGCTTTCTCAGTGAGCTTCTTGGAGGCAGTGACCCTGGCTTCTTCTTCCTCTTCTTCTTCTCTCTGGCCTTTTCTTTTGTAGCCTTCTTCCTTTCTTTCTCTATTTGATCCCGCTCTTTGTTGTAGAGCCAGAGGATCATATCATCAATGTGTGGAGAAAGTCTTGAAGATCAAAGCCTCTAGAGTGTAGGAAGTTCACCTGTCTCTCCTTAGCTACAATTCAGCCTCCTTCTGTTTCTTTTCCTCTATCTCCAAGGCCAACCTGGCTTCTTCCTCAAGTTTCACTGGTGCCTTCTCCAGATCCACCAACTCCTCTAATGGTAGCAGGAGTGTTTCTTCATTGGCAGCTCCTAACTCAATGAGCTGATCAATGATCTCCTCTCTCCTTTTATTGATGACAACCTCCTGATTGGATGCAGCTGCTTTTGTACTGGCAGCTAGCAACTTCTCATTTTGAAGTCTTCCTTTCTTATTGATTTTCTCAATCTTCTCCTCTTCCTGAACCTCTTACGCAGTCATCTTCCTTTTCCTTTGTCTTTTGAAGATCATGACTGTGGTGGTTCTTGGAGAGAGATTTCTGATTGTGAGAGAGGCAGAGATGGTGTCTGGAATGGAGGTTGATTCAGAGGGTCCTTGCTGTTCACCTCAGATGCCATTTCAAGGATTGCATCTGTGATGTTAGTTCCTTGGACATCTTAAACAGTCCTTCCGCAGCTTCCATTTCAGCTTCGGAAGATTCAGCTTGTTCTTTCGAGCTTTAACTTCAGCTTCGGAAGTTTGAGGAGATGCAGATTTGTCCCAACTGTTTCAATGATGGGCCATCAGTCCCCATTTCCCCTTCGAATTGAATCTTAGGTCCATGTGGACCTTAGGTTGACCAAGTTCTTCCCAATGTTGAAGGTGCAGTCAGCCTCTAAAGCTCTTAAGCTCCAAAGTAGTCATTACAACATCATGGCTTGGCTGCTCAAAGGAGGATCTCAATAGAAACTTGGTAAAGAGTCTGTAATGATCACTGAGCATCCTTGGGTCAATCTGAAGAATGACTTGAGGAGGCTCAGTCACTGTGATGGGGGAGAAGAAGATGTTGAAGTTAAAGGTTGGCTCTGTGGTTCCTCATGTGTTTGTCTTTGAACATTCTCCCCTTTTGGTAGCATCATCTTGAGAGCTAGATGAGCTAGAGGAAGAAGTCAATGAGACCTGAATAGGTACATGCCTAATAGACCCCTCTGTCTGTTTCTCAGCTAGTTGAGCCTTGAGATTGTCAATCTCAAGTTGCTGAGTGGCAAACCTTGCTTATAAAGTCCTAACCAAGGATTCAAGGTTTGAGACTTTAGGTAGAAGGTCTTGAACAAGGAGTTGCATGCTTCCCTCATCTTCTTTTGAAGAATCACGGGGAGATGAGGTAACATACCTAGTATGTTCAGCCTCACCACCAGATACGGTTTCTTGGCACCCTGGTTTCCCATGCTCAATGATGTCTCTTTCAGAGTCATCAATGGCTCGGTTGCCGTAGATTCAGTCTGAGAGGGTTACCACTATCCACAAGGTCCATTGAGGCACCTCTATAGTGACAGCTGAATCTACATGAGTCCCATCCACATCAGTGGGAGTCACCTCAGTTATTGATTGTTGATGGGGGCTAGAGATAAAGGATTTCTCCGGGATCTATTGATCTTGAAGAGGGTATTGTAGATCAACTTCATTGCCATGGAGAGATGTTATCTCTTCATCAGTTTTGAATAGAAGTTCAGTGAAAGATAGGGAGGTTAAGCCTACTGACCCGGCACTTTGGTCAATGTCTACAGGCATTGAGCCTTTGGTGGGGCTATCCCTTATGGCTGCTCAAAAGAGTGTAGATACTCATCTGAGGGCTGTTGGTTTGGGTATCGGGCTCCTGGGTTTGAGACTAAGGAGACTCAAAACCCAAATTGAGGTCAAAAGAGAAGGATGGAGAGACCTCTGACTGAGTGGGAGCCCATGTTTCCACTCTAGTCTTTTTGGTTTGAACAGGAGGGGATTGTTTAACCAGAGTAGATTGAACAAGGTTTCATTTGGGGTGTCTTTGATAAGTGATGGTGATGGGTGGAGAAGGTAGTGTTGGCATTGTGGTGGTGGTTGCTGGTGTGGGTTCATCACCTGTGGGGTGAACAGGGATGTCACCGGGAGCTATGCGCTCAATCATACCTAGAAGTAGAGTGGTATACCTTCCAGTGAAGTTGGTGGATACCTTCTTCAATGTTTTGAAGATGGTAGGCCGCATGTGGGGGACAGTCAGAGCAGCTGCACAGTCAAGCATGCTCTGGTCCAACTCACAATTGATTACGTGTTGAAGGAACCTAAGATACATGAAGATTGTCTCCCTTTGCAGATTCCCTATCAGATTTGAAAACACAAATCGTGAGTAATTGAAGCACAAGCCTCTCACCAATCCATGAACTAAGCATCCTAGTTCATAAGGGATTTGATCCCATCCTCCGGATTTGTTGGACAAGCAATGAAGAACAACATGCAGGAGGAACTTCCAATTGTAGGAGAAGTTGAACTTGTAAATAGTCGACCTGTTGATGCCTCCACCGTATCCCATTAGGATATAGGTGCTATACAAATCTTCCTTAGGGAATTCAGTAGGAGCTCCTTCATCATGAAGCTCAAGGTGCTCCCTGATGAGTTGTTCAGTGACGATCAACTCCTGTCCAGAGATGTTGGACCATAGTACATGAATCCCATTTTCGACTTGACCATTCCCCCAAAATTCGGCCATTTGGTTGGAGTAAACAGTGGGGTTAACGGTAAGGGCAGTGTAGTAGGTTGATTGGGTGAGAAAGGAGATGATTTCAGAGAAGTCAGCATCTCTTGAAGAATCAAGAAGTGCGACTTGGTTGTGCTGAGGGTTGAGTGCCATTTTGGAAAGGTGAATGTAGATGATTTTGAGCTTGGGTAAAGTTGGAGAGGATAAATTCTAGGGCAATAGAGTTACAAGTAAGAAAATGAAATTGAACAGTCGAGATTATTTAAAGAGGAGGGGTGGTAATGGAGGTTAGGATAAGGTGATGTGATGGTTAAGTGGATGAATTGACAGTGGTGGTAAGGTTAAAATCAGTTAAATAATTCACATCATTAACAAAATCTTTGCTTTTTATAGTGTGGGGCCCAAGAGATTTACGTTACACAGTAGAATCTCTCTTCTGAGTGGAAAACATTTCCGAAGGTAACTTGTCTTCCGAAGGAAATTCTACTTCCGAAGCCAAAATTGCTTCCGAAGGTTAGAGTTGCTTCCGAATGGAGAATCTGTAAGTCTCGGAAGTAGATCTGATATACAATAATCGCTTCTTCCGAGGCCAAAAATTTTCTGAGAACAAAGTTATCCTTTGAGAATCTTGCTTCGGAAGATATGACAATGTCTTCTGAGGGTTAATTTCTCTTCGAAAGGAATTTACGCTTAGAAAAATTTAGAGAGAACTTCTTGTAGCAGGGCTAAATTGCTGACACAAGACTTACATATTAAAATGTTTTCAAAAGAGATTAAATTAATCAATGTTTACCATCCCAATAGCTATATGAGATACTTAAATCTTGTTCATCAAAAGCTTTGGTGAACAGATCAGCATATTGTTCATTTGAATCAACTTTGATTAACTTAATTAGATTTTTATCATGAATATCTCTAATGAAATGATACCTGATGTCAATATGCTTTGTCTTGGAGTGCTTCACCGGATTTTTAGTAATTGAGATAGCACTGTTGTTGTCAATATGGATAGGAGTACTCATAAAGTTAAATCCATAGTCTAACATCTGATTTTGAATCCATAGCAGTTGAGCACAACAGCTAGCAGCAGTAAGGTATTCAGCTTCAGCAGTTGATGTAGAGACACAGGATTGTTTCTTGCATTGCCATGAGATGATCCGTCCACCAAGAAATTGACATCCTCCTGATGTTGATTTCTTGTCAACATTGCAGCCTCCATAGTCACTGTCAGAGTATCCATAGAGATTGAAATCCTTGTTTCTGGGATACCAGAGACCTAGTTTAGGTGCTCCTTTGAGGTATCTAAATTCTCTTAACAGCAGCTAGGTGAGACACCTTTGGAGCAGCCTGATATCTTGCACAAATGCAAGTAGCAAACATGATATCAGGTCTACTAGCTGTGAGATACATCAGAGAACCAATAATTGCCCTATACTGATGTTGATTAGTATCCTCCCCCTCAAGGTTAGGACAAAGATTATGGTTTTGGGTATGGGTGTCTTGGCAGGCTTACAATCTTTCATTTCAAATCTTTCTAAGATGTCAGAGACATACTTAGATTGATTAATGAAAAACCCTTCCTTCATCTGCTTTACCTGAATTCCAAGGAAAAAGTCCATTTTTCCCATGGAACTCATCTCAAACTTTTTCTTCATAATGCTCTCAAAGTTCTTGCACATTTGGTCATTTGAGGAACCAAATATGATGTCATCAACATAGACTTGAACAAGCAAGATGTCCTTTCCAGACTTTCTGATGAAGAGAGTCTTATCAATGGTACCTCTAGTGTAGCCATTGTTCAGAAGAAACTGAGACAAAGTCTCATACCATAGCCTAGGTGCTTGGTGCAGCCCATACAGAGCTTTATCTAACTTGCACACATAGTTAGAGTGTTGTGTGTCTTCAAATCCTAGAGGTTGGTATACATAGACTTCCCTATCTATATCCCCATATAGAAATGCAAACTTGACATCAAGTTGATAGACAGTGAAGTCCTTGGATGCAGCATAAGCAAGGAAGATCCTAACTGCCTCAAGTCTTGCAACTGGTGCAAAGACATCAGTATAATTGATTCCTTCCTCTTGAGTGTATCCTTGAACTACAAGTCTTGCTTTATTCTTAATATCAAGCCTCTATCATCTCTCTTGTTTCTAAAAACCCATTTGGTGCCTATAGGTACTTGACCTGATGGTAGCTGACATAGGTTCCATACCTTCTGTCTCTTGAATTGAAGCAGCTCCTCTTGCATCGATTCAATCCAGCTACTATCTTCAAGGCATCTTTTACCTTCTTGGGTTCCATTTGAGATAGAAAGCATGAGTACAGGCAGACATTCCCTTGATGAGTCTGTCCTCTTGTTCCCACACCCTCAGTGACATCCCCTACGATGTTCTTAATTGGATGAGTGTTCCTAAGACGAGGAATCACTTCCAGTTGCATAGATAAGTCTAGGTTGGACATATTTTGCTCAGGAACTGGAGCACTCTGTCCAGCTGCTATTTCAAAGTCATTCAATGAGGACTGATTGAATGAATGAGAAACTTCAACAATGGTTGGCTGTGAAGTAGTATTAACAGTTGCTTGTTCCTTCAAAATACTACTTCCTTCTGCCTGGTGCTGTGGTGAATCACCTGATGAGTTTTGAGGCTTAGTAAGTGATTCACTTGTTGAAGCTTCATTGTTCCTTGTTATAGTTAAACTATCAGATCTGTGAATAGTGGAAGCTTGGTGTATTGCAGCACTTGGAGATCTTAGACTAGGTCTGGGAAACTCAAACAGTTGATCATTAGCAGTAGCATCAACATCATTTTGAGCACCTGTTCCAACTGAAACATTCTCACAAGATGGTTTAGAATGAAACATTTCTAAATCAAAGATATGATCAGGGCCATTCCCCCTAACACAAGGAGTGTGCTCATTAACAACTATATTGGATGACTCCTCAAATTGTTGATTCTTAATGTTGTATACTCTATAAGCTTTAGAGCTAGAAGAGTATCCAACAAAGATAGCATCATCCGACTTTTCAGCAAACTTTGCTAAATTGTC
Organism: Flaveria trinervia; assembly: GCA_025506515.1. Taxonomy (NCBI): domain Eukaryota; kingdom Viridiplantae; phylum Streptophyta; class Magnoliopsida; order Asterales; family Asteraceae; genus Flaveria; species Flaveria trinervia. Next base: position 25,094,404 of record CM046455.1, on the reverse strand, counting down.
TTTTGTGTTAAGCATGGTACACCTGCTACCAAAGGACCTTAAAAAGCCAATGAACAATGGCCTCTTGTTCCATAGCTCATAAGGGGTTTTTCCATGGGGCTTAACTACAAGAACTCTATTCTACACATAGCATGCAGTGTTGACTGCCTCTGCCCAGAATGTTAGAGGTAGTTTTGAATCAGCTAATATAGTTCGAGCAGCCTCAATAAGTGTCATGTTCCTCCTCTCAGCAACACCATTTTGTTAAGGAGTTCTAGGAGCACTATATTATCTGGCAATCCCTTTTGAGTTACAAAATGACTCAAGAATGAAATTCTTAAACTCAGTCCCTTGATCAATGATTTTAACCTTGTGATCAATTTGATTTTCTATTTTAAGAATAAAAGATTTTAGTGTTTCAGCAGTTTCATCTTTAGTTCTTAAAAAAATACCAATGTGAATATTTTAAAATCATCAACTATCACAAGGCAATATGATTTCCTTCCGATGCTCATTATACTTGTGGGACCAAAAAGATCCATGTGCAATAAGTGTAATGGAGTAGTGATAGAGTTAACACATTTGGATTTATAAGATGTCATGTGTTGTTTCCCTTTCAGGCAAGCAACATAGTTATCTTTGCAGAAAAACTCCTTTTTAGGCAAACCATGTACCAAGTTATTTTTAGCCAATTTATTCATTTTCTTAAAGTTTACATGACACATACGTTTATGCCACAGTGTTGACTCATCACCATCAGCTTTAGAAAGAAAGCATGATACTTCACCTATTGGGAAACATTGTTCATATCCAGCTTGTACATATCCCATTTCCTAGAAGATCTAAGAAGCACCAATTCCGGAGGAATTGTCATCCCAGGTTTGAGGATAATGCACTCATGTTAGTGAAAAGTATTTGGTGCTTTTGATCACAGAATTGAGAAACACTTAACAGATTGTGTTCAAGCTGTTTGACAAAGTGAACTTTGTCAACCTTTAATTTACCATTGGATATACTCCCTCTGCCAGAAATATATCCTTTGGCCTCACCTCCAAATTGGACAGGACCTCCATCATAGTTCTGAAACTATTGAATGAGAGATCTGTTCCCTGTCATGTGCATGCAGCATCCACTATCTACAATCCATATATTGTTGTTCTTGTCATATGGATGTCCCTGCACATAAGATGAGATTGTTAGTTTTGTTCGGAAGCCCAAGCCTTGCTGGTCTTGGGTTCTTCCAAAGATAATGACATAATTGAACCAAATGTTATGCATGGGGGTTCAATAGAGGTCTTTAAAGAAGAGGTTTGGGCTGTAGCATCTTCCTTGATCTTCTAGTCCATCCTTTGGTTGATCTTGGAGGATGAGCTTGTTGAAGCATTAGCAGCATGGCTATCTTCCGAAGCTTCTTTCTTTTTGGAAGAACTCTTTACCACCTTTTCTTCCGAAGCAGTCTTCTTCTGGGGAGGTTTCAAGGGAAATTCTTGTTCTTCCGAACCTTAGTAGCTTTTGCTTCCGAAGCCATTTTCCCTTCGAAAGAAGGAGTTTCTTCCGAAAGCAACCTGGCTTCTGAGACTAGATTTCCCTTTTTCATTACTTGAACCGTTTGAAAAGGTCCAAATGTGAAACCTTCCTTGACTCCTTCTTTCCTAACATTATTTTCATAATGTGTGCTTGCAGGATTGTAGTAACAATCTTTTGCCATGTGGTTTTGCAGACCACACATTATGCATGCAATGTTAGATCTTTAGGAATGTGAGGGTTGATGTTTCTTGGGCTTCTTTTCTTCATCAGCAACTTTTCCCTTCAACTTCTGATTCTTTGGGGTCAATCTTTAGCTTCGACTCAGCCACCTTCTTCGCAGTTCTCCTAGCAGCTTTAGCTCTACTTCTTCTGGCCTTAGTGGTTAGGATTTGTTCTTCACAGGAGGAGATGGGTCCATTTACATGTTCCTTCCCTACGGTGACCACTATTGTTGCTTCATCCTTCAACTCAGGTGAGGAAAGGTCAGCAGTTGGAATCTCTTGCTCTGCAGTACCACATCTAGGCTATCTAATAGACTCATAGGAGTGTGGTGGAGCAATTTCATTGGTTCCCAACCCTTCTTTGTTCTAATAGCAGAGTTTGGAGCGGGAGGATGATGCAAGAATTGCTTGGAAGTTTTGCTCAGAGATAGGATGCTTCCTGGCCTGAGCCTCAGTAGTGACAAGCTGGGCTTGAGCCTCAGACAATTTGGATATCAGATCTTTGATTTGAGTCTTGTATTTGGTGTTCTTAGGTTTTAAAAGAGACACGGTTTTCTCCAACTCCTCAATTTTCTTTTGATAGTCATATTCAGCTCTTTTAAAATCAGATTTTAGGATATTTAAAGACTCAATATCAGATCTGATTTCCATATTGTAATCCTTATAGAGTTTAACTTTAGCTATACAGGCTGGAGTGCAGAGATGTTCATATACCTGGGCATCGTCTGTTCCGGCCATGAGAGCTTGAGCAGGAGTCACATCATGTACCATGAAGCTCCAGTCAACTTCTTGAGCCATAGCAGCTATTTCAGTTGACTTCTCAGCGGGCTTTGAGGTTGAGGGATGTGTGGAGGCTTGTGGTGTTCCAGGATTGGTCTTGGGATTCTTTCATTCCCTTGCAAAGTGACCCAGTTGGTTACAATTGTAACACTTTGCCTTGGTCTTGTCAAACCCACACTTGCTGGTAGTTTGGTTTTGAGGGAAATGACTTCCAGTTCTCTTGAAGAACTTCTTCGCTTTGTAAGTTAAGAGAGCCATCTGCTGGACAACGTCCACGTACTCAACGTCATCCGGACTGAAACACTCAAGATCATCAAAACAGTATTGACAATCACCAGAGTGTCCACTTCCTGAGACAAAGGCACAACTTTCCTGAAAGGAGTTGTGTTGAGCCTGTTGAGACCTTGGAGTCTCAGGAAAAGTGATGTAAGGTCCAGAAGATCAGGATGGCTGCTGATAAGTCAGGAAATGCTGAGGTTGAGGGGATAATGAACCTTCAGCAACCATTAAAGCGTTGCTAGCAGGAAGACTCATGGGTCTGCTTGTTTGGTGGCCCTTCTTACTCTCCATCTCTAGGCGATATCCATTAAGGATGCCGTAGAGTTCAGTCATGGTGAGAGTGTTCAACTTCTCTGTCCTCTTGATAGAGAAACTGTAAAATGTTCACTCGTTTCGAAGAGCACTCATGAACTTTCTAGTAAGATCTCTAAGTTCGGGAGTGATCTTCACAGACTAAAGAGAAGAGATAAGATCCATGTACCTGAAGTACTGCTGACTGAGGGTCTCTCCAGCAATATGAGTGAAGTTCTCGAACTACTGCTTGAGTGAGTCCTTCTTTGAGTCATTAGAGCTTGAGTACATCTGAGAAAGTGCATCAAACAATTCCTTAGCAGTCGTGCAATGCTCGAATCCCACCATAATGGAGTTCGGTATTGCAGTCATGAGAATGGTCATAGCATTGTAGTCGATGTCCATCTTCTTTCTATCTTCATAAGAGTAATCCTCTATAGCTTTTTCTATCATGGCACCGTTTCCACCAGGTGATGCTACCTTAGGCTTATACGGACCATTGACAATGGAGTTCCACATCTTGCTGTCTTGATATCTGATGAAGCCTTCCATTCTCCTGCTCCAAGACCTGAAATTTTCAGGAGTAATGATGGGAGCCTTTGTCATGGTTCCTATCTCTACCTCGGACTTGTTAAGGGCCATTAGAGTGAAGGGGTTGTAGGGAGGAGTGAAAAACATGTTGATATGGATGGTGAGATCACACAATCAAGAGCCTGAGAAGCTATGATACCAATTGCAGGATCGATGTTTGTCACTAAACACTTATGTTTTTCTCTCAAACTCACCTAGAACAACACTCGGGTTCAGATAGAATCAGTAAGAGTTAATCACAATATAGAAAGTAATAAAGAACACAGGAAGTAATTTTCAAGGTACTTTTATATATTGCTTCTCAACTCAAAATACAAGACTCTTACAAGCAGTAGTTGTTGTTACCATGAAGCTCCAGTCAACTTCTCGAGCCATTGCAGCTATTTCAGTTGACTTCTTAGTGGGCTTTGAGGTTGAGGGATGTGTGGAGGCCTGTGGGGTTCCAGGATTGGTCTTGGGATCCTTTCATTCCCTTGCAAAGTGACCTAGTTGGTTACAATTGTAACACTTTTCCTTGGTCTTGTCAAACCCGCACTTGGGTTTGGCAGGCTACTATAGAAGATTCATTCAAGACTTTTCCAAGATCGCTTCTCCACTAACCAAGTTGACTTGAAAAGATGTGAAGTTCGTATGGGGTCAAGCTCAAGAGAAGGCATTCGAAGAGTTGAAGGCGAGATTGACTCAAGCTCCTGTTCTGTCATTACCCGATGGAAGCAAAGATCTGGTGGTTTATTCAGATGCTTCCTACTCGGGGTTGGGGTGCGTGTTGATGCAGAGAGGGAAGGTTATAGCCTATGCGTCCCGACAGTTGAAGGTTCATGAGGTCAACTACCCTACTCATGACTTGGAGCTAGCAACGGTGGTCTTTGCACTAATGATTTGGAGGCACTATCTTTACGGTACAAAATGCACCATTTTCACTGACCACAAGAGCTTGAAGTACTTCTTCGAGCAGAAGGATCTGAACATAAGGCTGAGATGGTGGTTGGAACTTATAAAGGATTATGATTGTGAGATCCATTACCATCCGGGAAAAGCCAACGTTGTGGCGGATGCCCTTAGCCGAAAGGAGAGATCCGAACTGATTCGGGTGAAAGCATATCAGCTGATCATGACCTCTGATGTGATGAAGCAAGTCAAAGAGTTTCAAGATGAGTCAATGAAAGAAGATCATCTTAACTCCAAAAGAATAAGAGGTCTGGTTGGGGAATTGGGTGAAAACACACTCGGTGTTAAAACCCGATTTGGACGAGTGTGGGTTCCTCGTTTCAGGGATCTACATGTGAGGATTTTGGATGAGGCTCACAAGACTCAATACTCCATTCATCCTGGTGCAACAAAAATGTATCAAGATATGAAGAAAGATTATTGGTGGCCGGGTATGAAGCGTGACGTGGTGGAGTGTGTGAGTAAGTGCCTTACTTGTTTGCAAGTGAAGGCCGAACATCAGAAGCCGTATGGGAAGATCCAACCTTTGGATATACCGGAATGGAAGTGGGAGCACATCACCATGGATTTCATTACGAAGCTGCCACTTACTCCGAAAGGGTACGATGCCATATGGGTGATTGTGGACCGTCTGACGAAGAGTGCTCACTTCCTACCGATCCGCGAGACATATTCATCCGAGAGGTAGGCTGACCTATTCATCAAGGAGGTTGTAACTCGTCACGTTGTGCCGGTTTCTATTGTGTCCGATCGTGACAACCGGTTTACATCTAAATTCTAGAAGAAATTCCATGACGCCATGAGGATGAGGTTACATATTAGCACGACTTATCATCCCTAAACTGATGGTGAGTCAGAAAGGACCATTCAGATGTTGGAAGACATGCTTCGGGCACGTGTGATTGATTTTGGGGAAGTTGGGATGACCACTTGCCGTTAGCCGAATTCTCATACAACAGTTATCAAGCCATCATTGGTATGCCACCATACGAGATGCTATACGGTAGGAGATGCAGAACACCCGTTTGTTAGGGTGATATTGGTCAAAAGGAATTGGGAAGTGTCGAGGTAATCAAGGCTACGACTGAGAAGCTTGAGAAGATCAAAGCCTTCATGAAGGCAGCGAAAGATAGACATAAGTCGTATGCCGATAAGCGACGTAGACTGATTGAGTTCTAAGTGGGTGACCGGGTTATGTTGAAAGTCTCACCTTGGAAAGGTATTATTCATTTTCGAAAGCGGGGCAAATTGAGCCCGAGGTACTTAGGCCCTTTCCGAATCAGTGCTCGAGTAGGAGATGTAGCCTATAGATTAGAGTTAGCCGATGAGTCAAGTGGAATTCACCCGACATTCTATGTATCTCATTTGATAAAGTGCTTAGCTGATGAAGAGATGATTGTTCCACTGGAGGATATCGAAGTAGACGAACGGCTCAATTATGTGGAGCAACCGGTGGCAATCATTGATCGAAAGGAAAAGAGGCTGAGGAATAAAGTGGTTCCCCTTATGCGTGTGCAGTGGAAGCACAGGAAGGGATCCGAGTCTACGTGGGAGACTGAAGAAGAGATGAGACAGCATTACCCACAATTCTTTGAGGAATAATAGGTTTCGGAGACGAAACCTATATAAGGGGGTGGACTTGTAACACCTGGTTATTTTAAAGTCAAAGGAAGAGACGAATAAAGTGAAAGAAAAGAAGGAAAAGAAATAAAACCCAAGTCTAGGGGTAAAAAGTGTCCAAAAGAACAAAATGTTTGAAAAGCGGGTGTAAAAGGTGGTATGGCCGCCCATATGTCACATACACCACTGATTTTCGGGTTTTAGAGAGAGAAAGAGCAGCAAGTTCTCGGTTTTGAAGGAAGAACAAGAAAGAGTTCGAATTCAAGGTAAGAATTCATGCTTTTATGGTGTTCTTGACTGGTCTTATCCTCGGGTTTATGCTTATGTGTGTTTGTATGTGTTTAGGGTATGTTTTTAGTGGGTTTCTAGCATTTGAATTCAATTTGCAAACGAGTTTGGAGGAAGCCATACTCAGAAGCTGCAAAGGTGAGTTCTAGGACCCCTCTTTTACTGGTTTTAACTGATTTTGGGGCTGGAATTGCATGAATGTATGTTTTTATATAACTGGGTTTTGGACCCGTATGCTTGAATGTGTGTATGATGATGTTATGATGTGATGTGTGACTATGTTCATGCTTGATGATGCATGATTGTGTTCTAAGGCTTAGAGGGTAAGATTTAAGCTTAGAACCTAATGAATGGTGCATGGAAATTGAATCTGATGTTTTAGACCCACTTGATAAGTTTTTAAATCTGCCTAAGTTTTGAAGTAAATGCGGATGAAAAGGGTTAATGAATGAGTAATAACCAATGGGTAGGTCAATGCGGATGAAGTCAATGCGGATGAAGTCAATGCGGATGAGCAATGGCTAAGTGCAGGGAATGCCGATGAGCATTTGACTAAGTATGGAAATGCAGATGAGCAAAGTAAGTCAATGCGGATGAAGTGAGTCAATGCGGATGAGCATTTGAATAAGTATGGAAATGCGATGAGCAAAGTAAGTCAATGCGGATGAAGTGAGTCAATGCGGATGAGCATTTGACTTAAGTAGAGAAATGCGGATGAGTTAGGCTAATGCGGATGACAAATGCGGATGAAGTAAAGTAAACGCGGATGAAGTAAATCCAATGTGGTTGAACAACAAGGCAAATGCGGATGGACTATAGCAAATGCGGATGGACTATAGCAAATGCGGATGAACTGTAGAAAATGCGGATGACTACAACAAATGTGGATGACTACAACAAATGCGGATGAATACTTAGAAAAATTTTGAATTTTTGGGGAAAAGAGGTAATGTAGGCTTTGACCTAGGAGATTCCCGGGGGTTATGAAGTTGACTTCTAAGGTCATAGATGGTATGTTGGGCATGTAATGATGTGTGCTTGATGCTTAGGATGATTATGATGATGATGTGCATGGTTATGCATGATGTATGTTATGTATGTATGATACCCTGTATGATGATGTATGATGATATGTTTATGTTACTTGTGATGATGTATGATTATCTTTCCTATGACTTTACGTGTTATGATAATGAATGTATGAACGAAGTATTATGTAACGTAAAGTGAAAGATAATAAAAGAGGAACATGATGAATGAATGCATGCATTAATGAATGAATGAATGTAAGAAAGCATTGCAAGCAATATATGGAGGTTCACACCCAATGAAGGGTGTTAGCTCAACGGTGTGCAGGTTAGCTACCCTAGAAGAATGCACACTAGGGTCTAATCCTTGTGATTGACCATACGTATGGGATCCTTGCCGCTTGCCCTAGGTACCGGAGTCAGCTTCGTGCACAATGTTCGAGGTCTATGAGAGACCTCAGGCCCAGTTACCCGCTTCGTGCATAATGTTTGAGGTCTATGAGAGACCTCAGGCCCAGTTACCCGCTTCATGCACAATGTTCGGGGTATAGCATATGGCATTGATCCGGAATGAAAGAGAAAAGATAAATTGTGAATGTACTTGCCCTAGGTACTGGAGTCAGCTTCATGCACAATGTTCAAGGTCTATGAGAGACCTCAGGCCCAGTTACCCGCTTTGTGCACAATGTTCGGGGTAATGTACATGTCACTAGAAGTAATGAATGAATGAATGAAGTATGAATGAAAGAATGACGAAGATAATAATGATATTATCTGTATGTACGTACGATGTATGATCACGAACGAATGTAAAGTATAATATTATTTTAAAAGAAAGGATGGTTATATGAAAGATAAGTATGTTTTGTTATAAAACTAGAACTCACTCAACAACACTGACTTTTATGCATTTTCCAGTTGGCAGGTAAGCATTGCTGAGGATGGCACGAGGTGGCTGCTCAGCTCTTTTGGATGGCATCCATTTATTTAAAGCTTTTGTGATGTAATACAACAATGAAATTATGTAACTGACAAGATGCATTATTTTACAAAAGTTTTTTATGATGAAATGAAATGCAATTTGTTTTATGTTTCCGCTGCAATGTTTTAAGTGATTGGATGCAAAGTATATGTTTTACATGCAATGACTTATCAGCTGTAAGCGTCCCAGGAACAGGGCCTTACAAGATGGGTACATCTACCTGATCCTTCCCTGTGGTGGCCTCTATTGATGCCTCATCCTTCAACTCTGGAAAGGAAGGGTCAGCAGTTGGAACCTCTTGCTCATCAGTACCACATCAAGGTAGTCTAATAGACTCATAGGAGTGTGGTGGAGCAATTTCATTGGTTCCCAACCCTCCTTTGTTTTGATAACACAGTTTGAAATGGGAGGATGATGCAAGAATAGCTTGGAAGTTCTGCTCAGAAATAGCATGCTTCCTGGCTTGAGCCTCAGCAGTGACAAGCTGGGCTTGAGCCTCAGATAATTTGGATATCAGATCCTTCATTTGAGTCTTGTAGTTGGTGTGTTCATGTTTTAAAAGAGATACAGTTTTCTCTAACTCATCAATTTTCTTTTGATAGTCAGATTCAGCTCTTTTCAAATCAGATTTTAGAATATTTAAAGACTCAATATCAGATCTGATTTCCATATTGTAATCCTGATAAAGTTTAATTTTAGCTATACAGGCTGGCGTGAAGAGATGTTCATATACCTGGGCATCATCTGTTCCGGCCATGAGAGCTTGAGCAGGAGTCACATCCTATACCATGAAGCTCCAGTCAACTTCTTAAGCCATTACAGCTGTTTCAGTTGACCTCTTAGTTGGCTTTAAGGTTGAGGGATGTGTGGAGGCCTGTGGGGTTCCTGGATTAGTCTTGGGAGCCTTGCATTCCCTTGCAAAATGACCCAGTTGGTTACAGTTGTAACACTTTGCCTTGGTCTTGTCAAACCGGAACTTACCGGTAGTTGGGTTTTGAGGGAAATGCCTTCCAGTTCTCTTAAAGAACTTCTTCACTCTGTAAGTTAAGAGAGCCATTTGTTGGACAATGTCCACGTATTCTACATCATCTGGACTAAAACTCTCAAGATCATCAAAACAGTATTGAAAATCTCCTAAGTGTCCACTTCCTGAAACAAAGGCATAACTTTCCTGGAAGAAGTTGTGTTGAGCCTGTTGAGACCTTGGAGTCTCAGGAAAAGTGATGTAAGGTCCAGAAGAGCAGGATGGCTGCTGATAAGTCAGGAAATGCTGAGGTTGGGGGTTAATGAGCCTTCAACAACCATTAAAGCATTGCCAGCAGGAAGACTCATGGGTCTGCTTGTTTGGTGGCCCTTCTTACTCTCCATCTCTAGGCGATATCGTTCAAGGATGCCGTAGAGTTCAGTCATGGAAAGAGTGTTCAAGTTTTCTATTCTCTTGATAGAGACACAGCCGAATGTCCACTCGTTGGGAAGAGCACTCATGAACTTTCTGGTGAGATCTTTGAGTTCAGGAGTGATCTTCACAAACTGAAGGGAAGAGATAAGATCCATGTACCTGAAGTACTGCTGGCTGAGGGTCTCTCCAGCAATATGAGTGAAGTTCTCGAACTGCTGCTTCAGTGAGTCCTTCTTTGAGTGTTGGAGTTTGAGTACATCTGAGCAAGTGCATCAAACAATTCTTTGGCAGTCTTGTAATGCTCGAACCCCACCATAATAGAGTTCGGTATTGCAGTCATGAGAATAGTCATAACATTGCTATTGATGTCCATCTTCTTTCTATCTTCATCAGAATAGTCCTCAATAGCCTTCTCTATCATGGCACCGTTTCCACCAGGAGATGCCACCTTTGGCTTATACGCTCCATTGACAATGGAGTTCCATAGTTTGCTGTCTTGGTATCTGATGAATCCTTCTATTCTTCTACTTCAACACCTGAAGTTTTCAGGAGTAATGATGGGAGCTTTTGTCATTATTCTCACCTCTACCTCGGATTTGTTGAAGGTCATTGAGTGAGTGAGTGGTAGGGAGGAGTAAAAAAGGTTGATTTGGATGGTGAGATCACACAATCAAGAGCCTGAGAAGCTCTGATACCAAATGCAGGATCGGTGTTGGTCACTTAAACACAATGTTTTCTCTCAAACTCACCTAGAACAACACTCGGTTATATATGAAGAATCTATAAGAGTTGATCGCAATATAGAAAGTAATAAAGAACACAGTAAGATAATTTTCAAGATACTTTTATATATTGATTCTCAACTCAAAATACAAGAATCTTACAAGCAGATCTATCCTTTTAATGAGTTACAAGGAGAACCTATATATAATACTATCTATAGCCGGATATACTTTGATACCAGCTGGGATGCTATAGCTAAAGTCTATACTACAAGACTAAAGATTAAGGTATCTCGGATAAAGTCTTATCTGAGATTTGGTAGTAAGAACATGTCGCTGACTCACCTTTTGTCACTAACTAAAGTTAGTAACATGTACTATCATGAAAAGGTGAACAGTTAACCTTCGGAAGTAGCTACTATGAACCAGTGGACATAAGTATTGTATCTCTGATATTCCGTTGCAGACCTCTGATATACTGCATGGTGTTTTCTATAAAACTCATATAGTTGACCATACTTTATTCTACTGTTCACCTTTATCAGTTAGTAGAGTTGCTAACTTTAGTTGGTGAAAAAAGGTAAGTCATGGACATATAATGACTACCGTATCTTAGATAATACTTTATCTACGATATCTTAACTTTAGCTTTGTAGTATTTGCTTTAGTATAAGGTTTCCAGCTGGTATCAAAGTATATCCAGCTATAGGTAGTAGTATATATAGTTTTTCATCGTAACTCGTGTAATATGCTTGTAAAAGTCTTGTAATACTTTGAGTTGAGAAATAATATATACAAGTATCTTGAAAAACTATTCTCTTGTGTTTGCTTTGATTTACTTAGTATATTATCATCAACTCTTAGAAGCATTCTGCTTCATCATAAACCCGAGTGTTACTTAGTGAAACCTCCACGGTCACCACTTATATCAATACTTGTGTTGATTACAAAAACCAATCCTACATCCATCTTCCTACGACTACCATCAAGCCGCTCTTTTTAAGCTTCGTCAGACCTCCACGGTCACCACTTATATCAAGGAATTTGAACTGCTAAGTAATTGTGTCATTGGCCTTCCACCGGAAGCGTTGCTCAATTGTTTCTTGTCAGGTCTCCTCAAGGATATTCAACAAGAATTGGCCATCTACAAACCTCAAACTCTTGACCATGTTGTCGGGTTAGCAAAACACATTGAAGACAAGCTGACTCCTTCTTTTTGCCCATCCCTACTGTTTCCTTACCACCAATACCACTAACCAATACTTCAAAACCTTTCACCACAAACACCTCCACACCACCATTATTGCCAACACCCACAATCACCACCCAAACCTTACCCTTAAACCGTTATCTCATGAATCCCTTCAACAATGTAAAGTTGTCGGGTTGTGCTTTCGTTGCCCAGAGAAATATCACCACGGTCACCGATGCAACCCCCCTTAATTTCATCTTATAGTCGACAACGACAAACCTTATGACCAACCGCCACTAATTGATCTTGGTGAAGATCTAGTTTCACTTGGCGAGCAACCAGTTCAATCACAACCAGACCTTATGATACACAAACAATTCGTTTTGTTGTCACCTACTGCTCTAATTGGGGTGGCATCACAAAGGCGTTACGTGTCACGGGATTTATTGCGGATCATTCGGTGTCTATCTTAATTGATTCTGGGAGCACTCATAATATTGTACAACCACGTGTGGCGTCCTTCTTAAAACTTTAGGTTAATCCTATTCAGCCCTTTTCAATGATGATAGGAAATGGTGAGTTAATATGTTGTCCAGACTTTTGTCCCAATGTTACATTGATTCTAGCCAACCATTCCTTTACGATACCATTTTTCATCCTTCCCATTGAAGGGACCGGTATCGTTTTGGGAATGGTATGGTTAGTGTTGTGGGTAAACTCACAACAGATTTTTTTATTCCTTCAATCTCCTTCACACATCAAGGAGATAGAATCACACTCGCCGGTGAACCTATGTCATTACCTGGAAGTCCTACTAATATCAATCATCTTCTTCACAAGATCTAATTGCATCCATGCACACCCTCATTTTTAAATATGAGCCTGACTTACCAACTCCAATCACCCCTCTACACCCCAACCCACAAATCCAAACCTTACTCCAAACTTTTTCCAACGTATTTCAAACACCATCTTCTTTACCCCACCTAGCAAACATGACCATCACATACACTTACATCCCAATAGCCAACCTGTGAACGTCCGTCCTTACGGTTGTCCTTATTACCAGAAAGAGATCATGTCAAATCTCATTAAGGATATGTTGGCGGAAAGGGTCATTAAACCAAGCACCAACCCCATATTCATCCTCGTGCTATTAGTCCGCAAAAACCGACGACACTTGGCGTTTTTGCGTGGACTATCGAGCGTTAAATTCTATCACCGTCTGAGACCGATTTCCTATACCAATGTGGATTAGTTTCTGGATGAATTAAATGGTGCTCAAGTATTTTTTAAATCAGATTTGCGAGTCAGGTATCACCGGATTCATGTAGCACCGGAGGATATGCAAAAAACGGCTTTTCGTATCACCGATGGTCACTACGAGTTCCTTGTCATGCCATTCGGGTAATCAAATGCTCCTTCCACATTCCAAGTTGGTATGAATGTAATTTTTAGTGATGCTCTTCTCTGGTTCGTATTGTTTTTTAAGACACACTTGTTTATAGCAAATTCAGAAACGGAACATGTCACACATCTCCAACAAGGTTTTTCAAAACCCTTTCCACTTATCAATACTCTACCAAACTGTCTAAATGTGTGTTTGGAGTCACAGAAATCAGTTATCTTGGTCATGTCATATCCCGAGCGGGTGTATCCACCGACACCGAAAAGATTATTGCAATTCAAAAATGGCCAATCCTTACGTCGCAAACAACCTTGCGCGGCTTCCTTGGCTTGACAGGATACTATAGAAGGTTTGTGAGGAGCTATTACCATATAGCCGGGCCACTTACCAATCTGCTTAAGGGCAATCGCAAGTTTCTTTGGTCTGAAGCAGCTCAACTTGCATTTGACAATCTCAAACGGGCAATGATGAAATTACCTACTTTAACATTACCCAATTTTACCTTGGTTTTTGATGTGACAACAGATGTATCAGATTATGGCATTGGTGCAATTTTATCTCAAGAAGACAAGCCTATTGTTTTCTTTAGCAAGAAACACACTTCAACAATGAAAGATGCTTTAGTTTACATCCGGCAATTATATGCTATCACCGAAGCCATCAGGAAATGACGGCATTACTTATTGGGTCGTCAGTTTCATTTCTTTACCGATCAACGAAGTTTACGCCATCTCTTGACTCAAGTCATCCAAACACCGAAACAACACAAATGGGCAAACAAATTGATTGGGTATGATTTTGAAATTTTTTACAAACCAGGTAAAGAAAATCATGTGGCCGATGCTTTAAGTCGGATGACTGCTCCACAGTTACTCACGCTTTCCATGCCTTCCATTTCATGGCTACATGAACTTAGAGACTACTACACGTCCACTGAAGAGGGTCAATAGTTGCATGGTGGGTAGATTTATCATGATAATAATTTTTTTATTCCAAGCATTCCTTCTCAACGGCTTAATCTACTCGATGAGTTCCACTCAAGCAAAGTAGGGGGACACTCAGGAATTATAGCTACTACAAAAAGGATTAAGTGTTCCTTCTCTTGGTCTAACCTTAAACATGAGGTCACAAAGTACATCAATAATTGCAAGGTGTGCCAACAAACCAAATACTATTCACAAAAACCTTATGGTTTGCTTCAACCTCTTCCGATTCCTAATCAAGTTTGAGAGGAAATATCCATGGATTTCATCACCAACTTGCCCCCATCAAACTGCAAAACCACCTTTTGGGTCATCGTTGATCGGCTCACCAAGTTTGCTCATTTCATCCCGCTACGACCCAACTACACCACCACCTCTCTTTATGCCATTTTTCTTGAGCAAATTTTAAGTTACATGGTCTTCCAAAGAGCATACTCGTACCAAGACCCCATATTTCTCAGCAAGTTTTGGAAAGAATTATTTCACTTCTTGGGTACTACTCTCTTGCATTCTAGTGCATACCATCCTCAAAGGGATGGTCAAACCGAAGTGGTTAACCGTACGTTGGAGAGTTACTTATGATGCTTCGCATGTGATGTACAAAATTGATGGACCAAATACTTATACTTTGCTGAATTTTGGTATAACATGAGCAACCATAGTGCCATCAACATGACACCATTCTAAGCACTTTACGAGCGACCACCTCCTTCCTTGCTCCATTACATACTCGATAAAAACAAGTCCACCACCATTGACGAAACATTAATGGAACACCAAAAAATAGTCGATCTACTCAAATCAACGTTGCAAATAACTCGTCAGAGGATGGCAGATCAGGCTAACAAACACCGCCAAGATAAGGAATTTTCAGTAGGTGATTCGGTACTACTTCGTTTACGTACGTATCGACAGTCATCGGTAGCTTTCCGAGCTGTTGAAAAGTTGAGTCATCGTTACTATGGTCTGTTCACGATTCTCAATCGCATTAGGAAGTTTGCATATCGTTTGGAGTTGCCCGTAGGCTCCCGTATACACCCGATCTTTCATGTGCCGTTGTTACGTGCTTGCAAAGGGGACTGGCAGTCGGAATTCACTCAGTTACCCCCCGGATTTGATAGCTACAGAGCACTCAGATGACAGTTCTGGCCTTGAGGACAAGGCTGTTTTTGAAGGGCGGGATACTGTTACGGCCCAAGTAAGTGACATTGGCCCACCCGGGGAGTCTCCAGCCAAGGGTGTTATCAAAAGGCCCATTCGATATCTCAACTAATTACAGAGAAGAATCAGTTGCAAAATCTATTCTAAATAAAAAAGCTTGTGCATTCATGAAGACCAATATTTGTGGAGAGGAATCAATGGAATTTTTTTAATATAATTGTGGTTCTCCTTGAAAGTGGTTATTTCTTTATTTTAGTTTAACATAGCTTGCATTTTCTTTATTTACTTTTCATTGATGTCTTTAAACAACCTTTGCTTTCGTTAATAAAAATCATCTGAAAACTATCGTGTATTCTCTTTGTGTCTGTTAATTCTTGGAATTTATGTGCTTAATGTAAAAATCTGTCATGACTTACATTTGTGTAATGAAACAATGTAATAATATAAGATTTGTGCTTTGATGTTTCCTTATATCTGATTCATATATATAAACTTATTCTATAGGTTTGAAGTTTTTATACGATTATTCATGCTAATGGACCATACGCATGATGACAGGATCATCGATCACAAGTTTGATGTATTAGAGTTCAAAGCAGCGGAATAAGAACAGGAATTAGACAAATTGTAGCAAGAGATCGATGTTTGTATGCATTAAGAGCACATACGGTTATAGCGAGAGATATGTTTCTGATTTATGGAATGTTTATAGATATGGAATAATTCTAATCAAATCATTCAAATCATTCATTCAATATTACAATAGGTTGACACTCCTTATATAGAGTGCAAATGTTGCTGTTATCACGGGAATGTGACAACTGGCAGATCTAATACAAAAATAAATAACTCTTAACAAACTACTGAAATGTTCACAACTACTGAGAACATATCAGAGTGTTAAGTATAGAATATAAAACTACTGATTAGAAACTACTGAAACTACAACGACTGAAGAACAAGCTCTTCAGTCGTTTTACAAAACTACTGAAACTAGAAATATAAAACTACTGATATCACAACTACTGAAGAAGTACTCTTCAGCAGTTGTGACAAACTACTGAGGCTTCAGTACTTGAACTTCAGACTTTGACCTTCAGATGTTTCATCAGCTGATGACTTCAGTAGATATCATTAGCTGATGTCTTCAGTCTTTGTCTTCAGACTTTGTACATCAGTTGTTGATCTTCAGCACTTGTAAACTCTTCAGCTGTTGTACTTCAGTACTTTGGTCTTTCAGCTTCAGCACTTGTGTTCTTCAGCTGTTCAGCTTCAGTACTTGCGTTCTTCAGCTGTTCAGCTTCAGTACTTGTGTTCTTCAGCTGTTCAGCTTCAGTACTTGCGTTCTTCAGCTGTTCAGCTTAGTACTTGTGTTCTTCAGCTGTTGTACTTCAGCACTTTAGTTCTTCAGCTGTTGAAGTCTTCAGCACTTGATCTTCAGCTGTTGAAGTCTTCAGCACTTGTCAAACTGCTGATGAAGCTTTCAGCAGTTGTTGTGATACCATGTGGGACTTAGAGGTTTTCTGATCTTGGCTCATTGGTTCTTTTGGTCTAACAAACTCCCCCTAAACCAATGCAGCCAAACCTCTAAATTATTTATTATCCCACTTATTGTTGGCAAAGTGTTGGTCTTTTTCCTTCTTGATCAGTAGAGAAGATGACCATGTAAGCTCCGGCCTGGGAAGAAATCTCAGATATTTGTTTGGCAGAGTATGAATGGGAACTCTGTTTTGGGGAACTGGACACAGAGTTGTTATCCCATTCATGAGATTTACTTCCTCATAACAGTCTGTATGACTCTCGAACATAGGCCTCAAGGAGAACAACTTGTTCCTCCTGAGAGAGTTCTTCTACTCCTCCTTCGAAGAAGAACTCTGGACCATAGTACTCTGATAAGTACTTCATGGTCCTGCCATTTTTCAGCTCCACCGTAGTTACCTCCCTATATACAAATTCATCAGGATGGTTGCCTTCAAGAGTAACTGGAGCTCATTCTTCTGATGTCTTCAAACTTTTTATATAACAACCCCTTCTTGATCATCTTGTTTTCTAGTAAAGCTTGAGGGGTCATCTTTGCTTGGTGAGCTTTCTTGAATTCATCAATGATTTCCCAAGGTGAGACTACAATGGCCAACATGATGGTAGAATCTATTGTTTTTCTGACCTGGCCATTGTATCTGTGTGGAATAGTTCTTTTATGGATTCTAGAACTCACCCTGGGGTCTGGCCATACTCTCACTCTCTCCTTCTGATACTGAAAAGTGTGCCTGAGAGTGTACAGCCTTTGAGCATGCCCTTTCATGGCTTGAATAGATGATGACTGAGGAAATTCCTTGTCAACCATCTTCAACAGTTGCTCATCGTGCTCTTTCTACTGTTCTTCATCTTCTATCTTGACTCTGACCATTTCCCTTTGAGAGTCAGGTGTGATCATGGGTTGACTTCGGGGTTTTGGTAGCTTTAGAACAGCAGAGAGTGGCAGACTATCATCTTCATCCTCCTCTTCTTCTTCTTCTTCCATCCTCAGCACCCTTCTCCTCCTTCTGGGGGCATCACTGGATGATGGTTGGGTTGGTGAAGGAATTGGTTTTGAAGAATGAGGATGTTTGGATTTTGGCTTAGAGATGGTTGGGAGATTTGAGGGGTAGGCTCTGTTTGAGTGGGTGGAAGGGAAGGTTGATCCAGCATCTTGTGTAGTAAGTTTCGCCTTTGTGAGTTTAGCCATCTCCAACCTTTTACCAGCCCCAGCCTCATCAAGGGCTTCCACAATAATCCCTTTGTTGAATTGCTCAGACAGACAGATTCTGGTGGCTATAGCCAGAATGATGTCCCTGGTCCACGCGCGAATCTCCATTAATGATCTTCCTAAGTATTTTGCAATGAAACGGATCATTATTTCCAATCTCTCTTTTTCAAGAGCATCATACCCAGCCCATCGGGTTTGTATCTCTTGCACTTCCAACCTTCTGATCTCACTATCCAGTGTGGCTGTATCAAACCCTTGCCTGAAGAGTTGTTCAATTATTTTATCCATGGATCGGCTGTGTGTAGTGTCAGCTTCTTTACCAGCTCCTCCAAGGATTTGTCTTCAGCAATATGATCATCAGCACTTTTCTTTCGCTTGTAGTGATCAGTGGTTGCTTTTCTTTCTCCTCCTCTTGGGCGTGCTTCTCTTCCTTCTTTCCTCTGTTCTTTTCCTCTTCTTTTCTTTCACTGCGGTACTCTCCCCCTTTTTGGATGCATTGGAGGAAGGGGTTTGTACCGCAGAAAGAGTCTTTTGCACAGCAGCATCACTCAAGGGTTGTAAAGTTGAGGAAAGCCTCTCATCAATGGCTTTAGTCACAATATCAGTGATTATGGGTGTGATGAGAGGGAGGGAATTTTGAAGTACAGCACCTATTTGCTCAGGAGGGTTCTGTTCCTGAGAAATAGGGCCTGAAGCAGAGGCAGGTGGTTGAGTTGGAGTGGCTCGTGTGTTGGGGACCTTCAAGTGAAGGTGTGCATCTGTGGGTGGTAGAGGCAGATGGTCTTTCTCCTTGTGACAGTTGGTCAAGTAGGTTTTGCAGCCTACTGACTTTCTCTTCAAGGATTGTGTTCTGGGCAAGAACATCGTAGAAAAAGCCCAGGTCATCATCAGCCGAAGCTGAATCATCTGACCTCCTGCTTGGAGCAGGATTTACATGCACTGGGTGTAGACCAGTTGTTGCATGTGCCCCTTGTGCTTGGTACTGGGGACTTCCAGCCTCAGGACATGTCCATCATCAGTTGTTGCCTCTGGGGAGGTCTTAGCAATGTTACCAGCCTCATTCTGATCATGTGCTGATTCAGAAGAGGTGGCAGCCTCACTAGATATTCTAAGCTCCTTATCTACACCAAGAGATAGAAATGGTAAACCCCTGTGCTGTGGGTTCTCAAGTGCATTGTGTTCCTCCCCCTCAATTGTAGAGGTGTTCCCAGTAGTAATAGGTTTCTGGGGAGGGGGTGAGGAGTGCAGTTGAGTCAGCACTTGTGCAACTATAAGTTGGGCGTGGCTGTGAGGGGCGGTTGTTTGGGGTGAAGGGATAGAAGCAGTGTGCACCTGGGGAGGTTGGTGTGCTTTTCAATGGCAATCTCCTCAAGTGAGGACGATCCCAGATATGTAGGTACCCTTGTGTGGTTGCTGCAGGCTCCTGTTGAGAGGAAGCCTGAGCGGCTATGGCTAGAAGAGTCATTGTATCCACTAGGGGGTTGGACTAGTGGATATATCTGCGTTTGTGGTGCAGGGGCATCCTCAGGGGACTCAATTCCCTGAGTAGCCATTTTGGGTTTCTTTTTGGTGGTTTGGTGGGGACTTTTGATTTGGAGGTGGTGGCTGTGGGTTCCAGCTGCGTGGGTTTTCGGCAGACAGCCGTAGCAGGGACTCCCAAGCCAACAGTCCCCAGCATTAAGCTGGTTGTAATGATGGCCATTATGAACCGTGGATATAGTATCCAACGGTTGGCAGTTAGTTTTTGAGCCATATCCTTGAGCTCCGAAAATATTATTTCTGAAAGTTTAGCGGTTGTTGCTCAAGAATAGAATACATTACCTGCTGCCATTTTGTCGACATTTGATCCCAAGACGACGTCTTAGGAGCCAAACATACATCACCATGTGAAAAATCAGGCGTTCAGCGTCATGGAAGTGTTTCTTCATGATAGTGGGGCACTGATTGCCTTGATATCCATGTTGGCAAAGGATAGATCTGTGGTGCCCTTCGGATATCCAGCAGGAGAGATAGCATCATCCAGATGAAGAATTTGGCGGATAACTGCAGGAGTGATGATACTTCTTTGTTGTTGACGACCGACTGGAGAGATGGTGTGTTGTTCTCCCCGTGGTAATAGTAACGTTCATCCAAATTGTTGCAGGGATTGGCATGTAGTATGGGATTCAGAAGAAATGCCGTTTTGTATTGGGACTGAACCATAAGATCGATAGCAGTATCGAACTTAGCCCAGAAGGCGATTTTAGTAAGGTAGGCAACACAATTGGTGTCGCGTTTAATTTGCATGGACGCCATTGAGAAGAGAGAAGTTTTTGGAGAGGACGTTAGGTTTGAAGAAGATGAAGCATTGAAGGCTTAGGTCAGGGATATTTAGGGTACGGGTAAGAAACGACTGAAGGATGTGGTGTTAGTCATCAGTAGTTTTTAAACGACCGTTGACATGGTATTATCCTTTCAGACGTTGAAATAGCTGAAGTCGTGGTGTTAGGCATCAGAAGTTAGAAAACTACTACTGAAGACCGTGGTTTTGACTTCAGATGATTGAAACAACTGAGGACTGGTGTTTGTCATCAGTAGTTGTGAAACTACTGAAGACAGTGGTTTTGTCATCAGCTGTTGTAAAACAACTGAAGACTGGTATTAGTCATCAGTAGTTATAAAACTACTGAAGACATGGTATTGCTTCAGTTGTTTAGAATGAAACAACAGTTGTACAAACGACTGAAGAGAAATTCTCATCAGCTGTTTTCGTCAATTCTTAGCTTTCAGCTGTTTCATACTGTCCTCAACACATTCATCAGCCTTTTTGGCGGATTTCAGTTGTTTCATAGGACATCAGTACTTATCTGTTTATACTGATTTCAGTAGTTGTACTACTCTCAGTAGTTTTAACTACATCAGTAGTTTGGAACAGATAAAGTACTTCAGTACTTATGAGGCATTTAGCCATTAGTAGTTATAAAAAACTACTGAAGGGAAAAGGACTCATCAGTACTTATATGTGACATGGGTACCAATGATCACCAGTAATTACTACTGAAATCATCAGTATTTGTCACTTATTCTAGCTGCAGCATACCAAGCCTTAACACCAGGTTTTGGAAAGTTGAACTATCCAAAGGCTTAGTAAAAATGTCTGCAAGCTCATCAGCACTAGGCAAAACTTAGGATCAATCAGACCTTTTTCAAACAATCCCTTATAAAATGATGTCTGATCTCTATAGTTTGGTCCTAGAGTGCTGGACTGGATTTTTGACAATACACAGAGCTGAAGCACTATCCATTAACAATGGAGTCTTAGTCTCTGTAATGCCATAATCCAGAAGTTGGTTTTCTGAGCCAGAGTACCTGAGAGTGCAACTTGCAGCAGCAATGTACTCTGCTTCAGCAGTTGATGTAGCAACTGAGGTCTGTTTCTTGCTCTGCCAAGAAATCAAGCAGTTGCCTAGGAATTGACATCCACCAGAAGTTGATTTCCTGGTCAACTTACACCCTGCATAGTCACTGTCAGAAAAAGCAACTAATTTACCAGAATGTCCAGTAGAATACCATAAACCTAGAGATGGAGTGCCTTGCAGATATCTAAGATCCTCTTGACTGCAATCAGATGAGACTCTTTAGGTGCAGCCTGAAATCTAGCACAAAACATGTAGCAAACATAATATCTGGTCTAGAAGCTGTTAAATACATCAAGGACCCAATCATACATCTGTAAAGTGTTTCATCAACCACTTTACCTTTCTGATCTGTATCCGTTGTGTGGTGCTGCACATGGGGTAGAACAAGGCTTACAGTTTTGTAAATCAAACTTTTGCAAAAGATTTTGTGTATTTGGACTGATGAATGAAAATTCCATCAGCCTTTTGTTTGATTTGCAACCCCAGAAAGAACTGTAACTCTCCCATGGCACTCTTTCAAACTTCTGTTGCATCAACTTTGTAAAGGCATCACACAACTTTGGATCAGAGGATGCAAAAAATATGTCATCTACATAAATTTGAACAAGTAGATTATGCTGCCCAGCTTTCTTAATGAATAAAGTCTTATCTATGGAGCCTCTAGTGAAATTATTTTCCAGAAGAAAGTTTGATAATGTCTCATACCAGGCTCTAGGAGCTTGTTTTAACCCATAAAGAGCTTATCAAGCTTATACCCCAATTAGGATGTTTATTGTCCTCAAAGCCTGGAGGTTGACATACATAAACCTCTTCTTTAATTTTCCATACAAAAATGCACTTTTGACATCCATTTGAAAAACTTTAAGGTTTTGATGAGCAGCATAAGCTAAAAAATCGAATTGCTTCCAGTCTGGCTACAGGGGCAAAGGTTTCATCATAATCAATACCTTCTTCTTGTGCAAACCCCTGAACAACCAGTCTGGCCTTGTTCTTAACAATAAGCCCATTTTCATCAGTTTTGTTCCTAAACACCCATTTAGTGCCTATTGCACACTTACCTGGAGGTAGAGGAACCAGTTCCCACACTTGCTTTTCTTGAACTGAAGAAGCTCAAGCTGCATGGCATCAACCATCCATTGTCCTTTAAAGCAATGTGATAATTCTTTGGCTCTTGCTGACTGATGAAGAGAGCATAGAAGCAGAAATTTGACAATTGACTTCTTGTTGATACTCCAGCAGTGATATCACCAATGATTTGAGACATAGGGTGATTCTTCAGATCTTGATACACAATGAGATCTGTGCAAGTGTTTGTAGCAGGCTCAGCATAACAGATGGTGATGGTGAATCATTTCCTTGAAACCAATCAGTGGATGGTAATTCAAAGGAAGTTGAATTCGAAGAGATCTCATCAGCATTTGTTGTGGATGGTGCTACTGGAGCTACAGGAACAATCAGGTCTAGCTGAATCAGGCAGCTGATCACTAAACCTGAATAGGTGAGTACTGCAATCATCATCATCATCAGCAAGTACCACCAGGTGGTGAACTGTTGACAGGAGCAACATCAGGAGTTTGATAAGGAACATATTGCAGTATGTCCAAATCAAATAACTCCAGGGCTTTGTGGAATCTTGTCCTTTGGAGATTCATTGAACTTAACATGTAGAGTTTCTTCAACCATCTTTGTTCTGCAGTTGAAGACTCTGTATGCCTTGCAAGTAGATGAATAACCAACAAAATACCCTGCATCCACCTTAGGATCAAATTTATGGAGTTGATCCTTTGTGTTGAGAATAAAACAGGGACACCCAAATGCTTTGAAAATGAATCAGAGGAGCCAAATGATGGAGACTTCATATGGAGTCTTCATCAACCTCTGATTTACTAAAACTCTATTTTGCACATAGCAAGCTGTGTTGACAGCTTCAGCCCCAAAGGTCAGTGGCAAACCAGAGTCAGCCAGCATGGACCTTGCAGCTTCAATGAGGGTCCTGTTCTTTCTCTCCACTACTCCATTTTGTTCTGGAGTCCTTGGAATGCTAACTGCCTTTTGATTCCCTTTGAAAGATAGAAGTCATCAAGTGTATGATTTCTGAATTCAGTTCCATTGTCACTCCTAATACACTTGACTGGAAGGAAATACTGCTTCTCAATATACAACACAAAGTGAATAATCTTCTGAGCAGCCTCATCCTTTGAATGTAGAAAGAAAGTCCATACAAATCTGGAGTAATCATCCACAATTACCAGACAGTATTTCTTCTTTGCCATGCTCATTACTCTCACAGGACCAAATAGATCCATATGCAGTAATTGCAAGCAGGCAGTGGACTTAGACACTTCAATGGAGGGAATGAGACTTTGTGTGTTTTCCTTTTAAACAAGCGCAGGTTTCATCACAGTGGAACTCCTTTATTGGTAAGCCTCTGACTAAACTATTGTGGGTAAGCTGATTCATGTTTTTGAGATTACATGACCAAGCCTTCTGTGCCACAGTTTAGATTCTTGAGAAGAGGCTTTGGAAAATAGGCAAGGATTGCCTTTGAGATCTATTTTCTTGGAAAGATCTAAGGCATACACCTCCTGTCCTGTTGGCTCTCAGGAGAGTGTGATCATCCAACACCTTGTCAATCAAGTGCAAACTTTGGATGACAGAATCCTACAGTTTTGACTGGTGAAAAGAGCAACATGGCCTTTATCACACATTTGACTGACACTCAAGAGATTGTACTTGAGATTTTCCACATGATTAACATCATCAATTTGATTTCTCCATTGGAGACAAGCCCTTACCAATGATGTAACCCCTAGCATCATTGCCAAACGAACAAATCCCTTCTTTCCTTGAGAGTAGTCATGAAGAAGAGAGCTGTTCCCAGTCATGTGCATAGATCCCCCACTGTCTACATACCAGATGCTACTTTGGCATGTTGAAGAACCTGCAATAATAAACAATCAGTTAGTTTTAGAGACCCAAACCTTTTTGGTTTTGGCCTGGTCTCATCAATAGATGGTAAACTAACAGTTTATTAACAACAGCCTGAGAGGAAGAAGATGGTGTAGAAGAGGAGTCCTTTGGCTTGGATCTCCTTTTCTGTGGTTTCAACATAGGAGCATCTAGTTGGTTAACTCTACCCAACAGATGTTGACCATCATAACCAGCTGTGTCTGATTTGTGATAAAGCTTTCAGCTCATCAGACACATTGCCAGTGGAGTTTGATAAGTTCCTATGTTGCACCTTCTTCTTCTGAGCACTTCTCAGCTGTCACCTGTTTAACCCCTTCCTTTTTGGATTTCTTTGAGGACTTAAGGGTTACAGGATTTGATGTTGCTGATACAAATGTGGTCTCAAACTCAGTTTTCATTTTTACCATTTTCTCTTTTAATTTCTTCTTTTTGTTTGAGTTTGGAACCTCTTTTGTACCAACATCATCTGTAAGATGATTGAACAAACCACATACTTCACATGGTTTCTTCTTCATCTTAGGTTGATCATCAACTAAAGAGGGTGAAGCAACTGAAGACTTGTCTTCAATGCTTTGGAAGCATTGTTTGCTTCTTGATTGCCTCTTTAGTAGTCTTTCAAACTCTTTCTACTGACAGTTTTCTTCTCTTCAGTACGACAGCAGTTGAAGTTTGAACTTCAGGTGTTAAATCCTGCTCTCTAGTCCTTTCAGACCTTCAGACTTAACTCCTGAGTTGATCAACTCATTGATCATGTGAGTGTCAGCATTTGAACCATCAACACATCAGCTGATAGGTTCAAAGAGGCTTGATGCTGACTGCTACTTCTGTTTGTGCTGTATCAAAAGTAGATCACATGATGTGATGGATTGGTTATCACTCTCACCATCAGATTCTACCTCTGCTCTTGGAGTAAATCTGTAGGTGGAGCAGTGTGATTGTAACCAATGCCAAACTTCACATTGGAAGCAGATTGCTTACTAAGAAGCATTTCAAAACCTTTGCATGATTGTACCCATCTATCACACTCTACCTGGGTAACTGCAAGGGTTTCTTTGAGATCTTTGTACTTCTCTAGAAGTACCTCTTCTCTAGCCTTATCATCAATTATTTGGCATTTCAGTTTATAATCTCATCATGTTTATCTTAAGCACAGACTCAAACTCAGCTTTGTGTTTGGAAATTATTTGTTCTAGCTCAATGTTCTTATTAATTAAAGCTACATTTGCTTCTCTAATGGAAGCAAATGCTGCTATGCATGGTTCAGAACATAATTTGGCTTTTGCCTCAGAGGATACCTGTGATACCTGAGGTGTAGAGGCATTAGAAAATGAAGTATCAGCAGACTCCAAAGCCATAAGAGCTAGATTCCCAAAAGGACTGTCACCACCATGTTGACCACACCTGAGAACAGTTGTCATGACCAGACATGTCATCTGGTAAACTGCTCCAGTCAATAACTCCTGGGGTGAAGAGCTGTGTTGTTGAGGTTGAGTTTGTTGATGAGATTGGGATGGCTGAGGTTCTGGTAGTGCATGAGGTTGTGGTGCCATAGGAACTTGAACTTGATTTGACTGTGGCATGTAATAACAAGGGTAAGATATGGCATTTGACCCTGAGGAACAAATATGCAAAGATTGGTTGTTGAGTATGATGACTAGAAGTGACAGGATGTTGCCCTCTGTGTTGTTGACTATTGCCAGGAAAGTCACAAAGGGTGCAGTGGAGTTAGATCCAGTTGATCTACACTCTCTTGCAAAGTGTCCAAGCCTTGGCATTTGTGACACCTCAACTTGCTCTTGTCAAAACCAACTTTGGTTTTGCCAGAGAGTCTTGGGAATTTTCTTCCAGTTCTTTTGTAGAACTTCTGAGATCTGATATTTATCAAGGCCATTTGGCTCAAAATATCCACTCTTCTAAGTCATCATCAGCAATCCCCTTGAGATCATCCATAATGAAGCATAAATGTCATTATTACACCCAGTAACAGACCATCAACACTCACAAATGCAGAATCAGAAGTGTTTGAAGAGAAATTAATATGCTCATCATACTGGCATTCAGATGACATATTCTGACTCATGACCCACCAAGGCAGTGTTGCCTGGTACAAAAGTCTTCAGTGAGCTTTCAGATGAAGACAGCTTTCTCTCTGTTCTATCTCTCTCTCAAACGTGAGCAGTTTCCCATGGAGTTGGGTGAGAGATAGTTTGTCCAAACTTGCACTGGAGGGTAGGACAATAGTATATGTGTCCCATCTCTCAGGCAGTGATCTGAAAATCTGTTATTCATCTGAATATTTGTGTACTCAAGTTTGACCATTTTTTATTCAGAGATCAAACAAGAAACCGCTCATTTGTTGAGCCAGTGTCTCGCCCTTTCTATGAGAGAATGTCTCATATTGTTGGGCAAGGATTTCCTATTATTTGCCAAGACCTCATCTGTTCCTCCAAATTGTTCTTTCAAGGCACCTAGAGGTCATGGGCAGTTTCATGATGCATTGCCCAGAATAGATTTCATTGGGCAGTGCCATGGCCAGATTCCATGGGCTTTTGCATCATTTCAAGCAACTTCTTATCCTCATCTGAGTATTGCTCCTCCCTCTTCGGAACCATTTGATTGGTTCCGGTTTTCACCATGGCTTGTGTGGACCATGTACACTGATGTCCACAACCTGCGCTGTTAACGACAGGTGATGGAGTTCGTCGTTGCCATATGTTATCTCTCATTCCTAACCAGCATTGGTGGCTTGGTTTGAGGAACTTATGTGAGGATCATTGGAGGGAGTAGTCATTTTCAGTTCAAAAACAATTAATTCAAGCTTTTTAAAAGTTTTACACAGACCACAACAAACTCAATGAAACCAAGAAAAGATCTCAGGATGAGTGACCAGAAATACAGAAAATTCATTCTATAACCGTTTCTTGCAAAAACAAAAGCTAATTCAATCAAACTTAGATCTTGAATAGCAGTTTCAATGATCAATTATTAGATCGATCAATGATTAACCTGCTCTATACCATTTGACAGATCAGCGATCACAAGTTGATGTATTAGAGTTCAAAGCAGCGGAATAGAACAGGAATTAGACAAATTGTAGCAAAATCGATGTTTGTATGCATTAAGAGCCATACGGTTATAGCGAGAGAATATGTTTCTGTTGGACCAAAGAACCAATGAGCCAAGATCAGAAAATCTCTAAGTCCCACACGGTATCACAACAACTGCTGAAAGCCTCATCAGTAGTTTGACAAGTGCTGAAGACTTCAACAGCTGAAGATCAAGTGCTGAAGACCTTAACAGCTGAAGAACCAAAGTGCTGAAGTACAACAGCTGAAGAACACAAGTGCTGAAGCTGAAAGACAAAGTACTGAAGTACAACAGCTGAAGAGTTCACAAGTACTGAAGATCAACAACTGATGTACAAAGTCTGAAGACAAAGACTGAAGACATCAGCTGATGATATCTACTGAAGTCATCAGCTGATGAAACGCCTGAAGGTCAAAGTCTGAAGACCAAGTACTGAAGCCTCAGTAGTTTGTCACAACTGCTGAAGAGTACTTCTTCAGTAGTTGTGATATCAGTAGTTTTATGTTTTATGTTTCAGTAGTTTTGTAAAAACGACTGAAGAGCTTGTTCTTCAGTCGTTGTAGTTTCAGTAGTTTATATTTTGTACTTAACTTGCTGATATGTTCTCAGTAGTTGTGAACATTTCAGTAGTTTGTTAAGATTTAGTTATTTCTGTATTGGATCTGCCAGTTGTCACTTTCCGTGATAACAGCAGTGACTGTTGCACTCTATATAAGGAGTGACAACCTATTGTAATCATTGAGCGATATGAGCAATTGAATGGAATGATTGATTGATTCGATTAGAAATATTCTACATCTATAAACATTCCTAGAAATCAGAAATTCATATTCTCTCCCTATAACCGTATGCGATCTTAATGCTTACATATATTGTTAGCTTGCTACAATTTGTCTAATTCGTTTGTGTATTCCTGCTGCTTTATATTCTGATACATCAACTTGTGATCACTGATCCTGTCAAATGGTATCAGAGCAGGTTAATCATTGATCGATCTAATAATTGATCATTGAAACTGCTATTCAAGATCCAAGTTTGATTGAATTAGCTTTTGTTTTTGCAAGAAACGGTTATAGAGATTGAATTTTTCTGTATTTCTGCTCATTCATCCTGAGATCTTTTCTTGGTTCTCATTGAGTTTGTTGTGGTTTGTCTAAAACTTCTTTGAACTAAATGGTTTTGAACTGAAAATGACCACTCCCTCCAATGATCCTCACAATACTGGTTCCTCAACCAAGCCTCCTATGCTGGTTAGGAATGAGTAAACATATGGCAAAGACGTATGCTCCATCACCTGTCTGTTAACAGCGCAGGGTGTTGGACATCAGTGGTACATGGTCCACACAAGCCTATGGTGAATAACCCGGAAACCAATCAAATGGTTCCGAAGAGGAGGGAGCAATACTCAGATGAGGATAAAAAGTTGCTTGAGATTGATGCAAAAGCCCATGGAATTCTGGCCATGGCTTTGCCCAATGAAATCTATTCTGGGCTAATGCATCATGAAACTGCCCATGACCTCTGGATTGCTTTGAAAGAACAATTTGGAGGAACAGATGAGGTCTTGGCAAATAATAGAGAAATTCTTGCCCAACAATAGAGACATTCTCTCATAGAAAGGGTGAGACACTGACTCAACAATATGAGCGGTTTTCTTGTTTGATCTCTGAACTAAAAATGGTCAAACTTGAATACACCAATATTCAGATGAATAACAGATTTCTCAGATCACTGCCTGAGAGATGGGACACATATACTATTGTCCTACGCTCCAGTGCAAGTTTGGACAAACTATCTCTCACCCAACTCCATGGGAAATTGCTCACTTTTGAGAGAGAGATAGAACAGAAGAGAAAGCTGTCTTCATCTGGAAAGCTCACTGAAGACTTTATTCAAGGCAACACTGCCTTGGTGGGTCATGAGTCAGAATATGCTTCATCTGAATGCCAGTATGATGAGCATATTAATTTCTCTTCGAGCACTTCTAATTCTGCATTTGTAAGTGTTGATGGTCAGTTTACTGGAGGTAATAATGACAATTTATGTTTCATTCATGGATGATCTCAAGGGGATTGCTGATGATGACTTAGAAGAGATGGATATTTTGAGCCAAATGGCCTTGATAAATATCAGATCTCAGAAGTTCTACAAAAGAACTGGAAGAAAATTCCCAGGACTCTCTGGCAAAACCAAGTTGGTTTTGACAAGAGCAGTTGAGGTGTCACAAATGCCAACGGCTTGGACACTTTGCAAGAGAGTGTAGATCAACTGGATCAAACTCTACTGCACCCTTTGTGACTTTTCCTGGCAACAGTCAACAAAACAGAGGGCAACATCCTGTCACATCTAGTCATCATCCTCAACCAATCTCCGCATATTTTGTTCCTCAGGGTCAAATGCCTTATCAGTACCCTTGTTATTACATGCCACAGTCAAGTCAAGTTCAAGTTCCTATGACACCACAACCTCATGCATTACCAAACCTCAGCCTTCCTATCTCATCAACAACCTTCATCTCAACACACAGCTTCTTCACCCCAGGAGTTGTTGACTGGAGCAGTTTACCAGATGACTTGTCTGGTCATGATCAACTGTTCTCAGGTGCTGGTCAACATGGTGGTGACAGTCCCTTTGGGAATCTAGCTCTTATGGCTTTGGAGTCTGCTGATACTTCATCTTCCAATGCCTCTACACCTCAGGTATCACAGGTATCCTCTGAGGCAAAAGCCAATTATGTTCTGAACAATGCATAGCAGCATTTGCTTCCATTAGAGAAGCAAATGTAGCTTTAATTAATAAGAACATTGAGCTAGAACAATAATTTCCAAAAACAAAGCTGAGTTTGAGTTTGTGCTCAAAGATAAAAATGATGAGGTTTATAAACTGAATTGCAAAATAATTGATGATAAGGCTAGAGAAGATGTACTTCTTAGAGAAGTACAAAGATCTCAAGAAACCCTTGCAGTTACCCAGGTCGAGTGTGATAGATGGGTACATCATGCAAAGGTTTTGAAATGCTTCTTAGTAAGCAATCTGCTTCAAATGTGAAGTTTGGAATTGGTTACAATCACACTGCTCCACCTACAGATTTTACCCCAAGAGCAGAGGTAGAATCTGATGGTGAGAGTGATAACCAATCCATCAAGTCATGTGATCTACCTTCTGATACAGCACAATCAGAAGTAGCAGTCAGTATCAAGTCCTCTTTGAACCTATCAGCTGATGTTGATGGTCCAAATGCTGACATTCACATGATCAATAAGTTGATCAACTCAGGAGTCAATCCTGAAGGTCCTGAAAGGACTGGAGAGCAGGATTCAACTCCTGAAGTTCAAACTTCAACTGCTGTCAGTACTGAAGAGAAGAAAACTGGCAGTAGAAAGAGTTTGAAGACTACTAAAGATGCTGTCAAGAAAGCAACCAATGCTTCCAAAGCATTGAAGAACAAGTCTTCTGTTGCTTCACCATCTTTAGTTGATGATCAACCTAAGATGAGAGAAACCATGTGAAGTATGTGGTTTGTTCAATCATCTTACAGATGATTGTTGGTACAAAGAGGTTCCAAACTCAAACAAAAGGAGAAATTAATGAGAAAATGGTAAAAATGAAAACTGAGTTTGAGACCACATTTGTATCAGCAACATCAAATCCTGTAACCCTTAAGTCCTTAAAGCCCCAAAAAGGAAGGTGTTAAACAGGTGACAGCTGAGGGTGCTCAAAAGAAGAAGGTGCAACATAGGACCTTATCTAACTCCACTAGCAATGTGTCTGATGAGCTGAAAGCTTTATCACAAAATCAGACACAGCTGGTGATGATGGTACAACATCTGTTGGTAGAGTTAACCAACTAGATTCTCCTATGTTGAAACCACAGAAAAGGAGGTCTAAGCCAAAGGACTCCTCTTCTGCACCATCTTCTTCTCTCAGGCTGTTGTTACAAATAAACATGCTAGTTTACCATCTATTGATGAGACCAGGCCCAAACCAAAAGGTTTGGGTCTCTAAAACTAACTGATTGTTTATTATTGCAGGGTTCTTCAACATGCCAAAATAGCATCTGGTATGTAGACAGTGGGGATCTATGCACATGACTGGGAACATCTCTCTTCTTCATGACTACTCTCAAGGAAAGAAGGATTTGTCTCTTTTGGCATGATGCTAGGGGTTACATCATCGGTAAGGGCTTTGTCTCCAATGGAGAAATCAAATTTGATGATGTTAATCATGTGGAAAATCTCAAGTACAACCTCTTGAGTGTCAGTCAAATGTGTGATAAAAAGGCCATGTTGCCCTTTTCACAAGTCAAAACTGTAGGATTCTGTCATCCAAAGTTTTGAGTTGATTGACAAGGTGTTGGATGATCACACTCTCCTGAAAGCCAACAGGACAGGAAGAGTGTATGCCTTAGATCTTCTAAGAAAATAGATCTCAAAGGCAATCCTTGCCTATTTTCCAAAGCCTCTTCTCAAGAATCTAAACTATGGCACAGAAGGCTTGGTCATGTTATCTCAAAAACATGAATCAGCTTATACACAATAGTTTAGTCAGAGGCTTACCAATAAGGAGTTCCACTGTGAAAAAACTGCACTGCTTGTTTAAAAGGAAAACAGCACAAGGTCTCATTTCCTCCTATTGAAGTGTCCAAGTCCACTGCCTGCTTGCAATTACTGCATATGGATCTATTTGGTCCTGTGAGAGTAATGAGCATGGCAAAGAAGATACTGTCTGGTAATTGTGGATGATTACTCCAGATTTGTATGGACTTTCTTTCTACATTCAAAGGATGAGGCTGCTCAGAAGATTATCCACTTTGTGCTGTACATTGAGAAGCAGTATTCCCTTCCAGTCAAGTGTATTAGGAGTGATAATGGAACTGAGTTCAGAAATCATACACTTGATGACTTCTATCTCTCAAAGGGAATCAAAGGCAGTTCAGCATTCCAAGGACTCCGGAACAAAATGGAGTAGTGGAGAGAAAGAACAGGACCCTCATTGAAGCTGCAAGGTCCATGCTGGCTGACTCAGGTTTGCCATTGACCTTTTGGGCCGAAGCTGTCAACACAGCTTGTTATGTGCAAAATAGAGTGTTAGTAAATCAGAGGTTGATGAAGACTCCATATGAAGTTCTCCATCATTTGGCTCCACTGATTTCATTTTTCAAAGCATTTGGGTGTCCCTGTTTTATTCTCAACACAAAGGATCAACTCCACAAATTTGATCCTAAGGTGGATGCAGGATACTTTGTTGGTTATTCATCTACTTGCAAAGCATACAGAGTCTTCAACTGCAGAACAAAGATGGTTGAAGAAACTCTACATGTTAAGTTTAATGAATCTCCAAAGGACAAGATTCCACAAAGTCCTGTGGAGTTATTTGATCTGGACATACTGCAATATGTTCCTTATCAAACTCCTGCTGTTGCTCCTGTCAACAGTTCACCACCTGGTGGTACTGCTGATGATGATGATTGCAGTACTCACCTCTTCAGGTTTAGTGATCAGCTGCCTGATTCAACTAGACCTGATGTTCCTGTAGCGCCAGTAGCACCATCCACAACAATGCTGATGAGATTTCTTCGAATTCAACTTCCTTTGAATTACCATCCACTGATTGGTTTCAAGAAATGATTCACCATCACCATCTGTTGCTGCTGAACCGGCTACAAACACTTGCACAGATCTCATTGTGTATCAAGATCTGAAGAATCACCCCATGTCTCAAATCATTGGTGATATCACTGCTGGAGTATCAACAAGAAGTCAATTGTCAAATTTCTGCTTCTATGCTCTCTTCATCAGTCAGCAAGAGCCAAAGAATTATCACATTGCTTTAAAGGACAATGGATGGGTTGATGCCATGCAGCTTGAGCTTCTTCAGTTCAAGAAACAGCAAGTGTGGGAACTGGTTCCTCTACCTCCAGGTAAGTGTGCAATAGGCACTAAATGGGTGTTTAGGAACAAAACTGATGAAAATGGGCTTATTGTTAAGAACAAGGCCAGACTGGTTGTTCAGGGGTTTGCACAAGAAGAAGGTATTGATTATGATGAAACCTTTGCCCCTGTAGCCAGACTGGAAGCAATTCGATTGTTTTTAGCTTATGCTGCTTATCAAAACTTAAAGTCTTTCAAATGGATGTCAAAAGTGCATTTTTGTATGGAAAAGTTAAAGAAGAGGTTTATGTATGTCAACCTCCAGGCTTTGAGGACAACAAACATCCTAATTGGGTGTATAAGCTTGATAAAGCTCTTTATGGGTTAAAACAAGCTCCCAGAGCCTGGTATGAGACATTATCAAACTTTCTTCTGGAAAACAATTTCACTAGAGGCTCCATAGACAAGACTTTATTTATAAGAAAGCTGGGCAGCATAATCTACTTGTTCAAATTTATGTAGATGATATCATTTTTGCATCCTCTGATCCAAAGTTGTGTGATGCCTTTACAAAGTTGATGCAACAGAAGTTTGAAATGAGTGCCATGGGAGAATTACATTTCTTTCTGGGGTTGCAAATCAAACAAAAGGCTGATGGAATTTTATTCATCAATCCAAATATACAAAAGATCTTTTGCAAAAGTTTGATTTACAAAACTGTAAGCCCTGTTCTACTCCCATGAGCAGCACCACACAACTGGACTCAGATCAGAAAGGTAAAGTGGTTGATGAAACACTTTACAGATGTATGATTGGGTCCTTGATGTATTTAACAGCTTCTAGACCAGATATTATGTTTGCTACATGTGTTTGTGCTAGATTTCAGGCTGCACCTAAAGAGTCTCATCTGATTGCAGTCAAGAGGATCTTTAGATATCTGCAAGGCACTCCATCTCTAGGTTTATGGTATTCTACCAACCATTCTGGTAAATAGTTGCTTTTTCTGACAGTGACTATGCAGGGTGTAAGTTGACCAGGAAATCAACTTCTGGTGGATGTCAATTCCTAGGCAACTGCTTGATTTCTTGGCAGAGCAAGAAACAGACCTCAGTTGCTACATCCACTGCGGAAGCAGAGTACATTGCTGCTGCAAGCTGTACATCTCAGGTACTCTGGCTTCAAAACCAACTTTTGGATTATGGCATTACAGAGACTAAGACTCCATTGTTAATGGATAGTGCTTCAGCTCTTTGCATTGTCAAAAATCCAGTCCAGCACTCTAGGACCAAACATATAGAGATCAGACATCATTTTATAAGAGATTGTTTTGAAAAAGGTCTGATTGATCCTAAGTTTGTGCCCAGTGCTGATGAGCTTGCAGACATCTTTACTAAGCCTTTGGATAGTTCAACTTTCCAAAACCTGGTGTTAAGGCTTGGTATGCTGCAGCTAGAATAGGTGACAACTACTGATGATCTCAGTAATTCATATTGATGATCATGAGTGCCTGTCACATATAAGTACTGATGAGCTCTTTTAACCTCAGTAGTTTTTATAACTACTGAAGGCTAAAAGTTCTCACAAGTACTGAAGTACTTTCATCTGCTCTAAACTACTGAAGTAGTTACAACTACTGATGTAGTCATAACTACTGAAATCA
This sequence comes from Flaveria trinervia, assembly GCA_025506515.1. NCBI lineage: Eukaryota > Viridiplantae > Streptophyta > Magnoliopsida > Asterales > Asteraceae > Flaveria > Flaveria trinervia. The sequence continues at coordinate 25,059,274 of CM046455.1, read as the reverse complement.
GTAAAAACAGATAAGTACTGATGTCCTATGAAACAACTGAAATCAGCCATAAAGACTGATGAATGTGTTGAGGACAGTTTGAAACAGCTGAAAAGCTAAGAATTGACGAAAACAGCTGAAGAGAACTTTCCTCCAGTCGTTTGTACCACTGCTGTTTCATTTTAAACAACTGAAGCAAAACCACGTCTTCAGTAGTTTTTATAACTACTGATGACCAATACCAAGTCTTCAGTTGTTTACAACAGCTGATGACAAAAACCTGTCTTCAGTAGTTTCATAACTACTGATGACAAACACCATGTCCTCAGTTGTTTCAATCACCTGAAGTCAAAACCACGGTCTTCAGTAGTTTTCTAAACTACTGATGCCTAACACCGCGACTTCAGCTGTTTCAACGTCTGAAAGGATAATACCATGTCAACGGTCGTTTAAACTACTGATGACTAACACCACATCCTTCAGTCGTTTCCTCACCCGTACCCTATATATACCCTTAACCTGAGCTCTCCATGCTTCATCTTCTTCAAACCTAACGTTCCTCTCCAACAAATTTCCATGGCGTCTTTGCAAATTAAACCGCGACACAACTGTGTTGCCTACCTCACAAAATCGCCGATCTGGACTAAGTTCGATACTGCTATCGATCTTATGGTTCAGTCCCCATACAACAAGGCATTCCTTCTGAACCCCGTTTTACATACCGAATCCTTGAACCAATTTTGGATGAACGTTATGTTACAACTGAGGAGAGCACACACACGATCCCTCCGGTCTGTAGTCAACAACAAAGAAGTAGTGATTACTCCTGCAACAATCCGTAAAATTCTTCAACCAGTGATGCTACCTCTCCTGCTGGATATCCGAAGGGCACCATAGATCTATCATTTGCTCAGCATGGATATCAAGGTGATCTCAGTGCCACACCCATCATGAAGAAACACTTTAATGACGCTGAGCGCCTGATCTTTCACATGGTCAATGTATGTTTGGCCCCTAAGACATCGTCTTGGGATCAATGTCCACCAAATGGCAGCAGGTATTGTATTCTATCCTTGAGCAACAACCACTGAACTTTTCAGAATTAATATTTTCAGAGCTCAAAGATATGGCTCAAAAACTAACTGCCAACCGTTGGATACTCTATCCACGGTTCATAATGGCCATTATAATAGACCAGCTTAATGCTGAGGGACTTGTTGGCTTGGGAGTCCCTGCTACGGCTGTTTTGCCAGAAGTATACTCCCGGCACAACTCCGACCGGACACTCAAACTGGCTGCCAAGCTGCGAAAACCCACGCAGCTGGAACCCACAGCCACCACCTCCAAATCCAGTCCCCACCAACCCCACAAAAAGAAACCCAAAATGGCTACTCAGGGAATTGAGTCCCCTGAGGATGCTCCTGCACCACAACGCAGGATATATCCACTAGTCCAAACCCCCTAGTGGATACCATGACTCCTCCAGCCACAGCCGCTCAGGCTTCCTCTCAACAGGAGCCTGCAGCAACCAAGGGGCACCTACTTATCTGGGATCTTCCTCACTTGAGGAGATTGCCATTGAAGAGCACCATCCACCCCAGGTGCACACTGCTTCTACCCCTGTACCCCAAACAACCGCCCCTCACAGCCCAACTTTAATAGTTGCTCAAGTGCTGACTCAATTGCACTCCTCACCCCCTCCCAGAAACCACTTCTTACTGGGAATGCCTCTACAATTGGGGGGAGGAACACAGTGCATCTGAGAACCCACAGCACAGGGGTTTCCCAATTCTATCTCCTGGTGTAGAGAAGGAGCTTAGAATATCTAGTGAGGCTGCCACCTCCTCTGACTCAGCACATGACCAGAGTGAGGCTGGTAACATTGCTAAGACCTCCCTAGAGGCAACAGCTGATGATGGACATTGTCCTGAGGCTGGAAGTCCCCAGTACCAAGCACAAGGGGCACATGCACCAACTGGTCTACACCCCAGTGCATGTAAATCCTGCTCTAAGCAGGAGGTCAGGTGATTCAGTATCAACTGATGATGACCTGAGCTTCTTCTTCGATGTAGTTGCTCAAACACCATTCTAGAGGATGAGGTTAGCAGACTCAAAGAGCTGCTGGCCAAGATGTCTCAGGATGCAAGTCCATCTGCCACCCTCATACACCCACAGATGGCACCTTCCCTTGAAGGTTTCCCAACACTGAGCCACCCCAAAATCAACCACCGCCTCTGCTTCAGGCCCTACTTCTCAGGAACAGAACCCTCCTGAGCAAATAGTGCTATACTCCAAAATTCCCTCCCTCTCATCACCCCCATAATCACTGATATAGTGATCAAAGCCCTTGATGAGAGGCTTTCCTCAACATTACAGCCACTGGTTGATGCTGCTGTCCACAAGACTCTTTCTGCGGTACCAACCCCTTCCTCCAATGCAACCAAAAAGGGGGAGAGTACTGCAGTGAAAATATAAAGAGGAAGAGATCTGAGGAAGAGGAGAAACAGAAGCAACCTCTCTGCTCACGTACAAGCGAAAGAGAAGTGCTGATGATCAACTGCTGAAGAAAATCCTTGGAGGAGCTGGTCAAAGAGCTGACACCACACACAGCCGCTCCATGGATAAAATAATTGACCACTATTCAGGCAGGGGTTTGACACAGCCACACTGGATAGTGAGATCAGAAGGTTAGAGGTACAAGAGATACAAACCCGATGGGCAGGGATACGATGCTCTTGAGAAAGAGAGGTTGGAAAATGATCCGCTTTATTGCAAAATACTTGGGAAGATCATTAATGGAGATCCGCGCATGGTCCAGGGACAGCATTCTGGCTATAGCCACCAGAATCTGTTGTCTGAGCAATTCAACAAAGGGATCATTGTGGAAGCCCTTGATGAGGCTGGGGCTGGCAAAAGGTTAGAGATGGCTAAACTTACAAAAGCAAAATTAACTACAAGGATGCTAGATCAACCTTCCCTTCCACCCACTCAAACAGATCCTATCCCTCAAATCTCCCAACCACCTCTAAGCCAAAATCCAAACATCCTCTCTCTTCAAAACCAATCCCTTCACCAACCCAAACCATCATCCAGTGATGCCCCCGTAGAAGGAGAAGGGTGCTGAGGATGAAGAAGAAGCAGAAGAAGAGGATGAAGATGATAGTCTGCCACTCTCTGCTGTTCTGAAGCTACCAAAGCCCCAGAGTCAATCCATGATCACACCCGACTCTCAAAGGGAATGGTCAGAGTAAGATATAGAAGAAGAAGAACACAAACAGCACGATGAGCAACTGTTGAAGATGGTTGACAAGGAATTTCCTCAGTCATCATCTATTCAAGCCATGAAAGGCATGCTCAAAGGCTGTACACTCTCAGACACACCTTTCAGTATCAGAGGAGAGAGTGAGAGTATGGCCAGACCCCAGGGTGAGTTCTAGAATCCATAAAAGAACTATCCCACACAGATACAACGGCCAAGTACGAAAAACAATAGAATCTACCATCATGTTGGCCGTTGTAGTCTCACCTTGGAAATCATTGATGAATTCAAGAAAGCTCACCAAGCAAAGAAGACACCTCAAGCCTTACTAGAAAACAAGATGATTAAGAAGGGGTTGTTATACAAAAAGCTTGAAGACATCCAAAAGAATGAGCTCCAGTTACTCCTTGAAGGCAACCATCCGGATGAATTTGTATACAGGAGGTAACTACGGTGGAGCTGAAAAATGGCAGGACCATGAAGTACTTATCAGAGTACTATGGTCCAGAGTTCTTCTTCGAAGGAGGAGCTGAAGAACTCTCTCAAGAGGAACAAATTGTTCTCCTTGAGGCCTATGTTCGTGAGTCATACAGACTCATTATGGGGAAGTGAATCTCATGAATGGGATAACAACTCTGTGTCCAGTTCCCCAAAACAGAGTTCCCATTCATACTCTGCCAAACAAATATTTGAGGTTCTTCCCAGGCCGGAGCGTACATGGGTCATCTTCTCTACTGATCAAGAAGGAAAAAGACCAACATTTTTGCCATCAATAAGTGGGAGTATAAATAAGTTAGAGGTTTTGGCTGCATTGGTTCAGGGGGAGTTTGTTGGACCAAAAGAACCAATGAGCCAAGATCAGAAAATCTCTAAGTCCCACGGTATCACAACAACTGCTGAAAGCCTCATCAGTAGTTTGACAAGTGCTGAAGACTTCAACAGCTGAAGATCAAGTGCTGAAGACCTTAACTGCTGAAGAACCAAAGTGCTGAAGTACAACAGCTGAAGAACACAAGTGCTGAAGCTGAAAGACCAAAGTACTGAAGTACAACAGCTGAAGAGTTCACAAGTACTGAAGATCAACAACTGATGTACAAAGTCTGAAGACAAAGACTGAAGACATCAGCTGATGATATCTACTGAAGTCATCAGCTGATGAAACGCCTGAAGGTCAAAGTCTGAAGACCAAGTACTGAAGCCTCAGTAGTTTGTCACAACTGCTGAAGAGTACTTCTTCAGTAGTTGTGATATCAGTAGTTTTATGTTTTATGTTTCAGTAGTTTTGTAAAACGACTGAAGAGCTTGTTCTTCAGTCGTTGTAGTTTAGTAAGTTTTTATTTTTTGTACTTAACTTGCTGATATGTTCTCAGTAGTTGTGAACATTTCAGTAGTTTGTTAAGATTTAGTTATTTCTGTATTGGATCTGCCAGTTGTCACTTTCCGTGATAACAGCAGTGACTGTTGCACTCTATATAAGGAGTGACAACCTATTGTAATCATTGAGCGATATGAGCAATTGAATGGAATGATTGATTGATTCGATTAGAATATTCTACATCTATAAACATTCCTAGAAATCAAAATTCATATTCTCTCCCTATAACCGTATGCGATCTTAATGCTCACATATATTTTTGCTTGCTACAATTTGTCTAATTCGTTTGTGTATTCCGCTGCTTTATATTCTGATACATCAACTTGTGATCACTGATCCTGTCAGTTTCTGATTCATGGAAGTTTTACAGATATGGAAAATCTAATCAAATCCTTCAAATCATATTCAATTATTCAATAGTTGACACTCCTTATATAGGTGCAACGTTGCTTTTATCACGGGAAAGGACAATGGCAGATCTAATCCAAAAATAACTACCTCTTAAACACTACTGAACCTGTCACAACTACTGAGACATATCAGAGTGTTAAGTATAGATATAAAACTACTGAAAAATTTTTTTAGAAACTACTGCAACTACAACTACTGAAGACACGCTCTTCAGTCGTTTATAACAAAACTACTGAAACTAGAATAAACTACTGTGATCACAACTATGAAGAAGTACTCTTCGCAGTTGTGACAAACTACTGTGGCTTCAGTACTTGATCTCAGACTTTGACCTTCAGACTGTTTCATCAGCTGATGACTTTCAGTAGATACATCAGCTGATGTCTTCAGTCTTTGTCTTCAGACCGAAAAATGTACACAGTTGTTGAATCTTCAGCACTTGTAAACTCTTCAGCTGTTGTACTTCATACTTTGTCTTTCAGCTTTACCCTGTGTTCTTCAGCTGTTCAGCTTCAGTACTGCGTTTCTCAACTGTTCAGCTTCAGTACTGCGTTCTTCAGCTGTTCAGCTTTAGTACTTGCGTTCTTCAGCTGTTCAGGCTCAGTACTTGTGTTCTTTCGGCTGTTGTACTTCAGCACTTTAGTTCTTCAGCTGTGGCGTCTTCAGCACTTGATCTTCAGCTGTTGAAGTCTTCAGCACTTGTCAAACTGCTGATGAAGCTTTCAGCAGTTGTTGTGATACCATGTGGGACTTAGAGGTTTTCTGATCTTGGCTCATTGGTTCTTTTGGTCCAACACATGAATACATCATGCTAATAAACCAGTCGCACGACTGAACCAGACGACTGGATCAGTCGTACGAGTGAGACATCAGATTGACTCAGTCGCACGACTGAACTTTCAATCGTGCGTATGAATCAGTCGCATGGGTCAGTCGCATGGGTCAGTCGCACGACTGAACCATGCTAATGGTTTAGTCGCACGAATGAAGACCGGAAACCTATAAATATCACTTAATTTGTTGAAAAACGAGACTTTTGACACATATTCATAACCTAGCCGTCCAGAGCATCCAGAAAGCCTATTCCAAGTTCATAGTTCGCATCTAATTTTTTTCTACTTGTTCTTAACGTTTCTTTAATCGTTAGATTGATCGGGATTGCGTTCTTACTGATTGGATCGCCAATCAAATAGTATTCCGCATTATTTGATCTGGTTTCATGCATAATTATTTAGTACTCCGTATGTACACGGTCCTAACAGGTTCATCTTGAATAGAATCATATCACAACTCCTCATACTTACAGAAATATCCATTCTTTACTGCGCAAGTAATCATTCACTTCCCATATAACATAACCATTGCACCCGATTATACATGACCGGTTGACAAGAGTATTTAGACAATTCCATACGACTAAAGCCGATGTCACTGACTCAAAGCCTCCATATTAGATCAATGTGCCTCCATTGCACCTAACCCTAGTAATCTTTACTGATACTCCATTAGTAGCATAACCTCCGCAAGTAACCATATCCTATGCATCTGATTATTTCATTCGTAATTGATTACATTTAGTCCATTTCACAATAAAATTACAATACTCATCCGCACTTGTTTCTTCATTCATGTGTCTCAAACACTTAGCCCAATTCAAAGTGCAAGGACTTCGAATATTTTTCAGTGTCCAGATTCAAAGCACCCATTTTTAGTGGCACACTTGTATCATCATTGTTTCTTTGAAGCTACATGTACATATAGTTAAAGATAGATACAACTAATAAAAGTTAAAATGTCATAGTACATTAATAATCATAGAATGCCAATGATAATCTAATGCCAATGTGAAAATTGTTATAAGCCAAATATAGATTCATTTAAAGTTATATGAAAGTATGGTTAGTCTGTCACCGTTGTCTTGTCTCATGCAAACATATCACTAGATTGTTTTGTATTATGCAAGCACGTCAAAGTAGAGTCTTGAACTAGTAAAAACATGTAGCCTTAGTGTTGACTTATCTATTTACATTACAATATGGTTATGATGTGTCACAATTTGTTATACTTTCACTTTTATCACTACTCATGTAGCATATGATTATTAAAGTATGTTTATTTATATTTCAAAGATAAACCAAAACTTACTCAGTAACACTAACATTTAAATAGAGTTGTGATGTACTGAATGGCTTGAGCTGTAGACTATCCGGCTAAATAAGGACTAGTATCCTTGTCTCAAAGTTATGTATCAGTACAATGTTTGAGCTACATCTCAGACAGACTATGTTCTAGGTTATGTTGAATGTTTTAAATAATTCCATTACAATATTTAAGGAAATATTCAATTTAAGAATTGTTTTATATATGCGGTATAAACTCAAGTGTGAGGACTTCTAGAAATAGGAGCTTACAAATTGATATCAAAGCCATATTTTGAGAGATTAATGCATTCCTTGATACTTAAACTTAATGTGTAAATAAAACAATGATAAAGGATGCTAGTATAGGTAGATAGCAACACATGGCAAAAAGGTATAAAAGAAATACATGTGGCAAAACTTATTTTGCTTTATTAAAGAAAAATATTCTTACGCTTTCTAAATCTATTGAAGTCTCATCACTCATAGTAGTTCTAGGAATCTGCTACGTACGGCCCTACAAATCTTGACTTCGGATTTAGATCCAATGGTCATGCCCGAAGGATGATTGACCCTTTCGAAAACAATGATGACAGCCCGAGGTCCTGGTCAAACTCCAGTAGCCACTAGTGGCGAACCCATAAATTTTTTTCATTAGGAAGATTTTTAAGGGTCATTTGGCTATCACAATATAATATATATTTTGTGTTTGGTTCAGGTTGGATCCGGTTCATTACTGAAAAACATTGTTAAAAAATGCTCCCTAAAATCTTGTATATATATTATATATATATATATATATAATATATATATATATATAGGGGTGAGATCCCTTGAAAACCAACTTATAAATGAAAATCATGAAAACTATGAGTTACACATATGTAAGTACGTTTTACAAAGTATACAATTAATATTTACATATATTTAGGGGTTATGTATATGTAAATACATGTTACCAAGTGTACAACTAAGAGCTACGTACATATACATCATACAAGTTACGTATACGTAAGTTGTTTTGTCATCATCGACGTTCTTTAGAGTTTAAATTAAATATATATATATATATATATATATATATATATATATATATATAATATATATATATATATATATATATATATATAATGACCTCAAAAAATATGATTGAAATTGACTCAAATATACTTTAAACAATTAAAAAGTTAAATCAATATTTTCACGGTTTACAATTATAAACATGGTTTTCATTTGATCCATCTCCTATATATATATATATATATATATATATATTATATATATATATATATATATATATATTATATTATATATATATAACTACATTAAAACATTATACTCCCCCCAATATGTAGATATGCCACTGCCAGCCGTACACCAAAGCAATTGTCACAGCACCACCAGGTTTAGGTTACAGGGTTTAGATCATAGTTAAGCAAAAGTTGAAATTAATTCATGCATTCTTGTTGTGATGGGGGTATGGCCACATCCTCAATCTGCATACTTGGCTCCCGTGCAATGTCTTGAAACGTCGTTATGGCATGTTTTGCACAAGACATTTATGGTAAATAAATATTGACTTGGTGTAAAAATCTTGGAAATTTGGTTCGTATAGTGGTGTTTTTGTATTATTAATATTTTTTGACTTTATCCAGTTTATTTGAGCTCTGAGGCATTAGAATCATCTGTTTTACCACATATAATTTGTAATATCTAATGAAATCATGGGTTCAAACCAAGAAAAATAACATCCAGCACAGAGAAATGTAAGGTTGGGCATATCAAATTGCAAAGCGATTTGGTAGCTCCCTAAAAGTCTAGCATCAGGTATGTCTTCCAACATGAATGGGTCTAATAACGGGAGGGGGGTCAATCGACCCCACATAACTTTTGTTCAATAAATAACATATATTAAGGGTTTTCAATCAACCCTGTGTTTTTTGCATGTCTGACTCCCACGAAAAACTTTACGAACCCTAAACCAAAGTATATTTAAAAAACTCTTTGATCCATTGAAAAAATGGTCTAAACTGTAATTAAACCAAACATAAGGGAATAAATAATTGAAAGGCAAGGGTTCAAAGTGAAAACATGAAATTATATATACAAACTCTTCTTAACCGTCAACACCCCACCGAACCCTACCTTGCCGTCGCGATCGACCCCTGTGAGACCACCGAATCAGCTTCCCTCCACCGCCGTTAGCCACCTTCGGTTTCCGTTTAGTCGTTTCACAGGTAACCGGTCATCGTGAACCTCGTTTTGTCTTGTTTCGCTTCGTTTCGTTGGGTTGTATAATCGGTTCAGATGTTTTGAGTCGATTTGTATGTATATATAGAGTGTGTTCGTATGTATATGTACATTTGTATGTATATGTATGTAACACCCAGTTATTTAAAAAAAAGACAAGATATGAAGAATAAATGAAAAAAAAGCAATAAACTCCAAGTGGAAGGACTAAAAGTGTCCAAAAGGACAAAACTTTCAAAAGTTGATGTAAAGGTGGGCATGGCCGCCCACCCTCACCTCACATCACCATTTTGTTCGGTTTTAGAGAGAGAGAGCAGAGGAGTTCTCGGCTGAAGAAAAAGAAGAAGAAGAGAAGTCGAATTCAAGGTAAGAATTCATGGTTTTTAAATTTTATGACAGGTTTTATCCTGGTTATATGCTTATGTGCTTATGTGTTGTGTATGTGTTTGGTGTTGTTTTTAGGTGTTTGAACTCATTGCAAGCAGGTTAGAAAGGAAGAAACACCCAAGTTGCATCAAGTGAGTTCTAGACCCTGGTTTTTACTTGTTTTAAACTATCTTTGGGGCTAAAAATGTATTAAAACGATTTTCAAAGCTTATGCAAGTTTACCCGTGTGTATTGTGCATGTGGATGTTGATTCTTGAATGCTCATAGGTTATTCATCTTTAGAATAGCCATATTATGCTCAGAACAGATGGGTTTGATGATTAGGGTTGAGAACATCCTAGAAACATGTTTTACAGAAAGCTCATGCGCCTAGATAAGGCTCGTACGCCTGAAAATGCCTTAGAAGGATTTAAGTGTAATCCATGCGCCTAAACAGTAGCTCATGCGCCTAAATATTTGCCTTAGAAATATTTTAAGTATAGCCCATACGCCTGAACAGTGGTCCATGCGCCTAGAAATATTAGTCGGATGACTAAGTGAAGGGCCATGCGCCCCAATAGTGCCCATGCGCCCAAGTGGCCATGCACCTAAGTGTTCATACGCTTAAATAGTACCCATGCTCCTAGAATTATGCTGGAATTGACTAAGTGTCCAGACGTCCAGGATTCCCCATGCGCCTAGGCACTCATGCGCCTGCATAGTGACCATGCACCTGAAAGTCGCCCATGCACCTAAGTGTTCCCCATACGCTTGCATAGTGTCCATGTGTCTGCATAGTGCCCATGCGCCTAAGGACTTAGAATATTTTTGATTTTTGGGGAAAAGGGTAATGTAGGCTTTGACTTGGGAGATTCACGGGGGCTATGTATGTTGACTTTTTGAAGTCATTTATGTTGATATTTGATGTGCCCTGTATGATGTGATGACTATATGATATGTTCCTTGTTATGGCGTATGTTTATCTTTCCGTAGCTTTACGTGTTATGTTAATGAATGAACCGAAAGTATTATGTAACGTAAAGTGAAAGATAATAAAAAGAAAAAGGAGCATGATGAATGAATGCATGCATTAACGAACTAATGAACATAAGAAGTCTTGCAAGCAAATGTATGGAGGTGCACACCCAATGTAGGTGTTAGCTCAACAGTGTGGGGGTTAGCTACCCTGAAGGATGCACATTGGGGTCCAATCCTTGTGATTGACCATATGAATGGGATCCTTGTTGCTTGCCCTAGTTACCAGAGTCAACTTCATGCACAATGTTTGAGGTCTATGAAAGACCTCAGGTCCAGTTACCCGCTTCGTGCACAATGTTCGGGGTATAGCATATGGCATTGATCCAGAATGAAAAAGAAAAGATAAATGGTGAATGTACTTGCCCTAGGTACTGGAGTCAGCTTCGTGCATAATGTTCGAGGTCTATGAAAGACCTCAGGCCCAGTTACTCGCTTCGTGCACAATGTTCGGGGTAATGTACATGTCACTAGAAGTAATGAATGAACGAAGGTTAACGAATGTAATGGAAGATAATAATGATATTATCTGTATGTACGTATGATGTATGATCACGAATGAATGAAAAGTATTGTATGACTCTGAAAGGAATAAATAATGATTTTATCGATGGAATGTATGTTTTATTATAAAACCAGAACTCACTCAGCAACGCTGACTTTTATACATTTTCAGTTGACATGTAAACGTTGTTGAGGATGGCACGAGGTGGCTACTCAGCTCTTTTGGATGGAATTCTTTTGTTAATGTTTTTGTATTGTCATGCGAACGAATGATGTTTTGAAATGAACGCTTGTATTAACTTGCAAAAACATTTGTAATGATATGAAAAGTTATCTTTATTTATGTTTTCGTTGCAATGTTTTCGTAAGGTAAATGTAATTATAATGTTTTATGTGTGACGAGGATCCAACTGTAAGTGCTCTAGGAACGGGGCCTTACAATGTACGTTCGTATGTGTGCGTGTATGTGTCGTTCGCATGTATATATGCGTATATATGACGTGAGTGTGTGTATATATACATATATGTGTGTTTGGTAGTGTGTATATATATATGAATGTATTGATTGTGTGTCTATACATTTACCCGATTGTATATATACGCATATATGTGTGTATGCAGGTTGTATGTATGTGGTTTGGGTGTATATATATAGGTGGGTGTGCGGCTATTATGGTGTGTGTATATATGCAGCAATGTATATGTATGCATATGTTGTGTGTGTGGTGTGCAGGTTTGTGCAGTGGGTGTGTGTGGTGTCTGTGTGTGCGAGCAGTGTGTGCGCTGGTGTGTGTGTGTGTTTTGTGTGTGTGTGTATGGTGTGTGTGTGAGTAAGTGTGTATCGTATGTGTGTGTTGTGTGTGTGCAGTGTGTGTTATGTATGTATGCGATGGTGTATATGTGTGTGTATGCATTGTATATATTATATATATGTGTGTATGTACTGTTGTGTATATATATATATATATATATATATATATATATATATTATGTGTGAGTCGCGCCTCGAACCCGAACGACATAAACCGAACCAAACCGAACCGACCGAGTGTACTCTTTTCTCATTGAGCATTTTTAAAGTTCTTAATTATAATCATATATAGGTGTTTGATCGTTGTTGCTCCCATCTTTTGAAGCCCTTTTGTTCATTATATTCATCTTATTTCAAGGTGAGTTTCGCGGGCCTGCTTTCATATTAAACATTTATAAATTAGAGGAAAAGTATGCGCACCCTTTTTATGCTATAAACTTATTCAATTCTTTTAGGATTGTTGTGTTTACTGTTTGTAAGTATTTATCTAGTACATGCATGAGTTGTCTTTGTGGTTCTGTATTCACAACTATTTAACTCCGGTGTTGGAGCAGACGGACAGATATTGGTAGTACTATTGGGTTGACACTCCCACCCTTGTTTGTTAGTAAACTAGTTGGGACTAACAGTGGCCAGGAATGGGCCCTAGGATGAATATGTTCCGACAAATTCTTTGTGTACGTCGTAGGTTTAGTTGTGATGCTCATGTGATATTACTTTCTTATAACTGCATGCACACATGTCCTACTACACTATTACACATCATCAAGTTTTGTTATTATTTAAACCTGCAAACTCACCAACATTATGTTGACCATTTTGAGCATATCTTTTCAGGTAACAATCATTGAGGATTGCTAGGGATGATGCCTTAGCGATGACCTTAGACTTACATCATTTAAACTTTGGATGTCTTCGACAGTTGCATTTGACATTTACTTGTTATTCATATTTAATTACTTGTTCCCGGGTTGTGGGACTTATACTTATTTGTTTTGTATGACTATGTTTGTCGTGGAACTGACTAACCATGACACAAGTCTCCATATGTGTTCGGTGACGTCATGACACGTTGATCTTCATCATTTAATACATCTCTATTAATTTAACAATGTGTTATGACGATCCGTCCGTTACGTTCTCGTGTTTCCGCTATAAGCGGGGGTGTGACATGTGACCCGACCCGAATCGAAAATTCTAACATTACCACGAAGGAAAAAATTCTTGGGTCCACCCATGCCTTGCAAAATCCAATAAACTTCATAATATTGGTTTTGATATGTTTATGTGTGAGCATGAGAAATTGTTAAAAGAATGATTACATGCCAACCCTTTCAAGCGTTAAGTTACTTGACGTTTAAAAACACACATATTTGTTCAAGAACTACCTAGGCATCGAAGTCCCAAAAATAGAATGAAGATGCCATCCAAAACTGCAAACTAACAAACAAGTCACCAACATATTTGTTTCAATTTACAGAGAATAGCTATGTGATCAATATGCTTGTATCACTAATTTAAACACTAGTACGTCAAAAGCATATATACTAGGATGGTGATTAAATACTATTTTAAAGGGAAATTGTTAATATATGTAATATTTTTTTAAACATGTTAATTCTATTAAGAAATAATAAATACCTAAAATTCATGTCAGCACTCCACGTTAGCATCAATAAATATATATATATATATATATATATATTATATATATATATATATATTATAATTCTTAATTGAAAAAAAAGATAAACATATTTAACTTTTAATTTAAACAAAAATATAAAAGCTACGTGAATTAACGGAACACTTCTTAACTTGTGTGACCTGATTAAAACAAATTTAAAACTTTGTTACTATTCAGTAAAGTCGCTCTTTCAGAAACAATTTACTTTTATTGCTCTTCGGATTGTTTTTTATTCATGGCAAGTGTTTTCAATCTCTCTTAACTTCTTATTACAATGCATATTGAAATTGAAATTGATTCACTTGTTGACGGAAAGCTTACTATGAGACGATAGATCAATTTTGTTAAGTGTAGCAATCAACCAACAAATGCACTTACAAAGTCTTTAAAGTCCATAAGATCATACATATACATATACATACATATATATATATATAGGAGGGATCAAATGAGAACTAGCTTTTTTTGTGAGAACTCTAGGAATCAATCTCAACCACTAGTTCTTAATGACAAAATTGTAATTAACAAAAACATATTTAAAAAACTTATAAATCAAATAATAACATAAAAATAAAAAAATAAAATACAAAAATGTTCCCCAACATTCCCTCTTTCATAAAAAAAATATAAAATTTTTTATAAAGTATAAAAAATTCCCGATTTTTTAGCGAAATTCGTTTTACACATGCGTAATATCGGATTTACGCATGTGTAAATCCAGTACTACAGATGTGTACAACTAAATTTATATATATGTAAACAACGGATGTACGATTTGTTTTAGAAAAGTATATCAATATGGTAGGCGTTGGAAAGATAAAAAAACTGAATTTTATGGTGAATTTTTTTTGAAAAAATGACGTCGTGAAAAAAAGTTACGAATGTTTGAAAAAAAGGGAAAATGACATGTGATTTGCATGTGATAAAAAATAAATGGTTGAGATTGGTTCCTAAAATTCTCACAAAAAAAGTGATTCTCATTTGAACCCTCCCCTATATATATATGTATAGTATATACATATATATGTCTATGTATATATGTATACATATATATATATATATATATGTATAGTATATACATATATATATATTATATGTATATATATATGTATATATGTATACATATACATACTATATATATATATATGTATATATATATATATATGATATTATATATATATATGTAATATATATATATATATGTATATTATATATATATATGTATATTATATAGATATATATGTATATTATATACATATATATGTATATTATATACGTATACATATACATACATACATATATATATATATATATACACGATGAAGTTTTTATTGAGAATATAAAAACTCTTTAATTCAGTCTTAAACATAGATAAACAAAATGGATGGATAAGATCTTTCAAATTATTTTTTAATAAAAAAGGGCATAAAAGTCATTTTACAATTACATCAAAATTCAGATTTAACAGGAAGATGACAACTGTCATCCTTATATCCCTCAATTTTTTTTCTTTATATTTAAAGACTTTACCCCCTTTTTATTTAAACACTCATAACTTTTTTTTATAATTATATATTTTATAAAAATTACACCATTAAACTCATCATAATTTTCTCTTCAATTCTACTATAGTATTGCAAAAGAAAGTTTCACCCGTCTGTAGCTACATCATATGTCGATGTTACATTGTTGAATCATGTAGCAAAGCTATAACAAAACAAGTTACAATATTAAATTCCCATGTAAGCTTGCAAATGACATTAGACCATATAATTTTGCACTGTTGTACTAAACTTTTACACCCGATATTACACCACACCAATCTAACGAAGTTAAACCCGTACGTAGTTACATCAAGTTACACTATTGAGTATTGTAATATATAGCAAAGTTGTAATAATGTAAACCAAGGTAAAACGAATATCATTAAACCGTGTAACTACATTAGCGTGATTTCAACAATATAACAACCAAACAACATTAAACCATGTATCTACACCATGGTAAAAAAATGCATATATACAGTAAATTAAATCATATTAGAACTTTTTACAATGTTCTACAGTGTCATTCACATCATGATTCTCTCAAAATACCAATGCATCCATAACCTTGTAATTCATCCCATGTGATTGTACTGCATTTATTCCTATAAACCAAATAAAAAATACTTAATCACATAATATCATAGCAAAATTGTAAGGTCCCATTTCCGGGACGCTTACAGTTGGATTCTCACTACACATAAAACATATATTTACATTAGTATTTCATAAAATCACAGCGGAACACTAAAATAATCTTTCATTTCCATGTAATTGCTTTTGCAAGTTAATACAATATTCGTTACAAAACAGTTTGTTTGCATTACAATGCAAAAACATTAATCAAAAGAATGTCATCCCAAAAGAGCCGAGTAACCGCCCGTGCCATACTCAACAATCATTACCTGCCAACTGGAAATACATAAAAGTCAGCGTTGCTGAGTGAGTTCTAGTTTTTTAAATAAAACATACTTATGTCTTGTTAAAAACCATACTTCACTTTCATGCGATCATACATCATACATATACAGATAACATCATTATTATCTTCTTCGTCTATACGTTAACTTTCATTCTTCATACATTCTTACTTTCATTCGTTCATTCATTACTTCCAGTGACATGTACATACCCCGAACATTGTGCACGAAGCGGGTAACTGGGCCTAAGGTCTTTCATAGACCTCGAACATTGGGCACGGAGCTGACTCTAGTAACTAGGGCAAGTACATTCACCATTTATATTTTCTCTTCTGTTCCGGATCAATGCCATATGCTATACCCCGAACATTGTGCACGAAGCGGGTAACTGAGCCTGAGGTCATTCATAGACCTAGAACATTATGCATGAAGATAACTCTTGCACCTAGGGCAAGCGGCAAGGATCCCATCCCTATGGTCAATCGCAAAGATTGGACCCCAATGTGCATCCTTCGGGGTAGCTAACCCGTACACCGTTGAGCTAACACCTTTATCGGGTGTGCACCTCCATACATTTGCTTGAAAGCCTTCTTACATTAATTTATTCATTTATGTATGCATTCATTCATCATGTTCCTCTTACATTATCTTTCGTTTTATGTTACATAATACTTTCGGTTCATTCATTAACATAACATGTAAAGCCACAGGAAAGATAAACCTTCAATCATAATAAGGAACACATCGTACACAATCATCATCATCATACAAGGCGACATCATACATACATAACATGCAACATCATCATCACGCCCAACATACTCTCTAAGGCCTCGATAGTCATCTTACATGCTCTCACGGGACCCTTTACGTCCAAACTCACATATGCACTTTCCCCCAAAAGTCAGAAGTCAAACTACGCTTTCCTCAGGTGCAACAGCCCTATTCAGGCGTATGGACACCCTTCAATCGCATGGCCTCCATGCGACTGAACATCATACGAATGAACCAATGCGGATGAACACTCATGCGAATAAACACCCAATCGTGTGAGTGGACTAACGCGGATGAGCACTTATGCGACTGGACTTTCAATCGCATGACCTCCATGCGATTGGCCTTTCAATCATGCGAATGGACCCTCAATCGTGCGAATGTACCCCAATCGCACCCTATACGGCCGTATGGCCTCAATTCGACCTCCAGTCGGTCGCCTAGCCCTAGCTGATGCAGAATGCAGTTACAACTAAACGCAATCTGCCCCTTTCGACTTCCAAACTCATCTAAACCCATTCTAAGCCCAAATCAACCATCCTAAACCTTAGGGATGCATACCACAACACCATTCAAGCACACAAAAGCCCGGAAACAAACTCTAAACGCATCCCAAGCAACACACCCAAATGGGTCAAACACATACACATACAAAAACAGGTTTTCTATGCTTTCCAGCCCCAAAATCTTTTGAAAACAAGTAAAAGTGGGGTCCTAGAACTCACACAAACGACACCAAGAAGTAGACTTTGGTTTGACTCGCTTCTCAACGATTTTGGGTACTCGAACAAACAATTTTTCCTCTTTTCTCTTCTTTCTCTCTTCTCCTCTTTTTTCTTGGCTGAAATATTGGTGTGAGGAGAGGGTAAAGGCTGCCCTCTCCCTTTATATACTCCCACTTTGTTTCTCTCTTTCTCTCTTCTCCGTCTTTGTTTCGTTGGTGAGTATGGTCCCTCGATTTAGGACTTTATTTCTTTTCTTCTTTCGTTGGCTTCAAATAAATAAATAACCGGGTGTTACAAGTCCACCACCTTAAATAGGTTCGTCCCCAAAACCTGTTATTCCTCGAACAAACATGGATAATGCTATCTCATTTCTTCATCGATCTCCCACGTTGACTCGGATCCCTTCATGTGCTTCCACTATACATGCACAAGAGGAACCACTTTATTTCTCAGCCTCTTCTCTTTTTGATCTATGATTGCCACTGGTTGCTCCATATAATCGAGTCGTTAGTCTACTTTGATATCCTCCAGTGGAACAAGCATGTCTTCATCAGCTAAGCACTTTCTCAGATGAGATACATGGAATGTCGGGTGAATTCCACTTAACTCTTCTGGTAGCTCCATTCTATAGGCCACCTCTCCTACTCGAGTGATGATTCGGAAAGAGCCTATATACCTTGGGCTCAACTTGCCCCACTTTTTGAATCGGATAATACTTTCCAAGGTGAGACCTTCAACATAACCCGGTCACCCACCTGGAACTCAATCGGTCTGTGTCATTTATCAGCATACGATTTCTGTCTATCTTTGGCTGCCTTTATGAAGGCATTGATCTTTTCAGCTTCTCAGTTGTAGCCACAATTACCTCGACGCTTCCCAACTCCTTCTGACCAATATCACCCCAACAAGCAGGTGTTCTGCATCTCCTACCGTATAGCATCTCATATGGTGGCATACCAATGCTGGCATGATAGCTGTTGTTGTATGAGAATTCGGCTAACGGTAGGTGGTCATCCCAACTTCCCCCAAAATCAATCACACATGCCCGAAGCATGTCTTCCAGTGTCTGAATGGTCTTTTCTGATTGACCATCAGTCTGTGGGTGATAAGCCGTGCTAATATGTAACCTCGTCCCCATAGCGTCATGGAATTTCTTCCAAAATTTAGATGTAAACCGGGCGTCACAATCAGACACAATAGACACCGGCACACCATGACGAGTTACAATTTCCCGGATGAACAGATTAGCCAACCTGTCAGATGAATATGTCTCGTGGGTCGGTAGAAAGTGAGCACTCTTCGTCAAATGGTCAACTATCACCCATATGGCATCGTACCCTTTCGGGGTATGCGGCAACTTCGTAATGAAATCCATGGTGATGTGCTCCCACTTCCATTCCGGTATATTCAAAGGTTGAATCTTACCATACGACTTTTAATGTTCGGCCTTCACTTACAAGTAAGTAAGGCACTTACTCACATACTCCACCATATCGCACTTCATACCCGGCCACCAATAATTTTTCTTCATGTCTTGGTACATATTTGTGGCACCAGGATGAATGGAGTATCGAATTTTGTGAGCCTCATCCATAATCTTCACCCGTAGATCCCCAAAACGAGGAATCCAGACACAACCGAATCTGGTTCTAACACCGAGTGTGTTTTCACCCAATTCCTTAACCCGACCTCTCAACCTTTTAGAGTTAAGATGATCTTCTTTCAGTGCCTCATCTTGAAACTCTTTGATTTGCTTCATTACATCCAAGGTCATGATCAGTTGATATGCTTTCACCCGAATCGGCTCATGCCTCTCTTTTCGGCTAAGGGCATCAGCCACCACATTGGCTTTGCCCGGATGATAGTGGATTCACAATCATAATCCTTTATAAGCTCTAACCATCGTCTCTGCCTCATATTCAGATCTTTTTGCTCAAAGAAGTACTTCAAGCTTTTGTGGTCAGTGAAAATGGTGCACTTCGTCCTGTAAAGATAATGCCTCCATATCTTTAGTGCAAAGACCACGACTGCTAGCTCCAAGTCATGAGTAGGACAATTGACCTCATGAACCTTCAACTGTCGGGATGCATAGGCTATAACTTTCCCCCTCTGTATTAACACACACCCCAAACCTGAGTAGGAAGCATCAGAATAAACCACCAGATCTTCGCTTCCATCGGGTAATGACAGAACAGGAGCTTGAGTCAATATCGCCTTCAATTCATCAAACGCCTTCTCCTGAGCCTGATCCCATACAAACTTTACATCTTTCTAGGTCAACTTAGTTAGTGGAGAAGCGATCTTGGAAAAGTTTTGAATGAATCTTCTATAGTAGCCCGCCAAACCCAAGAAGCTACAAATCTCGGATGGCGTCTTCGGTGACTTCCATTGCATAACTGCCTCCACTTTTGCCGGGTCCACCATAATCCCGTCGGGATTCACCACATGACCCAAGAACTAAACTTCACACAACCAGAATGCACACTTGGAGAATTAGCATACAACTTCTCCTCCTCAGTGTCTCTAGAACCTCCCGAATGTGACTGGCATGCTTAATCTCACTCTTTGAATAAATCAGGATATCATCAATAAACACAATCACTGATTTATCCAACATCAGCCGACACACACGGTTCATCAAATCCATAAAAGCAGCTGGCGCGTTGGCCAAACCAAAAGACATGACAAGAAACTTGTAGTGATCATAGCGCGTGCGAAAAGCTGTTTAGGAACGTCCTGCTCTTTCACCTTCAGCTGATGATAGCCAGATCGAAGGTCGATCCTTGAAAACCAACCGGCGTCTTGAAGCTGATCGAACAAATCATCTATTCTCATTCTTCACTGTCAACTTATTCAGCTCTCGGTAGTCAATACACATCCTCATGCTACCGTCCTTCTTCTTTACAAACAGGACTGGAGCACCCCAAGGAGAGATACTCGGTCTAATGAACCCCTTATCAAGCAGCTCTTGCAACTGCTCCATCAACTCTTTCATTTCCGTCGAAGCCAACTGATAAGGTGCCTTGGCAACAGGTTGGGCACCTGGTATCAGATCAATCTAAAACTCGATCTCACGGTCAGGTGGCACTCCTGATAAATCTTCTGGGAACACGTCTAGAAAGTCACACACAACCGGTACCTCGGATAGTTATGGTGTTGGCGTATCCACGTCCTTTACATAGGCCAAGTAGGCACTACATCCATGCCTCATACACTTTCCCGCCACCGCCATCGAAATCACCTTCAGGATCGTCATGAGCCAATCCCCATAAACAGTTACCGAACTCCCGTCAGGCGCTGTCAAATGAATCATCTTCTTGCGACACACAATGTTCGCCTCGAAGTCCACCAACCAATCCATCCCAAGAACCAAATCCAACCCACCTAAGATCATCACAAACGGTCTAACAAGAAACTTATGACCCTCAAGTTCCACGTCACAGTTATCTATCATCTCAGAAATCCTGGTAGAGTAACCTATGGCAATTTCTACATCAAAGGGTGCATCAACACGTCTACTACTAACAGGCATCTTAGCACAAAAAGTAGCAGAAAT
Organism: Flaveria trinervia; assembly: GCA_025506515.1. Lineage (NCBI taxonomy): Eukaryota > Viridiplantae > Streptophyta > Magnoliopsida > Asterales > Asteraceae > Flaveria > Flaveria trinervia. Next base: position 25,037,940 of record CM046455.1, on the reverse strand, counting down.
AAAACTTTTACCAGCACCCGAATCAAATAACACATAAGCTAAAGTTTGGTTCACCAAAAAAGTACTGGACACAACATCAGGGTCCGTCCTAGCTTCCTCTTGTGTCATGGTGAATGCCATGGCGCTCACCCTCGTCCTTCACTTCCCGGCTTCTTCGCCCCGGAACCCTCAGCCCTTGGCTTCTTACAATCTTTACCCAAGTGACCACTTTCTCCACAATTAAAATACCTTACACCCCTGCAATCTCTAGCCATATGACTAGGCTTCCCACATTTGAAACAAACATTCAACTCCCATCTACACTCGCCACTGTGCTCCTTCTCGCACTTGCCACACCTCTTTATACCAGCACCCGATGCGACTACACAGTGGTCGTCCACCCATGCCTTTTTGTTACCAGTCGAGGCATCACCCCGACCAAACCTCTTCCCCTGCCAGTTTCGATCACCACTGCCCCTCATGCCACCTTCAGTCAGCACCACCGTCCTCTCATCATACAGTCTCCCTGCCAAATCCACTACCGACATAAACGTGCTCGGCCGAGCAGCGATCATGTGCTTGCGAATATCCGCTGGCAAACCCTGAATGTATCTTTTAATCTTTTGTGACAAAGGCGTCACCTGATCCGGCACCAGATGTGCTATCTCGTTGAATTTTGTGGTGTACTGCTGGTGCATCATAGTTCCCGCCTCTAGTTGCAAGAATTCCCTTTCGACCTTGTCCATTTCCCGATGAGGACAAAAATCCTCAATCACCAACTTTTTTAGCTCATACCATCTCATCCTCCCGATGGCCCTGCTACCCTCGGCTTGGACAATGTTGTCCCACCAACACATAGCCGAATCCACAAAAGAATGGGTAGCGAACTTCACATTTTGATCTTCACGGCACTCGCTGATACGAAGAACAGCCTCCATTTCTCTCACCCACCGGTGAGCAGCAGCAGCAGTGCCATTTCCATCGAAAGTAGGGGGCTTGGATCTCATAAACGCCCCGTAGTTACAGCCTCATGCCGTCCCCGACGCAGGCTCTTCTTCCTCATCCTCTTCATCATTAGAGAGAACCATTTCCGGCTCTGGTTGCTCTCGTTCTCCCGAGGACCCCTTCCTCTCCTTTCTTTCCCCTTCTCTTACTGCCTTAATAACTTCGGTCACTACAGACAGCAAGATCGTTTGTATGACCTGATGAACTTCTTCAACCACCGCCTCTTTCACCAAGGCCCTAGGTTTGCACTCTCATCCCCACCCTCCGGATGAGGGGTCTTGGGAGCCTTATGAACCACCTTCTTAACTCTGGGTCTCCCTTTCTTGGGTCGCGGTTCAACACCGTGACCTCCACCCCTTGAAGCTTTCGAAGATCTACCATCGGCCATTTACACGCACACTAAAAGATTCAAACACCAAAATGGTCATTCAAGGGAACAACTCAGTTTATGTCAAGTATAGTAAGTCCCTAATTACAATGGCCAGTTGTGATTAGCCACTTACTTTACTCTTCATACCCCAAGCATTACCTATCCTCACTACATCAGTATTTAAATCTACATACAACACATAACACATACCATGTGCACATAATACCGGTTAACTTTACGAAAATACCTAATGGCACGCAGCTACTCAGATTGGCATCCCATTCCCTTTCTGTCCCATTCTCAGTTTAAGTTAAGGTTTATTTGAAAATTTACCCATTTTACTTAAACTTTGGCTCTGATACCAACTTGTAAGGCCCCGTTCCCGGGACGCTTACAGTTGGATTCTCACCGCACATAAAACATATAACTACATTCGTATTTCATAAAATCGCAGCGGAACACTAACATAATCTTTTATTTCCATGTAATTGCTTTTGCAAGTTAATACAAAATTCATTACAAAATAGTTTGTTTGCATTACAATGCAAAAACATTAATAAAAAAATGCCATCCTAAAAGAGCCGAGTAGCCGCCCGTGCCATACTCAGCAATCATTACTTGCCAACTGGAAACACATAAAAGTCAGCATTGCTGAGTGAGTTCTAGTTTTATAAATAAAACATAAAAGTCAGCGTTACTGAGTGAGTTCTAGTTTCATGCGATCATACATCATACATATACAGATAACATCATTATTATCTTCTTCGTGTATATGTTAACTTTCATTCTTTCATACATTCTTACTTTCATTCGTTCATTCATTACTTCCAGTGACATGTACATTACCCCAAACATTGTGCACGAAGCGGCTAACTGGGCCTGAGGTCATTCATAGACCTTCAACATTGGGCACAGAGCTGACTCCAGCACCTAGGGCAAGTATATTCACCATTTATCTTTTCTCTTCCGTTCTGGATCAATGCCATATGCTATACCCCGAACATTGTGCACGAAGCGGGTAACTAAGCCTGAGGTCTTTCATAGACCTCGAACATTGTGCACGAAGCTGACTCTAGCACCTAGGGCAAGCGGCAAGGATCCTATCCCTATGGTCAATCACAAAGATTGGACCCTAGTGTGCATCCTTCGGGGTAGCTAACCCGCACACCGTTGAGCTAACACCTTCATCGGGTGTGCACCTTCATACATTTGCTTGCAAGCCTTCTTACATTCATTTATTCATTTATGCATGCATTCATTCATCATGTTCCTCTTTCATTATATTTCGCTTTACGTTACCTAATACTTTCGGTTCATTCATCAACATCACACGTAAAGCCACAGGAAAGATAAACATACATCACAATAAGAAACACATCATACACAATCATCATCATCATACAGGGCGACATCATACATACATAACATGCAACGTCATCATCATCATGCCCAACATAGTCTCTAAGGCCTCGACAGTCATCTTACATGCTATCACGGGACCCTTTATGTCCAAACATACATCTTCACTTTCCCCCGAAAGTCAGAAGTCAAACTACGCTTTCCTCGGGTGCAACAGCCCTATTCAGGCGTATGGACACTCAGTCACATGGCCTCCATGCGACTGGCACGATGCGAATGAACCAACGCGGATGAACACTCATGCGAATGAATACCCAATCGTGCGAATGGACTAATGCGGATAAGCACTTATGCGACTGGACCTTCAATCGCATGGCCTCCATGTGACTGGCCTTTCAATCGTGCGAATGGACCCTCAATCTTGTGAATGGACCCCAATCATGCAAATGGACCCCAATCGCACCCTATATGGCCGTATGGCCTCCATTCGGCCTCCAGTCGGTCGCCTAGCCCTAGCTGATGCAAAATGCAGTTCCAGCCGAACGCAATCTGCCCCTTTCGACTTCCAAACTCGTTTAAACCCATTCTTAGCCCAAATCAACCATCCTAAACCATAGGGATGCATACCACAACACCATTCAAGCACACACAATCCCAAAACAAACTCTAAACGCATCACACGCAACACACCCAAATGGGTCAAACACATACACATACAAAAACATGTTTTCTGTGCTTTCCAGTCCCAAAATCATTTGAAAACAAGTAAAAGTGGGATCCTAGAACTCACACAAACGACACCGATAAGTAGAGCTTCGTTTGACTCGCTTCTCGACGATATATATGTATACGTGTATATATATATACGTATATATATACATACGTATATATACGTATATATATACATACTTATATATATACGTATATATATATATATATATATATACGTATACATATACATATACACGTATATATATACACGTATGTATATATATATATATACACGTATATATATACATATATACGTATATACATGTATATACGTATATATATATACACATATATATATACGTATATATATACACACGTATATATATATATATATATATATATATATATATATACGTGTATATATATATATATATATATATATATATATACATATACGTGTATATGTATACGTGTATATGTATACGTGTATAGGTATACGTGTATATGTATACGTGTATAGGTATACGTGTATATGTATACGTGTATATGTATACGTGTATATGTATACGTGTATATGTATACGTGTATATGTATACGTGTATATATATACGTGTATATGTTTATGTATACGTATATATATATATATACGTCTATATATATACGTATATATATATGTGTGTGTGTGTGTGTGTGTGTGTATACGTATATACGTATATATACGTATATACGTATATACGTATACACATATATAGATATATACGTGTATACGTATATATATACGTGTATACGTATATATATACGTGTATACGTATATATATATATATATATACATATATATATATATATACGTATATATATATGCGCATATATTTATATATATATATATATATATATATATATATATATATATATATGTATATATACGTGTATATATATACATATATATATACATACGTATATATATTTATATATATATATACGTATACATATTGGGTATCCTCCGACCTGAGATACATATTGTGTTTTGATATTCACCAAAGTGTTATACCTTGAGCTAGTTCTTCACTGCTCTGAAATAGTGGACAGTACATAAGGCTATGTTCAGGAGTGACACGAGGTGATTGTTGTTGGATTCTTTATACCCAAGACACATAGAATATTGATGTGGTTAGTAAGTAATGATCCAAGTCTGGTCATACCCAATAACAAGATTAGCAAACATCATATAAATGCTTAATTGATGATATGATCATGCAATTGAATAAATACACTAATTTAGAAAATAGGTTTTCTAAATAAATTTCATATGAGATAAAACAACTTATAAGGATATTTTGTTTATGGACATTATTTGTTATGTTATTTAAGTTAGTTAAATAACATCAAATTATAAAAATTGTGTTTGTATAAGTTATATAATTAAAAAGGTTGATTAGATAACTTAAAAATGTAATTAGTAAAACAAAATGTAAAAGGTTTTTGGGGGGAAAACCCCAAACCCTTTGAAACTTCGGCCGCCCCCTTTAAGGGTGGGTTTGGCATTTTGTTTTATCTTCTTGCTTTTCTTGAACACACACACAACCTCTCTTCTCTCTCTTACATGCAAAGGATCAAGAACCAACCTTTCTCTCTAGTTTTTTGAAGGTTTTTTAGCTAAAAATCAGATTTTCAGCCTCTCCTTGGTTCGGTTTTGGTGAAGAAATCCTAGCAACAAGGTGTTTGCTTGAGGCTTGCGGGTATAAAAGCTTGAGTACACCTCTCCTTGGTGGTTTGGCCATTCAAGACTTCATCCTCTTCTTCACATCCACGTTTTTGGCAGCCTTTAGAAGATAGTTCATCAAACGGTTTTTGGGCAGCTTTGGAAGGTCGTTCGATGGTCGTTTTTGGTTGTTATTGTTTACTTGTTTGCTAGTTTTTTCACATATATATGATCCTTATAATCTTGGGTTTGTTGTTGACATAAAATGAGCCTTAATTTTGAGCTTATAAATCATTATATTAAGGTTAGTTTCCGCTGTGTTTTTCTTGTTTAAATGGTTAAACAACATTGTCATTGGTCCAACAAACCCAACATTGGCATCTAGAGCCTGATATGTGGATGACTAGCTTCATTATCCTTGTAAAATTGGTTTTATGGGGTTTTAACAACCTAATAGGGGCTGTTTTGTGATGTTATGATGAATCCCCAACCTTTCAAGGTTATATCTTACATGCTTATGATTAAACCCTAAAAGAATAGATATCAAAATGGTTGATTGTATTTTGTTTGGACAAAACACCCTAAATTCTTGGTTTATGTTGGCTGAAAATTTAGGGTCAAATGGGGATTCATTTTGGTTCTTGGATGTTGTTTCATATTGGTGCATAACCTAGCCTTGACCTTGTGATGGTTTGGTTTTGGATGGATGATTTATTATGGTTGTTTTCATTCTTTATGGGTTGTAATATTATTCATTTGTGCTTGTAATTGGGTGTAATTTATTTATTCATTCATTTGTGATGTAATGATAGATTAAGTGAGTTTTCTTTATTAGAAAATTTTGTATTAGGACATAAATTTTGTAAATGAAGATGCTCAAGATGAAAGCACAAAAGGAGGACACAAAGAGAAGGACTTGAAGCATTTGGATGCAACTTCAAGTGGGGGTCTTTGGAGATCTCATCTTTTATGTTGTGTTCAACCCTTAGGTAAGACCAAATGACAACACTTGTAATGGAAAACAAGTGTGGTCAACATAGTGGCTATGGTTATGCATATGTGGTTGTTTCTTGTATGCTTGTTTGATTATTCATTTTATGTTGATTGTTTGATATGTGGATATGCTTAACAATCTTAATAAATGATCATCACAAGCTGAATTTTCATGGTTTTTAATCATTAACATGTTAATAAAAGTTATTAAAAGGATTAATGATTTCAAATAAAAGAGGATTTATTAAAAAACTAACCATAGGGTACCATGTATTTGAAAGCATGCGAATACAAGGTACATAGAGTTTTCATAACTAGAATCAATGAAACTAAAATCCCTTTGGAAACAAGTTAAACACAATCCTTTTACACGACACTCGAATCACTTGAGAACTACTTGTTGGATAAAGGTCACCTAACCACTTTTAGGGAACTTGTGTGTTTGAGGTGGGCTTGACATATTTGTGGGATAAAGGTCACCTAACCACTTGTATGTAAACTAGTGCAAGTAGGGCGACTTGAATTGGACACCATGTGCATAGGGTCACCGAAGCATGGCATACAATGGTTTTTATGGGATTTTACATGCCGACTAAATATAAGATGTTTAACCGATGTCATAAAGCTAGAAGTTGCAATAGGTTGCAATTGTCAAATGTTGACTACCTTGTTAGTTTAAATAATGGGATAAAGGTCACCTAACCATAATTTAAATGTAACTTTGGATTCTAGATTTTAATTATTAATTTTCTATGAGACATAAAAAGGGTATTAATAATTAAAATGTAATTTTTTCAGAAAACTAATATGAACTTTGTAATTTTGTAGAAATGGTCGTAAACAACTTTATGGACTGGTTTCGAAACTTGAGAATTGTTCTCAAGCGAGAGAAAAAGGCCTATGTCCTTGATGATCCTATTCCTGACCAACCCAATCCCGAGGATGTTAAGGCCTATAACGATTAGCTTAAATACACTGACGATTTGATGCAGGTTTCTTGCTTCATGTTTGGAACCATGATTCCTGAACTCCAAAAGGACTTTGAGCATCATGGGGCATATGACATGATTACCCAGTTGAAGGAAATGTTCCATCAACAAGCTAGGGTAGAGCACTTCGAAACGGTTCGAGCGCTTCATGCATGTCGCATGGAAGAAACCCAATCGGTATCATCTTATGTTCTTAAGATGAAAAGCCACGTTGATCACCTTGAGAGGCTTAATTGTCCCATCTCAAAGGAGCAGGCCATGGATTTAATCCTTAATGGCCTAACCAAAAGGTTTGAGACCTTCATAATGAATAATAATATGAATGGGTGGGACAAGAGCATTGGTGAGCTTCACGCAATGCTCAAAATAGCCAAGGCAGGGATGGGTAGAAAGGTTCTACCTGTTCTCTCGATCAATGAGGGAGGCAATAAGAAAAGGCCATTCCCCAAACCCAAGGAAAATGTTACCAAAAGAAAGGGGCACATCAAAGGCAAAGGGAAAGGGAAGGCTAAAGCGGAACCTCTAAAGCCTAAGCTTAAGAAGCCTAAGGTAACGGAGAACGATCCATGTTTTGAGTGTGGTGAGATAGGACATTGGAAAAGGAATTGTCCCACCTATCTCAAAGAGTTGAGAAACAAGATGGATGCTGGGAAAACCTCACGTACAACTTTCATGATTCACATTGGTTTAAATGTTATTTATTCCAACACATGGGTATTGGATAATGGATGTGGAACTCATATTTGCAATTTGTTGCAGGGGTTCAAAAGAAATAAGCACTTCAATAAGGGAGACACAAGTCTCTACATGGGCATCGGAGCAAAATTGATGTCGAAGCCCAAGGAGACTATATTTTGAAACATTCAAATGGTTTGGAAGTTCCCAAGAACATTTTGTATGCTCCTAGTTTGACTAGGAACATAATTTCTGTTTCCCTTTTAAAACAAAGTGGTTATGAATTAAAGTTTGTTAATAATGGTATTTATGTTTGTATGGATGATGTGTTTTATTTTAAGGCTATGCCTTTTAATGGTATCTATGAATTGGTTGATGATGATTTATCCTATAATAACTCATTATACCAATCAAGAACCAAGAAACTTAAAATGGATTTAAGTGATTCATATTTTTGGCATTGTCATCTTGGTCACATAAACAATAACAGAATTAAACACTTTAAAAGAATGGTCTTTTGAAAACAAGTGAAAATGTTTCATTTGGTAAGTGTGAATCTTGTTTACAAGGGAAGATGACCAAGTCACCCTTTAGTGGTACTAACGAGAGGACAAAAGACTTATTGGGAATCATACATTCGGATGTATGTGGACCTTTTAAGACAATGACAAGAAATGGTGAAAGATATTTCATTACCTTTACCGACGATTATAGTCGCTATGGTTATGTGTACTTGATGACACATAAACATGAAGCTTTTGAAATGTTCAAAATCTTTAAGAATGAAGTAGAAAATCAACTTAATAAAACAATCAAAGTTCTTCATTCGGATAGAGGAGGTGAATACCTCAGTGAGGCTTTTCTAGATCATTTAAGAAGTTGTGGAATCGTCTCACAACTTACTCCACCTGGAACACCACAACATAATGGTGTGTCTGAAAGGTGAAATCGAACCCTATTGGATATGGTTCGATCTATGATGGCTGTAAGCTCACTACCTCTATCATTTTGGGGTTTTGCTTTGCTCTCTGCGGCTCGTATTTTGAATCTGGCCCCGACCAAGAAAGTGAATTTGACACCTTTTGAAATATGGCATGGAAGAGTTCCATCTTTATCATATTTAAAGGTATGGGGTTATGAAGCTTATGTTAAGCTAAACACCCAAAACAAGTTGGAAAGTCGATCCACTAAGTGTATATTTGTTAGATATCCCAAAGACTGTATAGGATACTACTTCTTTGATCCAACAGAGCAAAACGTATTTATTACTCAAAAGACAGAGTTCTTGGAAGTAACTTCCTTATGGAAGGAATAACATATAGAACAGTGGAATTTGATGAGGATCAAGATCCACAATCCGATACATGTTTGGTTGACACTAGCAATCAACAAGAGGTTGTTGATGATGATCAAGAGGTTGATCAATACACACAAAACGTTCACAGATCTGGTAGAGTTAGCATTCCACCTAAAAGATATGGATTTTTCATGAATGGATGCTATGTGGTTGAGTCCGATGAGCCAACTACATACCATGATGCAATGTCCAATTCGGATTGTGACAAATGGCTGGAAACCATGAATGTAGAGATGCAATCCATGTATGACAACCAAGTTTGAGAATTGATTGACCCTCTACTTAACTCCAAACTGGTCGGATGCAAGTGTGTTTTCAAGAAGAAAACCAATATGCATGGAAACTTGGATACTTACAAAGCAAGACTTGTAGCAAAAGGTTTCACTCAAACTCAAGGGGTTGATTATGATGAAACCTTCTCACCTGTGGCAATGCTAAAGTAAATTAGTATATTGTTTGCCATAGCCGCATATTATGGCTATGAGATTTGTCAAATGGATGTCAAAACCGCTTTTGTTAATGGACATCTCGAAGAAACTGTCCATATGGTTCAGCCTGATGGTTTTGTCGATCCACAACATCCTAATAAAGTATGCAAGTTAAAGAGGTCAATCTATGGATTGAAACAAGCATCAAGAAGTTGGAATCAACGTTTCGATGAAGAAATCAAGAAATTTGGTTTTATCAAGAACGCTGACGAGGCTTGTGTATATAAGAAGGCTAGTGGGAGCATAATTACATTTCTAGTATTGTATGTTGATGACATACTACTTTTTGGAAATGATATTCCAACCATGGAAGGTGTTAAAAACTGGCTTGGAAGTTGCTTTTCCATAAAGGATGTCGGTGAAGCTGCCAATATTTTGGGAATAAAGATCTATAGGGATAGATCGAGGCGGTTAATAGGTTTAAACCAAAGTGCATACATTGATAAAGTCTTGAAAAGGTTCAAGATGGAAAACTCTAAGAAAGGTATGGTACCTATTCAAAGAGGGACAATATTGAGTACATCTCAATGTCCAAGCTCAAAGGATGAGCAAGATCGAATGAAGGACATCCCATATGTGTCTGCTATAGGATCCATCATGTATGCGATTGATATGCACTAGATCGGACGTGTCATGCGCGTTAAGCATGACAAGTAGATATAAACAAAATCCTGGTAATAGGCACTGGATGGCTATTAAAAGTGTATTGAAATACCTTAGGAGGACTAAGGATATGTTTCTAATATACGGGTCTGGTGAAGAGGAACTCATTGTAAAGGGTTACACGGATGCGAGCTTCCAAATGATCGAGATGATTCTCGATCACAATCGGGGTATGTCTTCATTATGAATGGAGGGGCAGTGTCATGGAAGAGTTCAAAACAAGACGTGGTAGCATTGTCCACTACAGAATCCGAATACATAGCCGCCTCATTAGCAGCTTAGGAAGCTGCATGGATAAAGAAATTTATCGCTGATCTAGGGATCGTCCCTACCATTCAAGACCCCCTGGAAATCTTTTGTGATAACGAGGGTGCGATTGCACAAATTAAGGAACCCCGTGCACATCAAAAGACTAGACACAGTGAGCGGAGATTCAACTACATAAGGGACGAAGTTGAAAAAGGAAAGATATGTATTCGTAAAGTTCACACTGATCAAAACATTGCGGTGTTGGACCTCATATGCCCAAGACACATACAAGATTGATGTGGTTAGTACGTCATGATCCAAGTCAGGGCATACCCAATAACAAGCTATACCACACCAATTAATATTTATTTGTTGATAGGATCATACAAATAAATACCGACACCAATTTAGAAAATGGTTTTTCTAAAACGTTGCTTTTTAAGAAAACAACATTATGTGGATAATTTGTTCAAGAGAAATTATTTGTTTCATTATTTAAGTTGGTTAAATAATAACAAATAAAAGTGTGTTATTGTTATAAAATTAAAAGGGGTTTTAATTTTATAAAAAATTATGGGTTAAGAGTGTATATTTTATAAAACTAAAAATGGGGGGAAAACCCATTTGGGATGGTGTTTTGGCCGCCCAAAGGGGCCTATGGACCTGACCTTTTCTTGTTTTTTGCAAGCCTTTACCATCACTACACTCTTCCATCATTAACACACCTCTCTTACACACACATCTTGCAAGAGTTCTCTAAAAAACATAGCCGAAATTTTCGGATTTGAGGCAAAATACAAGGCTGAAATTCGTTTTTTTTGGAAGGAGCTTTGTAGAGTTCTTGGTGTTGAGCTTCCTAAAAAGCTAGGTTTTTGGAAAAGGCTTGTGGGTATCACTTCTTGAGGCCTCCTCTTTTGAAGGCTAGACACATTCAAGAACATCATCATCTATCTCTTTTCTTCCATAACTTTTGCACAAGAAAGGTTGTCTTCTATTAACACCCTATGGTTGGTTTTGTGTTGGTTGTGACTGGGGTTGAGTAAGAGTGATATTCTTACTGTAAATCGAATATGATAACCAAGTCAATGATTGAGTGGCTGAAACAAACAATCAAAGAACATTCAAAGCAAGAAAAATACTCATAAATGTTGTTTGTATTGATATATGAAAGTTGTTAAATTACAGAGAATAATTACAACAAAAAAATTCTCTATCTATCAGCTGTCACCTCAGTACGAGGTTAACTATTCTATTTATAGGCAGACAAGATGTCTTTACAAAATGACTAAACTACCCCTGACCTATTACATCAGAAACTAGTCTAAGTCTTGATCCGCATCTCTGCTTGTTCATCCGCATTGCCAAATGCGGAGGAGATAACCTTGATCAGCATTTCTACTTGATCATCAGCATTAGTAAGTTGGTCATCCGCATTGGTTAATGCGGATGAACAAATACTTGTGCACATTTGGTCTGTCATCCGCATATGTCAATGCGGATAAGCAGAGTCTTGTCCGCATCTTCTTTTGGTCTTTCGCATTAGTCAATGCGGAAGAGTAACTTGTTCTTCAGCATTAGTATTATGTCTTCCGCATTAGTCAATGCGGTAGAGTAAACACTTGTCCGTATCAGAGTTATGTCTTCCGCATTAACTAATGCGGAAGATAACACTTGTTAATTTCCTTACAGATCTTCATCCACATTACTTCTTGGACTTGTGGGATTCCAGCTGAGCAATCATCAATTCACCCTTTGAGTTGGCATGTATGATCCTTTCAGGGTGCAACAATACTCCCCCTAAGGATTATACAGCCTAGTTTTCCTCAATGTTTAGGAAGTGATTGATGTTGTGATGATTCAGCCGGGTCTTTTGATGATACAAAAGGTGCAGCGTGTCTTGGATCTAGAATTGCTTTGATCATGTTGACAAAATCTTGACCCTCTGACATTTTATCCTTGCTCAGTACATGAATCTTCATTCTGCTCATATCATGGATTGCTTCAAGTGGTAGCTTCTTCAAAGAAGTAGGTTCCCAGACAGAAACTGTTGAAAGTCCATCTCTGTGAATCAATAGGGAACCATCTACATCAACTTCAAGCTTGACAATGTTGCCCAATTGGAGAGGTGTCTTTTTCTTCTTTCTTTCTCTCTTTTTGCACTGATCTAATCATAGGCCATTTTTAGTAGTTTGATACATTTCAGAATGAAATGTAGATCTTCTTCACCTAGTTTGTTTGATATCTCTCTGAAGTGTCTTGTATAGATGTATTGAATGTATGATTGATCCAGTAATCTCAGTTCATAACCACTGAATAATCTTATCTCAGCACCCTCTTTTCCTCCCAATTTCCTTTCAATCACTAACTCATATGTCTTCTCATCATAAAACACATTTGAATTGAAATTGAGGAATGTGTACCAGCTACCATTTTTCTTTTCAAGGCTTCATTAGGTTTTACTTTAAGTTCAGGGAATACAACTTCTTTAGCTGGTTTTGTTTGTTTCTTTTCCAGTGGATTCTTGAATGTTTTGTCTTTCATCATGCGTGTAGCTTTCAAAGTGTTGAAGTTGTTTGTCCTTTTGAACATTTTGAGTATTCCTTCAAATTCATAGCCTCTGTACATGGCATTGTTGTTGATCAGCTCCAGGTTGGCCAGTTCTTTCAAGTCATGAATCTCAAGTGCATTTACCAAAGCAGAGTACTCAGTAAAAAATTGCACTAAGCCAGAGATCCTTTTGACCATAAACATGTTCCATGCACTATCATACTTCCAGGCAATAATTTTTTGATATGTTTTGCCTTTTGGAGTAGATATTCCTCTGATCATCTCAACAGTGGTCAACCCTTCTTGAAGCTTCAGTTGAGAGGGTTCGGCAAACCACTCTAGATATCTATGAATGACAGGTGCAAGATAATCTTGATCTTTGTGAGTAAGTCTCATGTCATGTGCAGACACTCTTGCTCTTGGTTTCTTGTTAAGCACCTCTTCTTCTAACTGCTTTAATTTTTCTTTCTTCTCATTTATCATCTTGAGAGTAGCAGCTCTTAAAGAATTTGTCTTCATGTTAGCCAACTTTCTTTTGGTGAAGCCTTGTTTTGTGAGGTAATCCTTCATTTCCTTATCAGTCATACTGTAAGGATCAGGAAATAGTGGCTCATGAATTGGAGATGATCTTTTTATTGATGATAGCTTGGATAGAGGAGTCTGTCTTGGAAATGGTCTATCATACCCAGATGTTTTCTTAACAGAAGAACCTTTAAGCACAGTAGTATCTTTGAAGATTTCCTTTTCATACTTAGTTTCAATTGTTGGATCAAGTAGCCTTTTTACTTTCTCTTACTCCTCCTTCATGCCTTCATAAGTCATTCCAAACACTTCATCAGGATCATAACCTTGATTGATCAAAAACATGGCTTTAATCATCAAGTCATCAGTTTGTGCCTTGGATACCATGTCTTCCATTACCTGTTCTGCTTTAATGGGACTGTCCATAAGAACATTCTTTTCAGCTTCATATCCACCAGCAATCTCACCTTCCTCTAGATTAATTGCACCAGCCAATTTCTTCAATTGAGCTTCTGCTTGCTCATGTTCTTCCAAAAATTCAGCAATTGCTGCTAGACTTCTGGGATCATCTTTTTGTTTCTTGACTGGTTCTTCTTCAACTATTGGTCTCTTACCTTTAGCTTTTTTAGCTAAGTATTTCCTCTTTCGTGAGTAAGTTTGCAGTTGTGGGCTTGAAGCTTCACCCTTTTCTATTACTTCAGGCATTCTCTTGGGAGTAGTTTGTACTTGTTCATCCACATTCATTTCTTGCTTTTCTTTTTCTGATTCTTTTTCTTTCTCTCTTTCTTGATCAACCATTTCTCTTATTCTTTCTTTTTGCTCTTGAGTTAGAGATACTACAGGAACAATCTGCATGTTCAGCTCTTTCTCCAAAGGTTCTGGAGATTTTGGAATGAGCACAATTGGATCAGAATCAGATTTTAGCTTGTTTACAAAGTCCCAGAAATCACTATCAACACTAAATGCTTCAAAAATAAAGCTGTCTAGTGTGCTGAAAAGTTCTTCAAACTCAGCTTTTTCAGTGTGATCAGTAGAGGTTTGTCTAGAATAAATCACCATTTCTAAACTGTGTTTCTCATGTTCTGTCTGACTTGTATTACCCTCTTGTTCTTCATTTTCATCAACTGACTGGTTGTCATTAACATCAACCTTTCTTGTTCTACTTTCTCATCATCATCCACTGCATTTCTTTGAATCTTAATCTTCATTTCAAGCTCAGATATCCTTTTGTTCTTGCTATCAATTTCCTTTTCAAGTTTGGAGATGATATTAGCTTGTTCTTCTATCATATTTTCTTGTTCCTCCATTGCTATTGTTTGAATTTCAAGAGTGTCTATATGTCCACTGACTTCATCTTTAGTATGGTTTAGTGTAGATTTTAGGTATTCAATCTCTTTTTCTTTTTCTTTTTCTTTTAGCTACATATTTCTCTTTTAGTTTTTTCAATTCACTTTCTTTCTCATCCAGTTCTAAAATTCTGTCATTGATGATTCCAGCTCTCCTGTTTAAGGTTCTTTCCATCCTTTCCACTTTAAGTAAAAGCTCAGAAATTAGTTCATCCTTTTCATCAGTCCTGTTGATGTTAGATTCAGCATAGCTCTCTGAAGGAGTAGCCTCAGAAGGTGCTTTCATAGCAGGGATTTGATCATGATGATCCTCCTCATCAGAAGATGATTTAGATGATTTAGATGCACTTGTTGATCCTTCTATTTCAGCATGGTGATCATGGGATGATGGTAAAGGTTGGTAAGGAGACATAGGTGATTGATGTGGTGGTGATAGTGGAGATTGATGATGAGGTGATATAGGTATAGGTTGAGGGGTTGTTTGTGGTGTTGGTTGAGGTGATTGTTGTGGTTGTGGTTATGGTGATGGTGATGGTTGTGGTGAAGGTTGTGGTAATGTTTGTGGTGGAGGTTGAGGTATTGGTTGTGGTGGTGGTTGAGGTATTGGTTGTGGTGGAGGTTGAGGTATTGGGTGTTATGGAGGTTGAGATATTGGTTATGGTGGTGGTTGAGCTTGACCTGCTTGATTTAATTGTTGAATCATCCAAGGAAGAAGGGGTGAGTGGGCACCACTGTAAATGTTCCTTGGGTCCTTCTTCTTGATGTACTTATAGGATCTTGCATCATAGTGAGGGATGTTAAGCACAGGCCCTTCATTAACAATGTCATGAAATGATTCATTGATTAGACATTGAATAAATCTGGGATACATTAGAAACTTGTATCTCAATCCTTCTTGAATGTTAGAAATTAGGCCATTGAACACATATGCAAACATATTAAACGGTCTGTTGGTGCAGAGAGCACATATTGCAGAAGATGTGAGGACTGGAATGTCATTCCATCCTGTTTTCTTTTTGACATACAATGTTGGAACATATGAATTAGGAACCTCCAAGGCAAATCCATTAATCCTTTGACTATCTGTTTTGCATCATAACTCCCATCATAACCAATTTCAGTGAAAAATGTGGTTATTTCTTCATCATCTAATTCAAGAGGATCATTAGCATTATCACCGAATTGTAGACATCTTCTAACAGACTCTTCTGTGATCCTTAGAGTGAGCTCATTGTTGATTCTCCCAGTTAGAGTTCTCACACCATCATCTTCAACTACCTCAGCTGATTCCTAGAATGAGCTGATCGGATTCTCATAGATTGTTGGTCTCACAGTCATGGCATTTGCTACCCTTGTGGTAGATAAGAATCTTATCATATCTCTAAGTCCATCGGCTTCAGGCATGACAGGATCAGCGATCACAAGTTTGATGTATTAGAGTTCAAGGCAGCGGAATAAGAATAGGAATTAGACAAATTGTAGCAAGAAGTCGATGCTTGTATGCATTAAGAGCACATACGGTTATAGCGAGAGAATATATTTCTGATTCAAGGAATGTTTATAGATATAGAATATTTCTAATCAAATCATTCATATCATTCCCGTCACTCACATTATTACAATAGGTTGTCACTCCTTATATAGAGTGCAACAATCACTGCTGTTATCACGGAAAGTGACAACTGGCAGATCTAATACAAAAATAACTAACTCTTAACAAACTACTGAAATTTTCACAACTACTGAGAACATATCAGAGTGTTAAGTACAGTATATAAAACAATTGATTAGAAACTACTGAAACTACAACGACTGAAGAACAAGCTCTTCAGTCGTTTTACAAAACTACTGAAACATAAAACTACTGAAACTAGAAATATAAAACTACTGATATCACAACTACTGAAGAAGTACTCTTCAGCAGTTGTGACAAACTACTGAGGCTTCAGTACTTGATCTTCAGACTTTGACCTTCAGATGTTTCATCAGCTGATGACTTCAGTAGATATCATCAGCTGATGTCTACAGTCTTTGTCTTCAGACTTTGTACATCAGTTGTTGATCTTCAGCACTTGTAAACTCTTTAGCTGTTGTACTTCAGTACTTTGGTCTTTCAGCTTCAACACTTGTGTTCTTCAGCTATTGTACTTAAGCACTTTAGTTCTTCAGCTGTTGAAGTCTTCAGCACTTGATCTTCAGCTGTTGAAGTCTTCAGCACTTATCAAACTGCTGATGAGGCTTTCAGCAGTTGTTGTGATACCATGTGGGACTTAAAGGTTTTCTGATCTTGGCTCATTGGTTCTTTTGGTCCAACAAGGCACATTAGGGTTTAAATAACCATTGACGTTATGGAGCTTGCTCCATGTAAGATTTGTCATGTAATCTGCACAAGAGACATGTGTGTTAGTTATCAGTTTTGACTTTAAATTGACAAGGAAGACTGCTTGTTATTTCTGTTGAATTACTGTCTTGGCAAATGGTGAATTTGTCATTTAGCAATCATAGTTTCAATGTTTGAACCATTCAATAGACGATGTGACTTTGATTTGTTACACATTTTTCTTTTGCATTTTGCTCTGTTTTTCGCAGTAAACATGATTATCAAGGTTTTCAATATCAGTTGAATTCCTATAAATTTGTATGTTTATTGAAGTCGAAAATGTGTATTACATCACATTAATAACTTTGATTTTGGTGTTCTTCATTATTATCTGGTTCATTGTTTGATTTAGGTTAACAGTCTGAAACTCAGGTCTTGGTTTCAAAATTTTATTGAAATTATACCTTATCTTCGAAATAACTGTAATTTTGAATCGATGACAAGAATGTTTTGAGAAAAATCACAACAAAATCTTTGAATGTTTATGATGATGATGATGATGATTGAAGATGGTGAACTGTATGTTTGCGCTCGTCTCACTATAAAGTCTCTCAAATTTGAAAAGTATTAAATGACCTGTTTGAATTCCTTTAAATAGTCAAATAATACAATTTGAAAAATTTTACAAGTTTAAAAGCAAATACAGTCGCCACTGTAGCAAATGCTAAAAGTTAATTTGTTTGACTTTTGGTCATCTGTATTCGTTGACTGTAGTAAATGCAGAAGGTTAATCAGTTTGACTTTTGCTCATCCGCATTTGTTAACTGTAGCAAATGCGGAAGACAAGCTTTTGACTGACAGTTCACATTTGGCTACTTTTGGTCATCCGCATTTGTTGACTGCAGCAAATGCGGAAGGTTAATTTTTGACTGACTGTTCGCATTCCACTACTGTTGCAAATGCATAAGTTAAACTTGAAATCTTTCGCTATCCGCATTTGTGTTGTAGTAAATGCGGAAGAATAACATTGCACTTGAGTATTGTAACAAATGTGGTTGAGTTGCTCGTTTTATCCTATTCGTATTTGCACATAGTAGCAAATGCTATAGAACAAAGTCAATCAGCATTTGTGCAACTATATCAAATGTGGTTGACAAGTCAACACAGCACTGTAGCAAATGCGATAAGGACCTGTTCATACGCATTTGTTAACTGTATCAAATACGGTAGAGTAAATTCCACATTTACTTTACACACTAATGCGGTCGAGTTAAATCATTGTCCGCATCAGTTGCACTTGAAAAAAATATTGTTACCCGCATTAGTTACATGCATGGGTTACCTTCACCCGCATTAACTAATGCACTTACCTGCATTAGCTTTTGAACTTAATCAAAAGTTAATGTGATTGAATTAATTATTCATCTTATGAAAAGGTGTCCTTGATTGATTTTTCTTATAAAGTTGGTTGTTGAAGTTGTTAATTCTTGCTTGGATTGACTTGTATGTCATAATTAATACAAGTTTCCCATTTTGATAGATCTTGGACTTCTCATGCTTCTAAGAATCTGCATAAGCTGAGATATAATGGTATGACTTATTGCAACAACACCAACTAAAATTATTTTTGTTTTTGTTTTTCAAAATTAAGTTAATAAACAAAAATTTGGACTTACTTAAAAAATTTTAAATTACTCCCCCTAAAGTTTATGTCCACATTTGGAGAGAAACTTTAAGGATTTAAAACTTTTTGAATATTATTTTGATTAATATTAATAAGGAAGAGAAAAATATCTTTGTTGGGATCATATCAATCATACATTACACATGTGCATCCTTTATGATTAAATGGACATGATTATGAACTTGAAGATTGAAGGTATGTTTGTCCTCTTAAACCCATACCTGGTTGATATTTTGATGCAGACTTTTATCATGTTTTGGTTGATTTATTATTCAATGTGTACCTCACACACATAAGCATGAAATGATCAACCCTCCTTATACAATGCATGGTAGAACTTTTTCACAACTTTTCTTACCAGGTTACTTAAGTCATGACATCTCATATTCACTGATCCTCACTGGGATTCTTTTAATTTGATCCTTTTTTCATGTTGATCCACATTGGGATTCTTTTCACTTCACTTTGGAAGGTGATCCATGATAGGATTCTTTTGTTCATTCACTTGAAATGTATTACTTTGTTGATTCGTCCAATTTTGGATGTGTTCCACATTGGGAATCTTTTGGATCATAACATCTGCACTATGTGCAAGTTTCATCAGGTCTTTGCTCAGCAAAACAAAGATGAAACATGATGTGGTCAAAGAGATTCATAGAGTATCATTACCTGGTGTGTTTAGGCTACTACACACATGCATTCAGATAAGCCAATACATACCTATACTTTGTGATGAGTGTTTCACAATTGAATATGTCTTTAATTCATCATTGCATGTATCTTTTCTTCCAAGTTGAGCCTACCAACATATCTGGTAAGTCATTTCAGTCTTTTACATTTGAAATTAAGCACAGTGAATGATACAACGACTGTAATTATATCATTTCCCAAAGAATTCTTTTCTTCATTAAACTTGATTTTTTGTGGTTTTTCTGATGTTTTAAATTGTTTTTGATGTTTCTCATAGTTTTTACTCAAGGTTAATCATGCCAATTGACTGAACTAGAAATTCAAACCTACTAGGTTCAAATGCCTTGGTAAACAAATCAGCTAATTGATTTTCAGTTGGTACTTGAATCAATTTGATTAAACCCTTTTCAGCACAGTCTCTCAAAAAATGATATCTAATCGCACTATGTTTTGTTTTTGAGTGCTGAACTGGATTATTAGTTATAAAGACAGCATCTGTGTTGTCAATAGAAGTTGGTGTGTGCAAGAAGTTAAAACCATGATCAAGCATCTGGTTTTGAATCTAGAGAAATTGAGAGCAACATGCTGATGCAACAATATACTCAGCTTATGTTGTGGACATAGACACATTGGTCTGCTTCTTGCATTGCCAGGATACTAGTTTGTGACCAAGAAATTGACAACCTCCAGAAGTGGATTTTCTATTGAAGTTGCATCCTCCATAATCACTGTCTATGTAGGCATAGAGATTAAATTCTCCTTCCTTTGGATACCATAACCCAAGAGCTGGCTTGCCCTTCAGATATCTGAATATCCTCTTGACTGCGTTCACATGTGATTCTTTTGGATCAGCTTGATATCTAGCACACACACAAACACCAAAATAATGTCAGGCCTACTGGCTGTTAGATACATAAGTGAACCTATCATTGATCGATAGTTAGTCTGATCCACTGATTTGCCTTCAGGGTCAGGTCCAATCTTCACTTTAGTATCCACAGGAGTTCTAATAGACTAACAGTCAGCAAAGTGGAATTTCTTCAACATGGTTTTCACATATTTTGATTGGTTGATGAAGATTCCATCTGCTGTTTGTTGGACTTGCACCCTTAGAAAGAAGGTGAGTTCCCCCATAGCACTCATTTGGAACTTTGAATGCATAAGGTCTTCAAATTCTTTGTAGAGTTGCTTGTTTGTGGAGCCAACTATAATGTCATCCACGTAGATCTAGACTAACAACAAGTCTTTTCCTCTTATTCTTCTGAAGAGAGTTTGATCAATCATTCCTCTTTCATATCCATGAAGAAAGGTGATAGAGTCTCATACCACTTTCTTGGTGCTTGATTGACAGGATCAGCGATCACAAGTTTGATGTATTAGAGTTCAAAGCAGCGGAATACGAACAGGAATTAGACAAATTGTAGCAAGTAATCGATACTTGTATGCATTAAGAGCACATACGGTTATAGTGAGAGAATTATATTTCTGATTCAAGGAATGTTTATAGATATAGAAATTTCTAATCAAATCATTCATATCATTCCCGTCATTCACATTATTACAATAGTTGTCACTCCTTATATAGAGTGCAACAATCACTGCTGTTATCACGGAAAGTGACAACTAGCAGATCTATACAAAAATAACTAACTCTTAACAAACTACTGAAATGTTCACAACTACTGAGAAAATATCATAGTGTTAAGTACAGAATATAAAACTATTGATTAGAAACTACTGAAACTACAACGACTGAAGAACAAGCTCTTTAGTCGTTTTACAAAACTACTGAAACATAAAACTACTGAAACTAGAAATATAAAACTACTGATATCACAACTACTGAAGAAGTACTCTTCAGCAGTTGTGACAAACTACTGAAGAAGTACTCTTCAGCAGTTGTGACAAACTACTGAAGAAGTACTCTTCAGCAGTTGTGACAAACTACTGAGGCTTCAGTACTTGATCTTCAGACTTTGACCTTCAGATGTTTCATCAGCTGATGACTTCAGTAGATATCATCAGCTGATGTCTTCAGTCTTTGTCTTCAGACTTTGTACATCAGTTGTTGATCTTCAGCACTTGTAAACTCTTCAGCTATTGTACTTCAGTACTTTGTCTTTCAGCTTCAGCACTTGTGTTCTTCAGCTGTTGTACTTCAGCACTTTAGTTCTTCAGCTGTTGAAGTCTTCAGCACTTGATCTTCAGCTGTTGAAGTCTTCAGCACTTGTCAAACTGCTGATGAGGCTTTCAGCAGTTGTTGTGATACCATGTGGGACTTAGAGGTTTTCTGATCTTGGCTCATTGGTTCTTTTGGTCCAACAAACTCCCCTGAACCAATGCAGCCAAAACCTCTAAATTATTTACTATCCCACTTATTGTAGGCAAAATGTTGGTCTTTTTCCTTCTTGATCAGTAGAGAGATGACCCATGTAAGCTCCGGCCTGGAAGAAATCTCAGATATTTGTTTGGCAGGTATGAATGGGAACTCTGTTTTGGGGAACTGGACACAGAGTTGTTATCCCATTCATGAGATTTACTTCCCCATAATGAGTCTGTATGACTCTCGAACATAGGCCTCAAGGAGAACAACTTGTTCCTCCTGAGAGAGTTCTTCTACTCCTCCTTCGAAGAAGAACTCTGGACCATAGTACTCTGATAAGTACTTCATGGTCCTGCCATTTTTCAGCTCCACCGTAGTTACCTCCCTATATACAATTCATCAGGATGGTTGCCTTCAAGGAGTAACTGGAGCTCATTCTTCTGGATGTCTTCAAGCTTTTTATATAACAACCCCTTCTTAATCATCTTGTTTTCTACTAAAGCTTGAGGGGTCTTCTTTGCTTGGTGAGCTTTCTTGAATTCATCAATGATTTCCAAAGTGAGACTACAATGGCCAACATGATGGTAGAATCTATTGTTTTTCGTACCTGGCCATTGTATCTGTGTGGAATAGTTCTTTTATGGATTCTAGAACTCACCCTGGGGTCTGGCCATACTCTCACTCTCTCCTTCTGATACTGAAAAGTGTGCCCGAGAGCGTACAGCCTTTGAGTATGCCCTTTCATGGCTTGAATAGATGATGACTGAGGAAATTCCTTGTCAACCATCTTCAACAGTTGCTCATCGTGCTGTTTCTGCTGTTCTTCTTCTTCTATCTTGACTTTGACCATTTCCCTTTGAGAGTCAGTGTGATCATGGGTTGACTTCGGGGTTTTGGTAGCTTTAGAACAGCAGAGAGTGGCAGACTATCATCTTCATCCTCCTCTTCTTCTTCTTCTTCCATCCTCAGCACCCTTCTCCTCCTTCTAGGTGCATCACTGGATGATGGTTGGGTTGGTGAAGGAATTGGTTTTGAAGAATGAAGATGTTTGGATTTTCGCTTAGAGATTGGTTGGGAGATTTAGGGATAGGCTCTGTTTGAGTGGGGAAGGGAAGGTTGATCCAGCATCTTTGTAGTTAGTTTCGCCTTTGTGAGTTTAGCCATCTCTAACCTTTTACCAGCCCCAGCCTCATCAAGGGCTTCCACAATAATCCTTTGTTGAATTGCTCAGACAGACAGATTCTGGTGGCTATAGCCAGAATACTGTCCCTGGTCCACGCGCGAATCTCCATTAACGATCTTCCTAAGTATTTTGCAATAAAGCGGATCATTATTTCAATCTCTCTTTTTCCAGAGCATCATACCCAGCCCATCGGGTCTGAATCTCTTGGACTTCCAACCTTCTGATCTCACTATCCAATGTGGCTGTATCAAACCCCTGCCTGAAGAGTTGTTCAATTATTTTATCCATGGATCGGCTGTGTGTAGTGTCAGCTTCTTTTACCAGCTCCTCCAGGATTTGTCTTCAGCAGTATGATCATCAGCACTTTTCTTTCGCTTGTAGGTGAGCAGAGGTTGCTTTTCTTTCTCCTCCTCTTGGGCTTGCTTCTCTTCCTTCTTTTCCTCTGTTCTTTTCCTCTTCTTTTCTTTCACTGCAGTACTCTCCCCCTTTTTGGATGCATTGGAGGAAGGGGTTTGTACCGCAGAAAGAGTCTTTTGTACAGCAGCATCAATCAAGGGTTGTAAAGTTGAGGAAAGCCTCTCATCAATGGCTTTAGTCACAATATCAATGATTATGGGTGTGATGAGAGGGAGGGAATTTTGAAGTACAACACCTATTTGCTCAGGAGGGTTCTGTTCCTGAGAAATAGGGCCTGAAGCAGAGGCAGGTGGTTGAGGTTGGAGTGGCTCAGTGTTTGGGGAACCTTCAAGTGAAGGTGCCATCTGTGGGTGGGTAGAGGCAGATGGTCTTTCTCCTTGTGAAAGTTGATCAAGTAGGTTTGCAGCCTACTGACTTTCTCTTCAAGGATTGTGTTCTGGTGCAAGAACATCGTAGAAAAAGCCCAGGTCATCATCAGCCGAAGCTGAATCATCTGACCTCCTGCTTAGAGCAGGATTTACATGCGCTGGGTGTAGACCAGTTGGTGCATGTGCCCCTTGTGCTTGGTACTGGGGACTTCCAGCCTCAGGACATTGCCCATCATCAGCTGTTGCCTCTACTGAGGTCTTAGCAATGTTACCAGCCTCATTCTGATCATGTGCTGATTCAGAAGAGGTGGCAGCCTTACTAGATATTCTAAGCTCCTTATCTACACCAGGAGATAGAAGTGGTAAACCCCTGTGCTGTGGGTTCTTAAGTGCACTGTGTTCCTCCCCCTCAATTGTAGAGGTGTTCCCAGTAGTAAGTGGTTTCTAGGGAGGGGGTGAGGAGTGCAGTTGAGTCAGCACTTGTGCAACTATTAAAGTTGGGCTGTGAGGGGCGGTTGTTTGGGGTGAAGGGATAGAAGCAGTGTGCACCTGGGGAGGTTGGTGCTCTTCAATGGCAATCCCCTCAAGTGAGGAAGATCCCAGATATGTAGGTACCCCTTGTGTGGTTGCTGCAGGCTCCTGTTGAGAGGAAGCCTGAGCGGCTATGGCTGGAAGAGTCATTGTATCCACTAGGGGTTTGGACTAGTGGATATATCCTGCGTTTGTGTTGCAGGGGCATCCTCAGGGGACTCAATTCCCTGAGTAGCCGTTTTGGTTTCTTTTTGGTGGGTTTGGTGGGGACTTTTGATTTGGAGGTGGTGGCTGTGGGTTCCAGCTGTGTGGGTTTTCGCAGCTTGGCAGCCATTTTTAGTGTCTGGTCAGAGTTGTGCCGGGAGTATACTTCCGGCAGAACAGCCGTAGCAGGGACTCCCAAGCCAACAAGTCCCTCATCATTAAGCTGGTTTGTAATGATGGCCATTATGAACCGTGGATATAGTATCCAACGGTTGCAGTTAGTTTTTGAGCCATATCCTTGAGCTCCGAAAAATTATTTCTGAAAAGTTTAGCGGTTGTTGCTCAAGAATAGAATACATTACCTGCTGCCATTTTGTCGACATTTGATCCCAAGACGACGTCTTAGGAGCCAAACATACATTCACCATGTGAAAAATTAGGCGTTCAGCGTAAGGAAAGTGTTTCTTCATGATAGTGGAGGCACTGAGATCGCCTTGATATCCATGTTGGGCAAGGATAGATCTGTGGTGCCTTTCGGATATCCAGCAGGAGAACTAGCGTCATTCAGATGAAGAATTTGGCGGATTAGTGCAGGAGTGATGACTACTTCTTTGTTGTTGACGACCGACTGGAGAGATGGTGTGTGTTCTCCCCAGTGGTAATAGTAACGTTCATCAAAAATTGTGAAGGGATTCGGCATGTAGTATGGGATTCAGAAGAAATGTCGTATTGTATTGGGACTGAACCATAAGATGGATAGCAGTATCGAACTTAGCCCAGACAGGCGATTTAGTGAGGTAGGCAACACAGTTGTGTCGCGGTTTAATTTGTATGGACGCCATTAAGAACAGAGAAGTTTTGGAGAGGAACGTTAGGTTTGAAGAGGATGAAGCATTGAAGGATTAGGTCAGGGGTATTTATAGGGTGCGGGTAATAAAACGACTGAAGGATGTGGTGTTAGTCATCAGTAGTTTTAAACGACCGTGACATGGTATTATCCTTTCAGACGTTGAAACAGCTGAAGTCGTGGTGTTAGGCATCAGAAGTTAGAAAACTACTGAAGACCGTGGTTTGACTTCAGATGATGAAACAACTGAAGACATGGTGTTTGGATCAGTAGTTATGAAACTACTGAAGACAGTGGTTTTGTCATCAGCTGTTGTAAACAACTGAAGACTTGGTATTAGTCATCAGTAGTTATAAAAATACTGAAGACATGGTCTTGCTTCAGTTGTTTAGAATGAACAGCAGTAGTACAACGACTGAATAGAAATTTCTCATCAGCTGTTTTCGTCAATTCTTAGCTTTTCAGCTGTTTCATACTGTCCTCAACACATTCATCAGCCTTTTGGTGGATTTCAGTTGTTTCAGGGACATCAGTACTTATCGGTTTATACTGATTTCAGTAGTTGTAACTACATCAGTAGTTTTAACTAACACAGTAGTTTGGAACAGATAAAGTACTTCAGTACTTATGAGGCATTTAGCCTTCAGTAGTTATAAAAACTGCTGAGGATAAAAGAGCTCATCAGTACTTATATGTGACATAGTTACTAATGATCATCAGTACTTATTACTAGATCATCAGTAGTTGTCACTTATTCTAGCTGCAGCATACCAAGCCTTAACCCAGGTTTTGGAAAGTTGAACTATCCAAAGGCTAGTAAAAATGTCTGCAAGCTCATCAGCACTAGGCACAAACTTAGGATCAATCAGACCTTTTTCAAAACAATCCCTTATAAAATGATGTCTGATCTCTATATGTTTGGTCCTAGAGTGCTGGACTGGATTTTTGACAATGCAAAGAGCTAGCACTATCCATTAACAATGGAGTCTTAGTCTCTGTAATGCCATAATCCAAAGTTGGTTTTGAAGCCAGAGTACCTGAGAGGTGCAACATGCAGCAGCAATGTACTCTGCTTCAGCAGTTGATGTAGCAACTGAGGTCTGTTTCTTGCTCTGCCAAGAAATCAAGCAGTTGCCTAGGAATTGACATCCACCAGAAGTTGATTTCCTGGTCAACTTACACCCTGCATAGTCACTGTCAGAAAAAGCAACTAATTTACCAGAATGTCCTGTAGAATACCCTAAACCTAGAGATGGAGTGCCTTGCAGATATCTAAAGATCCTCTTGACTGCAGTCAGATGAGACTTTAGGTGCAGCCTGAAATCTAGCACAAACACATGTAGCAAACATAATATCTGGTCTAGAAGCTGTTAAATACATCAAGGACCCAATCATACATCTGTAAAGTGTTTCATCAACCACTTTACCTTTCTGATCTGTATCCAGTTGTGTGGTGCTGCCATGGGGGTAGAACAAGGCTTACAGTTTTGTAAATCAAACTTTTGCAAAAGACCTTTGTGTATTTGGACTGATGAATGAAAATTCCATCAGCCTTTTGTTTGATTTGCAACCCCAGAAAGAACTGTAATTCTCCCATGGCACTCATTTCAAACTTCTGTTGCATCAACTTTGTAAAGGCATCACACAACTTTAGATCAGAGGATGCAAAAATGATATCTCTACATAAATTTGAACAAGTAGATTATGCTGCCCAGCTTTCTTAATGAATAAAGTCTTATCTATGGAGCCTCTGGTGAAATTATTTTCCAGAAGAAAGTTTGATAATGTCTCATACCAGGCTCTAGGAGCTTGTTTTAACCCATAAAGAGCCTTATCAAGCTTATACACCCAATTAGATGTTTATTGTCCTCAAAGCCTGGAGGTTGACATACATACCTCTTCTTTAATTTTTCCATACAAAAATGCACTTTTGACATCCATTTGAAAAACTTTAAGGTTTTGATAAGCAGCATAAGCTAAAAACAATCGAATTGCTTCCAGTCTGGCTACAGGGGCAAAGGTTTCATCATAATCATTACCTTCTTCTTGTGCAAACCCTGAATAACCAGTCTGGCCTTGTTCTTAACAATAAGCCCATTTTCATATCATTTTGTTCCTAAACACCCATTTAGTGCCTATTGCACACTTACCTGGAGGTAGAGGAACCAGTTCCCACACTTGCTGTTTCTTGAACTGAAGCTCAAGCTGCATGGCATCAACACCCATTCATTGTCCTTTAAAGCAATGTGATAATTCTTTGGCTCTTGCTGACTGATGAAGAGAGCATAGAAGCATAAATTTGACAATTGACTTCTTGTTGATACTCCAGCAGTGATATCACCAATGATTTGAGACATAGGGTGATTCTTCAGATCTTGATACACAATGAGATCTGTGCAAGTGTTTGTAGCAGCAGGCTCAGCAGTAACAGATGGTGATGGTGAATCATTTCCTTGAAACCAATTAGTGGATGGTAATTCAAAGGAAGTTGAATTCGAAGAGATCTCATCAGCATTTGTTGTGGATGGTGCTACTGGAGCTACAGGAACATCAGGTCTAGCTGAATCAGGCAGCTGATCACTAAACCTGAAGAGGTGAGTACTGCAATCATCATCATCATCACAGTACCACCAGGTGGTGAACTGTTGACAGGAGCAACAGCAGGAGTTTGATAAGGAACATATTGCAGTATGTCCAAATCAAATAACTCCACAGGGCTTTGTGGAATCTTGTCCTTTGGAGATTCATTGAACTTAACATGTAGAGTTTCTTCAACCATCTTTGTTCTGCAGTTGAAGACTCTGTATGCCTTGCAAGTAGATGAATAACCAACAAAATACCCTGCATCCACCTTAGGATCAAATTTATGGAGTTGATCCTTTGTGTTGAGAATAAAACACGGACACCCAAATTTTTGAAAAATGAAATTAGAGGAGCCAAATGATGGAGAACTTCATATGGAGTCTTCATCAACCTCTGATTTACTAAAAATCTATTTTGCACATAGCAAGCTGTGTTGACAGCTTCAGCCCAAAAGGTCAGTGGCAAACCTGAGTCAGCCAGCATGGACCTTGCAGCTTCAATGAGGGTCCTGTTCTTTCTCTCCACTACTCCATTTTGTTCTGGAGTCCTTGGATGCTAAACTGCCTTTTGATCCCCTTTGAAAGATAGAAGTCATCGAGTGTATGATTTCTGATTCAGTCCCATTGTCACTCCTAATACACTTGACTGGAAGAGAATACTGCTTCTCAATATACAACACACAGTGAATAATCTTCTGAGCACCTCATCCTTTGAATGTAGAAAGAAAGTCCACACAAATCTGGAGTAATCATCCACAATTACCAGACAGTATTTCTTCTTTGCCATGCTCATTACTCTCACAGGACCAAATAGATCCATATGCAGTAATTGCAAGCAGGCAGTGACTTAGGCACTTCAATAGGAGGGAACGAGACTTTGTGTTGTTTTCCTTTTAAACAAGCAGTGCAGGTTTCATCACAGTGAAACTCCTTTATTGGTAAGCCTCTGACTAAACTATTGTGGGTAAGCTGATTTATGTTTTTGAGATTAACATGACCAAGCCTTCTGTGCCACAGTTTAGATTCTTGAGAAGAGGCTTTGGAAAATAGGCAAGGATTGCCTTTGAGATCTATTTTCTTAGAAAGATCTAAGGCATGCACTCTTCCTGTCCTGTTGGCTCTCAGGAGAGTGTGATCATCCAACACCTTGTCAATCAAGTGCAAAACTTTGGATGACAGAATCCTACAGTTTTGACTGGTGAAAAGAGCAACATGGCCTTTATCACACATTTGACTGACACTCAAGAGATTGTACTGAGATTTTCCACATGATTAACATCATCAAATTTGATTTCTCCATTGGAGACAAAGCCCTTACCAATGATGTAACCCCTAGCATCATTGCCAAAAGAAACAAATCCCTTCTTTCCTTGAGAGTAGTCATGAAGAAGAGAGCTGTTCCAGTCATGTGCATAGGTCCCCCACTGTCTACATACCAGATGCTACTTTGGCATGTTGAAGACCCTGCATTAATAAACAATCAGTTAGTTTTGGAGACCCAAACCTTTTGGGTATTGGGCCTGGTCTCATCAATAGATGGTAAACTAACAGGTTTATTTGAAACAACAGCCTGAGAGGAAGAAGATGGTGTAGAAGAGGAGTCCTTTGGCTTGGACCTCCTTTTCTGTGGTTTCAACATAGGAGCATCTAGTTGGTTAACTCTACCCACAGATGTTGAACCATCATAACCAGCTGTGTCTGATTTTGTGATAAAGCTTTCAGCTCATCAGACACATTGCCAGTGGAGTTTGATATTCCTATGTTGCCCCTTCTTCTTCTGAGCATTCTCAGCTGTCATATGTTTTAACCCCTTCCTTTTTGGATTTCTTTGAGGACTAAGGGTTACAGATTTGATGTTGCTGATACAAATGTGGTCTCAAACTCATTTTCATTTTTACCATTTTCTCATTAATTTCTTCTTTTTTTGAGTTTGGAACCTCTTTTGTACCAACAATCATCTGTAAGATGATTGAACAAACCACATACTTCACATGGTTTCTTCTTCATCTTAGGCTGATCATCAACTAAAGAGGGTGAAGCAACTGAAGACTTGTTCTCAATGCTTTGGAAGCATTGTTTGCTTTCTTGACTGCCTCTTTAGTAGACTTCAAACTCTTTCTACTGGAGTTTTCTTCTCTTCAGTACTGACAGCAGTTGAAGTTTGAACTTCAGGAGTTAAATCCTGCTCTCTAGTTGACAGGATCAGTGATCACAAGTTTGATGTATCAGAATACAAAGCAGCGGAATACAAACAGAATTAGACAAACTGTAGCAAGCAATCGATACTGGTAAGCATTAAGATCGCATACGGTTATAGGAAGAGAATATGTATTTCTGATTTCTAGGAAGTGTTATAGATGTAGATATTTCTAATCAAATCAATCATTCATTCATTCATTCATCATTCGTCATTGATTACAATAGGTTGTCACTCCTTATATAGAGTGCACAGTCAATGCTGTTATCACGGAAAGTGACAACTGGCAGATCCAAACAAAAATAACTAATTCTTAACAAACTACTGAAATGTTCACAACTACTGAGAACATATCAGCATGTTAAGTACAAAATATAAAACTACTGAAACTACAACGACTGAAGAACAAGCTCTTCAGTCGTTTTACAAACTACTGAAACATAGAAAATAAAACTACTAATATCACAACTACTGAAGAAGTACCCTTCAGCAGTTGTGACAAACTACTGAGGCTTCAGTACTTGATCTCAGACTTTGACCTTCAGGTGTTTCATCAGCTGATGACTTCAGTAGATATCATCAGCTGATGTCTTCAGTCTTTGTCTTCAGACTTTGTACATCAGTTGTTGATCTTCAGTACTTGTGAACTCTTCAGCTGTTGTACTTCAGTACTTGGTCTTTCAGCTTCAGCACTTGTGTTCTTCAGCTGTTGTACTTCAGCACTTTGGTTCTTCAGCTGTTAAGGTCTTCAGCACTTGATCTTCAGCTGTTGTAGTCTTCAGCACTTGTCAAACTACTGATGAGGCTTTCAGCAGTTGTTGTGATACCATGTGGGACTTAGAGGTTTTCTGATCTTGGCTCATTGGTTCTTTTGGTCCAACAAACTCCCCCTGAACCAATGCAGCCAAAACCTCTAACTTATTTTTCTCCCACTTATTGATGGCAAAATGTTGTCTTTTTCCTTCTTGATCAGTAGAGAAGATGACCCATGTAAGCTCCGGCCTGGGAAGAAATCTCAAATATTGTTTGGCAGAGTATGAATGGGAACTCTGTTTTGGGGAACTGGACACAGAGTTGTTATCCCATTCATGAGATTTACTTCCCCATAATGAGTCTGTATGACTCACGAACATATGCCTCAAGGAGAACAACTTGTTCCTCCTGAGAGAGTTCTTCTGCTCCTCCTTCGAAGAAGAACTCTGGACCATAGTACTCTGATAAGTACTTCATGGTCCTGCCTTTTTCAGCTCCACCGTAGTTACCTCCCTATATACAAATTCATCAGGATGGTTGCCTTCAAGGAGTAACTGGAGCTCATTCTTTTGATGTCTTCAAGCTTTTATATAACAACCCCTTCTTAATCATCTTGTTTTTTCTAGTAAGGCTTGAGGTGTCTTCTTTGCTTCGTGAGCTTTCTTGAATTCATCAATGATTTCCCAAGGTGAGACTACAACGGCCAACATGATGGTAGACTCTATGTTTTTCGTAGTTGGCCATTGTATCTGTGTGGGAATAGTTCTTTTATGGATTCTAGAACTCACCCTGGGGTCTGGCCATACTCTCACTCTCTCCTTCTGATACTAAAGGTGTGCCTGAGAGTGTACAGCCTTTGAGCATGCCCTTTCATGGCTTGAATAGATGATGACTGAGGAAATTCCTTGTCACCCTCTTCAACAGTTGCTCATCGTGCTGTTTCTGCTGTTCTTCTTCTTCTATCTTGACTCTGACCATTCCCTTTGAGAGTCAGGTGTGATCATGGATTGACTTCGGGGTTTTGGTAGCTTCAGAACAGCAGAGAGTGGCAGACTATCATCTTCATCCTCTTCTTCTTCTTCTTCTTCCATCCTCAGCACCCTTCTCCTCCTTCTGGGTACATCACTGGATGATGTTGGGTTGGTGAAGGAATTGGTTTTGAAGAATGAGGATGTTTGGATTTTGGCTTAGAGGTTGGTTGGGAGATTTGAGGGATAAGATCTGTTTGAGTGGGTGGAAGGGAAGTTGAATCTAGCATCCTGTAGTTAGTTTCGCCTTTGTGAGTTTAGCCATCTCTAACCTTTTACCACAGCCCAGCCTCATCAAGGGCTTCCACAATAATCCCTTTGTTGAATTGCTCAGACAGATAGATTCTGGTGGCTATAGCCAGAATGCTGTCCCTGGTCCATGCGCGGATCTCCATTAATGATCTTCCCAAGTATTTTGCAATAAAGCGGATCATTATTTCCAACCTCCTTTCTCAAGAGCATCATACCCTGCCCATCGGTTTGTATCTCTTGTACTTCTAACCTTCTGATCTCACTATCCAGTGTGGCTGTGTCAAACCCCTGCTTGAAGAGTTGTTCAATTATTTTATCCATGAGTGGCTGTGTGTGGTGTCAGCTTCTTTGACCAGCTCCTCCAAGGATTTGTCTTCAGCAGTGTGATCATCAGCACTTCTCTTTCGCTTGTAAGTGAGCAGAGGTTGCTTTTCTTTTTCCTCCTCTTGGGCTTGCATCACATCCTTTTCCTCGGATCTTCCTCTTCCTTTCTTTCACTGCAGTACTCTCCCCCTTTTTGGTTGCATTGGAGGAAGGGGTTTGTACCGCAGAAAGAGTCTTGTGGATAGCACATCAACCAAGGGCTATAATGTGGAGGAAAGCCTCTCATCAATGGCTTTGATCACTATATCAGTGATTATGGGTTGATGAGAGGAAGGGAATTTTGGAGTGCAGCACCTATTTGCTCAGGAGGGTTCTGGTCCTGAGAAGTAGGGCCTGAAGCAGAGGCAGGTGGTTGATTTTGGGGTGGCTCGGTGTTTGGGAAACCTTCAAGGGAAGGTGCCATCTGTGGGTGGATTATGGTGGCAGATGGACTTGCATCCTGAGACATCTTGGCCAGCAGCTCTTTGAGTCTGCTAACCTCATCCTCTAGAATGGTGTTTTGAGCGACTACATCATAGAAGAAGCTCAGGTCATCATCAGTTGATACTGAATCACCTGACCTCCTGCTTAGAGCAGGATTTACATGCACTGGGTGTAGACCAGTTGGTGCATGTGCCCCTTGTCTTGGTACTGGGGACTTCCAGCCTCAGGACAATGTCCATCATCAGCTGTTGCCTCTAGGGAGGTCTTAGCAATGTTACCAGCCTCACTCTGGTCATGTGCTGAGTCAGAGGAGGTGGCAGCCTCACTAGATATTCTAAGCTCCTTGTCTACACCAGGAGATAGAATTGGGAAACCCCTGTGCTGTGGTTTTTCTCAGGTGCACTGTGTTCCTCCCCCTCAATGTAGAGGTATTCCCAGTGTAAGTGTTTTCTGGGGAGGGGGTGAGGAGTGCAATTGAGTCAGCACTTGTGCAACTATTAAAGTTGGGCTGTGAGGGGCGGTTTGTGTGGGGTGAGGGGATAGAAGCAGTGTGCACCTGGGGTGGATGGTGCTCTTCAATGGCAATCTCCTCAAGTGAGTAAGATCCCAGATTAGTATGTGCCCCTTGGGAAGTTGCTGCAGGCTCCGTTGAGAGGAAGCCTGAGCGGCTGTGGCTGGAGGAGTCATTGTATCCACTAGGGGGTTTGGACTAGTGGATATATCCTGCATTTGTGTTGCAGGGGCATCCTCAAGGGACTCAATTCCCTGAGTAGCCATTTTGGGTTCCTTTTGGTGGGTTTGGTGGGGACATTGGATTTGGAGGTGGTGGCTGTGGGTTCCAGCTGTGTGGGTTTTCGCAGCTTGGCAGCCATTTTGAGTGTCCGGTCAGAGTTGTGCCGGAGTATACTTCTGGCAGAACAGCCGTAGCAGGGACTCCAAGCCAACAAGTCCCTCAGCATTAAGCTGGTCTGTAATAATGGCCATTATGAACCGTGGAAAAGTATCCAACGGTTGGCAGTTAGTTTTTGAGCCATATCTTTGAGCTCTGAAAATATTAATTCTGAAAGTTTAGTGGTTGTTGCTCAAGGATAGAATACATTACCTGCTGCCATTTGGTGGACATTTGATCCCAAGACGACGTCTTAGGGGCCAAACATACATTGACCATGTGAAAAATCAGGCGCTCAGCGTCATTAAAGTGTTTCTTCATGATGGTGGTGGCACTGAGATCGCCTTGATATCCATGCTGAGCAAAAGATAGATCTATGGTGCCCTTCGGATATCCAGCAGGAAGTAGCATCACTCAGTTGAAGAATTTCACGGATTGTTGCCGGAGTAATGACTACTTCTTTGTTGTTGACGACTGACCGGAGGGATGGTGTTTTGCTCTCCTCAGTTGTAACAGTAACGTTCATCCAAAATTGGTTCAAGGATTCGGCATGTAAGACGGGTTCAGAAGGAATGCCTTGTTGTATTGGGACTGAACCATAAATCGATAGCAGTATCGAACTTAGTCCCATCGGCGATTTGTGAGGTAGGCAACACAGTTGTGTCGCGGTTTAATTTGCATAGACGCCATGGAGAAGAAGGAAGTTTTGGAGAGGAACGTTAGGTTTGAAGAAGATGAAGCAATGAGAGCTAAGGTTAGGATATATATAGGGTACGGGTAGGGAAACGACTGAAGGATGTGGTGTTAGTCATCAGTAGTTTTAAACGACCGTTGACATGGTATTATCCTTTCAGACGTTGAAACAGCTGAAGTCGTGGTGTTAGGCATCA
The DNA here is from genome assembly GCA_025506515.1 of Flaveria trinervia. Lineage (NCBI taxonomy): Eukaryota > Viridiplantae > Streptophyta > Magnoliopsida > Asterales > Asteraceae > Flaveria > Flaveria trinervia. The sequence goes on along the minus strand of CM046455.1, from coordinate 25,003,023 downwards.
GTAGTTTAGAAACTACTGAAGACCGTGGTTTTGACTTCAGATGATTGAACAACTGAGGACATGGTGTTTGTCATCAGTAGTTATGAAACTACTGAAGACAGTGGTTTTGTCATCAGCTGTTGTAAACAACTGAAGACTTGGTATTAGTCATCAGTAGTTATAAAACTACTGAAGACTTGGTTTTGCTTCAGTTGTTTAGAATGAAACAGCATTGTACAAACAAACGACTGAAGAGAAAGTTCTCTTCAGCTGTTTTCGTCAATTCTTAGCTTTTCAGCTGTTTCAAACTGTCCTCAACACATTCATCATTCTTTATGGCTGATTTCAGTTGTTTCATAGACATCAGTACTTATCTGTTTTTACTGATTGCAGTAGTTGTAACTGCATCAGTAGTTGTAACTACATCAGTAGTTTAGAACAGATGAAGTACTTCAGTACTTGTGAGACATTTAGCCTTCAGTAGTTGTAAAAAACTACTGAGGTTTAAAAGAACTCACCAGTACATATATGTGACATAGGTACTCATGATCATCAGTATAATTACTGAGATCATCAGTATTGTCACTTATTCTAGCTGCAGTATACCAAGCCTTAACACCAGGTTTTGGAAGTTGAACTATCCAAAGGCTTAGTAAAAATGTCTGCAAGCTCATCAGCACTGGGCACAACCTTAGGATCAATCAGACCTTTTTCAAAACATCCCTTATAAAATGATGTCTGATCTCTATATGTTTGGTCCGAGTGCTGGACTGGATTTTTGACAATGCAAAGAGCTGAAGCACTATCCATTAACAATGGAGTCTTAGTCTCTGTAATGCCATAATCCAAAAGTTGTTTTGAAGCCAGAGTACCTGAGATGTACAGCTTGCAGCAGCAATGTACTCTGCTTCAGCAGTGGATGTAGCACTGAGGTCTGTTTCTTGCTCTGCCAAGAAATCAAGCATTGCCTAGGAATTGACATCCACCAGAAGTTGATTTCCTGGTCCACTTACACCCTGCATAGTCACTGTCAGAAAAAGCAACTCTTTACCACAGAATGTCTGGTAGAATACCATAAACCTAGAGATGGAGTGCCTTGCAGATATCTAAAGATCCTCTTGACTGCAATCAGATAGACTCTTTAGGTGCAGCCTGAAATCTAGCACAAACACATGTAGCAACATAATATCTGGTCTAGAAGCTGTTAAATACATCAAGGACCCAATCATACATCTGTAAAGTGTTTCATCATCACCCACTTTACCTTTCTGATCCGGTCCAGTTGTGTGGTGCTGCACATGGGAGTAGAACAGGGCTTACAGTTTTGTAAATCAAACTTTTGCAAAAGATCTTTTGTATATTTGGACTGATGAATAAAAATTCCATCAGCCTTTTGTTTGATTTGCAACCCCAGAAAGAACTGTAATTCTCCCATGGCACTCATTTCAAACTTCTGTTGCATCAACTTTGTAAAGGCATCCCACAACTTTGGATCAGAGGATGCAAAAATTATATCATCTACATAAATTTGAACAAGTAGATATGCTGCCCAGCTTTCTTAATGAATAAAGTCTTGTCTATGGAGCCTCTAGTGAAATTGTTTCTAGAAGAAAGTTTGATAATGTCTCATACCAGGCTCTGGAGCTTGTTTTAACCCATAAAGACCTTTATCAAGCTTATACACCCAGTTAGGATGTTTTTTGTCCTCAAAGCCTGGAGGTTGACATACATAAACCTCTTCTTTAAACTTTACATAAAAAAATGCACTTTTGACATCCATTTGAAAGACTTTAAGGTTTTGATAAGCAGCATAAGCTAAAAACAATCGAATGCTTCCAGTCTGGCTACAGGGGCCAAGGTTTCATCATAATCATACCTTCTTCTTGTGCAAACCCCTGAACAACCATCTGGCCTTGTTCTTAACAATAAGCCCATTTTCATCAGTTTTGTTCCTAAACACCCATTTAGTGCCTATTGCACACTTACCTGGAGGTAGAGGAACCAGTTCCACACACTTGCTGTTTCTTGAACTGAAGAAGCTCAAGCTGCTGGCATCAACCCATCCATTGTCCTTTAAAGCAATGTGATAATTCTTTGGCTCTTGCTGACTGATGAGAGCATAGAAGCAGAAATTTGACAATTGACTTCTTGTGATACTCCAGCAGTGATATCACCAATGATTTGAGACATAGGGTATTCTTCAGATCTTGATACACAATGAGATCTGTGCAAGTGTTTGTAGCTGGTTCAGCAGCAACAGATGGTGATGGTGAATCATTTCCTTGAAACCAATCAGTGGATGTAATTCAAAGGAAGTTGAATTCGAAGAAATCTCATCAGCATTTGTTGTGGATGGTGCTACTGGCGCTACAGGAACATCAGGTCTAGCTGAGTCAGGCAGCTGATCACTAACCTGAAGAGGTGAGTACTGCAATCATCATCATCATCAGCAGTACCACCAGGTGGTGAACTGTTGACAGGAGCAACAGCAGGAGTTTGATATGGAACATATTGCAGTATGTCCAATCAAATAACTCCACAGGACTTTGTGGAATCTTGTCCTTTGGAGATTCATTAAACTTAACATGTAGAGTTTCTTCAACTATCTTTGTTCTGCAGTTGAAGACTCTGTATGCCTTGCAAGTAGATGAATACCCAACAAAGTATCCTGCATCCACCTTAGGATCGAATTTGTGGAGTTGATCCTTTGTGTTGAGAATAAAACAGGGACCCCAAATGCTTTGAAAAATGAAATCAGAGGAGCCAAATGATGGAGAACTTCATATGAGTCTTCATCAACCTCTGATTTACTAGAACTCTATTTTGCACATACAAAGCTGTGTTGACAGCTTCGGCCCAAAGGTCAATGGCAAACCTGAGTCAGCCAGCATGGACCTTGCAGCTTCAATGAGGGTCCTGTTCTTTCTCTCCACTACTCCATTTTGTTTTGGAGTCCTTGGAATGCTGAACTGCCTTTTGATTCCTTTGAAAGATAGAAGTCATCAAGTGTATTATTTTCTGAACTCAGTTCCATTATCACTCCTAATACACTTGACTGGAAGGGAATACTGCTTCCAATGTACAGCACAAAATGGATAATCTTCTGAGCAGCCTCATCCTTTGAATGTAGAAAGAAAGTCAATACAAATCTGGAGTAATCATCCACAATTACCAGACAATATTTCTCTTTTGCCATGCTCATTACTCTCACAGGACCAAATAGATCCATATGCAGTAATTGCAAGCAGGCAGTGGACTTGGACACTTCAATAGGAGGGAATGAGACTTTGTGCTGCTTTCCTTTTAAACAAGCATGCAGGTTTCATCACAGTGGAACTCCTTTTTGGTAAGCCTCTGACAAACTATTGTGGCTAAGCGATTCATGTTTTTGAGATTAACATGACCCAGCCTCCTGTGCCACAGTTTAGATTCTTGAGAAGAGCTTTGGAAAATGGCAAGGATTGCCTTTGAGGTCTATCTTCTTAGAGAGATCTAAGGCATACACTCTTCCTGTCCTGTTGGCTTTCAGGAGAGTGTGATCATCCAACACCTTGTCAATCAAGTGCAAAACTTTGGATGACAAATCCTACAGTTTTGACTTGTGAAAAGGGCAACATGGCCTTTATCACACATTTGACTGACACTCAAGAGGTTGTACTTGAGATTTTCCACATGATTAACATCATCAAATTTGATTTCTCCATTGGAGACAAAGCCCTTACCGATGATGTAAACCCCTAGCATCATTGCCAAAAGAGACAAATCCCTTCTTCCTTGAGAGTAGTCATGAAGAGAGAGATGTTCCCAGTCATGTGCATAGATCCCCCACTGTCTACATACCAGATGCTACTTTGGCATGTGAAGAACCCTGCAATAATAAACAATCATTTAGTTTTAGAGACCCAAACCTTTTTGGTTTTGGGCCTGGTCTCATCAATAGATTGGTAAACTAACAGTGTTTATTTGTAACAACAGCCTGAGAAGAAGAAGATGGTGTAGAAGAGGAGTCCTTTGGCTTAGACCTCCTTTTATGTGGTTTCAACATAGGAGAATCTCTGTGGTTAACTCTACCCAACAGATGTTTACCATCATCACCAGCTGTGTCTGATTTTGTGATAAAGCTTTCAGCTCATCAGACACATTACTAGTGGAGTTAGATAAGGTCCTATGTTGCACCTTCTTCTTTTGAGCATCCTCAGCTGTCACCTGTTTAACTCCTTCCTTTTTGGATTTCTTTAAGGACTTAAGGGTTACAGGATTTGATGTTGCTGATACAAATGTGGTCTCAAACTCAGTTTTCATTTTTTACCATTTTCTCATTAATTTCTTCTTTTTGTTTGAGTTTGGAACTCTTTTGTACCAACAATCATCTGTAAGATGATTGAACAAACCACATACTTCACATGGTTTCTTCTTCATCTTAGGTGATCATCAACTAAAGATGGTGAAGCAACAGAAGACGTGTTCTTCAATGCTTTGGAAGCATTGGTTGCTTTCTTGACTACCTCTTTAGTAGTCTTCAAACTCTTTCTACTGCCAGTTTTCTTCTCTTCAGTACTGACAGCAGTTGAAGTTTGAACTTCAGATGTTAAATCCTGCTCTCCAGTCCTTTCAGGACCTTCAAGATTAACTCCTGAGTTGATCAACTTATTGATCATGTGAATGTCAGCATTTGGACCATCAACATCAGCTGATAGGTTCAAAGAGGGCTTGATGCTGACTGCTACTTCTGATTGTGCTGTATCAGAAGGTAGATCACATGATGTGATGGATTGGTTATCACTCTCACCACCATCTTTACCTCTGCTCTTGGGGTAAAATCTGTAGGTGGAGCAGTGTGATTGTAGCCAATTCCAAACTTCACATTTGAAGCAGATTGCTTACTAGAAGCATTTCAAAACCTTTGCATGATTGTACCCATCTATCACACTCGACCTGGTTAACTGCAAGGGTTTCTTTGAGATCTTTGTACTTTTCTAGAAGTACATCTTCTCTAGCCTTATCATCAATTATTTGGCAATGCAGTTTTTAAACCACATCTTTTTATCTTTGAGCACAAACTCAAACTCAGCTTTTTGGAAATTATTTGTTCTAGCTCAATGTTCTTATTAATTAAGCTACATTTGCTTCTCTAATGGAGGCAAATGCTGCTATGCATGTTTCAGAACATATTTTGGCTTTTGCCTCATAGGATACCTGTGATACCTGAGTGTAGAGGCATTGAAGATGAAGTATCAGCAGACTCCAAAGCCATAAGAGCTAGATTCCCAAAGGGACTGTCACCACCATGTTGACCAGCACCAGAGAACAGTTGATCATGACCAGACAAGTCTGGTAAACTGCTCCAGTCAACAACTCCTGGGGTGAAGAAGCTGTGTTGTTAAGATTGAGGTTGTTGATGAGATAGGGAAGGCTGAGGTCTGTAATGCATGAGGTTGTGGTGTCATAGGAACTTGAACTTGATTTGACTGTGGCATGTAATAACAAGGGTACTGATATGCATTTGACCCTGAGGAACAAAATATGCCGGAGATTGTTGTTGAGGATGATGACTAGAGGTGACAGGATGTTGCCCTCTGTGTTGTTGACTATTGCCAGGAAACGTCCAAAGGGTGCAGTAGAGTTAGATCCAGTTGATCTACACTCTCTTGCAAAGTGTCCAAGCCGTTGGCATTTGTTGACACCTCAACTTGCTCTTGTCAAAACCAACTTTGGTTTTGCCAGAGAGTCCTGGGAATTTTCTTCCAGTTCTTTTGTAGAACTTCTGAGATCTGATATTTATCAAGGCCATTTGGCTCAAAATATCCATCTCTTCTAAGTCATCATCAGCAATCCCCTTGAGATCATCCATGATGAAACATAGATTGTCATTATTACACCCAGTAAACTGACCATCAACACTTACAAATGCAGAATCAGAAGTGCTTGAAGAGAAATTAATATGCTCATCATACTGGCATTCAGATGAAACATATTCTGACTCATGACCCCCAAGCAGTGTTGCCTTGTATAAGTCTTCAGTGAGCTTTCCGGATGAAGACAGCTTTCTGTTCTGTTCTATCTCTCTCTCAAAAGTGAGCAATTTCCCATGGAGTTGGGTGAGAGATAGTTTGTCCAAACTTGCACTGGAGCGTAGGACAATAGTATAATGTGTCCCATCCTCAGGCAGTGATCTGAGAAATCTGTTATTCATCTGAATATTGGTGTATTCAAGTTTGACCATTTTTAGTTCAGAGATCAAACAAGAAAACCGCTCATATTGTTGAGTCAGTGTCTCACCCTTTCTATGAGAGAATGTCTCATATTGTTGGGCAAGAATTTCTCTATTATTGCCAAGACCTCATCTATTCCTCCAATTGTTCTTTCCAAGCAATCCAGAGGTCATGGGCAGTTTCATGATGCATAGCCCAGAATAGATTTCATGGGCATGCCATGGCCAGAATTCCATGGGCTTTTGCATCAATCTCAAGCAATTTCTTATCCTCATCTGAGTATTGCTCCCTCCTCTTCGAACCATTTGATTGGGTTCCGGGTTATTCACCATAGCTTGTGTGGACCATGTACCACTGATGTCCAACACCCTGCGCTATTAACAGGCAGGTGATGGAGCATACGTCTTTGCCATATGTTTAACTCATTCCTAACCAGCATTGGTGGCTTGGTTGAGGAACCAGTATTGTGAGGATCATTGGAGGGAGTAGTCATTTTCAGTTCAAAACAATTTAGTGTCAAGCTTTTAAAAGTTTTAGACAGACCACCACAAACTCAATGAACCAAGAAAAGATCTCAGGATGAATGAGCAGAAATACAGAAAATTCAATCTCTATAACCGTTTCTTGCAAAAACAAAGGCTAATTCCATCAAACTTAGATCTGAATAGCAGTTTCAATGATCAATTATTAGATCGATCAATGATTAACCTGCTCTGATACCATTTGACAGGATCAGTGATCACAAGTTTTATGTATCAGAATACAAAGCAGCGGAATACAAACTAGAATTAGACAACTGTAGCAAGCAATCGATACTGGTAAGCATTAAGATCGCATACGGTTATAGGAAGAGAATATGTATTTCTGATTTCTAGGAATGTTTATAGATGTAGAATATTTCTAATCAAATCAATCATTCATTCCATCATTCACTCATTCGTCATTGATTACAATAGGTGTCACTCCTTATATAGAGTGCAACAGTCACTGCTGTTATCACGAGTGACAACTGCGGCAGATCCAATACAAAAATAACTAATTCTTAACAAACTACTGAAATGTTCACAACTACTGAGAACATATCAGCATGTTAAGTACAAAATATAAAACTACTGAAACTACAACGACTGAAGAACAAGCTCTTCAGTCGTTTTACAAAACTACTGAAATAGAAAATAAAACTACTGATATCACAACTACTGAAGAAGTACTCTTCAGCAGTTGTGACAAACTACTGAGGCTTCAGTACTTGATCTTCAGACTTTGACCTTCAGGTGTTTCATCAGCTGATGACTTCGTAGATATCATCAGCTGATGTCTTCAGTCTTTGTCTTCAGACTTTGTACATCAGTTGTTGATCTTCATACTTGTGAACTCTTCAGCTGTTGTACTTCAGTACTTTGGTCTTTCAGCTTCAGCACTGTGTTCTTCAGCTGTTGTACTTCAGCACTTTGGTTCTTCAGCTGTTAAGGTCTTCAGCACTTGATCTTCAGCTGTTGTAGTCTTCAGCACTTGTCAAACTACTGATGAGGCTTTCAGCAGTTGTTGTGATACCATGTGGGACTTAGAGGTTTTCTGATCTTGGCTCATGGTTCTTTTGGTCCAACACTAGTCCCTTCAGGACCTTCAGATTTAACTCCTGAGTTGATCAACTCATTAATCATGTGAGTGTCAGCATTTGAACCATCAACATCAGCCGATAGTTCAAGAGGGCTTGATGCTGACTGCTACTTCTGATTGTGCTGTATCAGAATGAGGTCACATGATGTGATGGATGGTTATCTCTCCACCCTCAGATTCTCTTCTGCTCTGGAGTAAAACTGTAGGTGGAGCAGTGGTGATTGTAACCAATGCCAAACTTCACATTGGAAGCATTGCTTACTAAGAAGCATTTCAAACCTTTGCATGATTGTACCCATCTATCCACTCTACCTGGGTAACTGCAAGGGTTTCTTTGAGATCTTTGTACTTCTCTAGAAGTACCTCTTCTCTAGCCTTATCATCAATTATTTGGCATTTCAGTTTGTACATCTCATCATTTTTATCTTTAAGTACAGACTCAAATTCAGCTTTGTTTTTGGAAATTATTTGTTCTAGCTCAATGTTCTTATTAATTAAAGCTACATTTGCTTCTCTAATGGAAGCAAATGCTGCTATGCATGGTTCAGAACATAATTTGGCTTTTGCCTCAGAGGATACCTGTGATACCTTAGGTGTAGAGGCATTAGAAAATGAAGTATCAGCAGACTCCAAAGCCATAAGAGCTAGATTCCCAAAAGGACTGTCACCACCATGTTGACAGCACCTGAGAACAGTTGGTCATGACCATACATGTCATCTGGTAAACTGCTCCAGTAAACAACTCCTGGGGGAAGAAGCTGTGTTGTTGAGGTTGAGTTTGTTGATGAGATTGGGATGGCTGAGGTTCTGGTAGTGCATGAGGTTGTGGTGCCATGGGAACTTGAACTTGATTTGACTGTGGCATGTAATAACAAGGGTACGGATAATGCATTTGACCCTGAGGAACAAAATATGCCAGAGATTGTTGTTGAGGATGATGACTAGAAGTGACAGGATGTTGCCCTCTGTGTTGTTGACTATTGCCAGGAAAAGTCACAAAGGGTGCAGTGGAGTTAGATCCAGTTGATCTACACTCTCTTGCAAAGTGTCCAAGCCTTTGGCATTTGTGACACCTCAACTTGCTCTTGTCAAAACCAACTTTGGTTTTGCCAGAGAGTCCTAGGAATTTTCTTCCAGTTCTTTTATAGAACTTCTGAGATCTGATATTTATCAGGGCCATTTGGCTCAAAATATCCATCTCTTCTAAGTCGTCATCAGCAATCCCCTTGAGATCATCCATAATGAAGCATAAATTGTCATTATTACTCCCAGTAAACTGACCACCAACACTCACAAATGCAGAATCAGAAGTACTTGAAGAGAAGTTAATATGCTCATCATACTGGCATTCAGATGAAGCATATTCTGACTCATGACCCACCAAGGCAGTGTTGCCTGGTACAAAGTCTTCAGTGAGCTTTCCAGATGAAGACAACTTTCTCTTCTGTTCTATCTCTCTCTCAAACGTGAGCAGTTTCCCATGGAGCTGGGTGAGAGATAGTTTGTCCAAACTTGCACTGGAGCGTAGGACAATAGTATATGTGTCCCATCTCTCAGGCAGTGATCTGAGAAATCTGTTATTCATCTGGATATTTGTGTACTCAAGTTTGACCATTTTTAATTCAGAGATCAAACAAGAGAACCGCTCATATTGTTAAGTCAGTGTCTCACCCTTTCTATGAGAAAATGTCTCATATTGTTGGGCGAGGATTTCTCTATTATTTGCCAAGACCTCATCTGTCCCTCCAAATTGTTCTTTCAAGGCATTCCAGAGGTCATGGTCAGTTTCATGATGCATTAGCCCAGAATAGATTTCATTTGGCAGTGCCATGGCCAGAATTCCATGGGCTTTTGCATCAATTTCAAGCAACTTCTTATCCTCATCTGAGTATTGCTCCCTCCTCTTCGGAACCATTTGATTGGTTTCTGGGTTATTCACCATAGGCTTGTGTGGACCATGTACCACTGATGTTCAACAACCTGCGCTGTTAACAGACAGGTGATGGAGCATTCGTCTTTGCCATATGTTATACTCATTCCTAACCAGCATTGGTGGCTTGGTTGAGGAACCAGTATTGTGAGGATCATTGGAGGGTGTAGTCATTTTCAGTTCAGAAACAATTTAATTCAAGCTTTTAAAAGTTTTACACAGACCACAACAAACTCAATGAAAACCAAGAAAAGATCTCAGGATGAATGACCAGAAATACAGAAAATTCAATCTCTATAACCGTTTCTTGCAAAAACAAAAGCTAATTCAATCAAACTTAGATCTTGAATAGCAGTTTCAATGATCAATTATTAGATCGATCAATGATTAACCTGCTCTGATACCATTTGACAGGATCAGCGATCACAAGTTTGATGTATTAGAGTTCAAAGCAGCGGAATACGAACAGGAATTAGACAAATTGTAGCAAGTAATCGATACTTGTATGCATTAAGAGCACATACGGTTATAGTGAGAGAATATATATTTCTGATTCAAGGAATGTTTATAGATATAGAATATTTCTAATCAAATCATTCATATCATTCCCGTCATTCACATTATTACAATAGGTTGTCACTCCTTATATAGAGTGCAACAATCACTACTGTTATCACGGAAAGTGACAACTGGCAGATCTAATACAAAAATAACTAACTCTTAACAAACTACTGAAATGTTCACAACTACTGAGAACATATCATAGTGTTAAGTACAGAATATAAAACTACTGATTAGAAACTACTGAAACTACAACGACCGAAGAACAAGCTCTTCAGTCGTTTTACAAAACTACTGAAACATAAAACTACTGAAACTAGAAATATAAAACTACTGATATCACAACTACTGAAGAAGTACTCTTCAGCAGTTGTGACAAACTACTGACGCTTCAGTACTTGATCTTCAGACTTTGACCTTCAGATGTTTCATTTGCTGATGACTTCAGTAGATATCATCAGCTGATGTCTTCAGTCTTTGTCTTCAGACTTTGTACATCAGTTGTTGATCTTCAGCACTTGTAAACTCTTCAGCTGTTGTACTTCAGTACTTTGGTCTTTCAGCTTCAGCACTTGTGTTCTTCAGCTGTTGTACTTCAGCACTTGTGTTCTTCAGCTGTTGTACTTCAGCACTTTAGTTCTTCAGCTGTGAAGTCTTCAGCACTTGATCTTCAGCTGTTGAAGTCTTCAGCACTTGTCAAACTGCTGATGAGGCTTTCAGCAGTTGTTGTGATACCATGTGGGACTTAGAGGTTTTCTGATCTTGGCTCATTGGTTCTTTTGGTCCAACATTGATAAAGACCATACAGAGCTTTGTCAAGCTTGTAAACTCTATGAGGGAAATATGGATCTTCAAAGCCAGGTGGTTGACTCACATAGACTTCTTCAGCAATCTTTCCATACAGGAAGGCACACTTTACATCCATTTAATAAACAGTAAATTTCATGGACGCAGAATATGTAAGAAAGATTTTGATTGCTTCTAGTCTGGCAACAGGAGCAAACACTTCGTCGTAGTCAATTCCTTCTTCCTGAGTGTATCCCTGTGCTACTAGTCTTGCTTTATTCCTGATGACTATCCCTCTATCATCAGTCTTGTTCTTGTACAACCATCTGGTACCGATAGGGTATTGTCCTTCGGGAAGATCTACCAGGTGCCATGTTTCTTGCTTCTTGAATTGGAGCAATTCTTCCTGCATTGCTTCAATCCAACTATTGTCTTGAAGTGCCTCTTTGATGTTTTTGGGTACTGTTTGACATAGAAAGTAGGAGAACAAACAGATGTTTGCAATACTGGACTTGCTTCTTGTCACCCTCTTATTAAGATCACCAATAATTGTTTCAACTGGATGATTCTTGTGTATTCTTGTGGTTGGAATGGTGTCACCAGCAATAGTTACATCAAGATTGGAGACATTCAGTTCATTATGGTCAGAGGCACATTCATCTTGTATTGTTGTTGAATTATGAAGATTGTCCACATCTGTTTCAGTAACTACTATATCCTCAGCAGCACTAAGATTGCTTGCATCATTTGATGTACCTTGTGTTTCTACTAGATGAGAAGCCTATTTTTGATTTCTGATCTCATTTGACAAGTCATCTAAGTGAGATGGTAGTAGACTGGGACCTTCTTCAGAAGATACACTAAGGTTTTGAGACAGTTGTTTGATGGGATCAGCTTGAAAAGGAACATCTTCATTCATATGTTCATCAGATGTAGGTGGAATCAATGGATAATTATCTCTTCTTTCTACAGTTGATGAAGTATCACCTAAATGTATAATTCCTGCATCAAACAAGTGAAATTGGTCAAATGATTTTGTAAAAGTGTCAATATCAAACAACCAATTGGGACTATTTGTAGATTTGGGAAATGAATGTTCTTTGAATTGAACATTTGTAGATTCATCAATAATGTTCAGTCTAGGATTGAACACTCTATAAGCCTTTGAGACAGAAGAATAACCTACAAAGAATCCTTCATCAGACTTGGATGAAAATTTTCCCAAATGATCACGGGTGTTTAATATTGAGACTGGACAACCAAATGATTTGAGGAATCCAACAAATGGTTTCCTATGAAAGATCAGTTCATAAGGTGCCATGTTTCTTTCTTTAACAATCAGAGTTCGATTTTGCACAAAGCACGATGTGTTAACTGCTTCTGCCCAGAAGGTGATTGGCAGTTTAGCATCGGCTAGCATCATTCTTGTTGCTTCAATCAGTGTTCTATTTCGCCTTTCAGCTACCCCATTTTGTTAAGGAGTTCTAGCTGCACTGAATTGATGAGCAATGCCTTTGGTTGCACAAAAGGAACTCATATTTTCATTTTTGAACTCTGTACCATTACCACTTCTTATTATTTTGACCTTAAGATCAAGTTGATGTTCAATTTTAGTGACAAATTCTTGAATGATTTGGGATGCTTCGTTTTTATGAAGTAGGAAGAACACCCATGTGAATCGAGAAAAGTCATCAATGATCACTAAACAATATTGTTTCTTTCCCATACTCATTACATGAGTTGGTCCAAAAAGATCCATGTGAAGTAACTTCAATGGAGTATTGTTAGTGTTCACCAGCTTGGTTTTGTGAGATGATTTGTGTTGTTTTCCTTTGAAGCACACTGAACATTGATCAATAAAATTGAATTCTTTTTTAGGAAGACCAATGACATGGTTTCCTTTGACTACCTTGTTCATATTTTTAAAGTTAGTGTGCCCCAAACGTCTATGCCAAAGCTATGACTCATCAAATGATGCTTTAGACAAAAGACATATTTCTTCCTTAGGTGATGCAGAACACATGTTTAAGACATATGTATTATTCCTCCTCAGAGTCTTTAAGACAACCATTCTTCAGGGATTTGAAATCCAGGTTTCAGAATGTAACAGTGAGTGTCTGTAAAGTGAGTGGAATATTTTTTGTCACAAACCTGAGACACGCTTAGCAGATTGAAATTCAATTGTTCACCGTAATTCACTCTTTCAAAGCTCAGCATCCCATTTGTCACAGATCCTTCTCTTGTAATTCTACCACCTTCTGAATCTCCACCAAATGCCACAGTAGTTCCTTGTATGTACTTGAAATCATGAAGGAGGGAACGATCTCTAGTCATGTGTCGGGAGCATCCACTGTCTACATACCATAGGCTATTAGACCTATGTGGATGAACCTACAAGCAAAAAGAACTAATTAGAATAAGTAACCCAAGCCATGATGGTCTTGGGATTCCCGTTCCTATTCATGATAGTCACCTCCTGGTATTTCCCTCTGAATTATGATTTGGATGGAGGTGTTCTGGGAGATTTTTGATGATGAATTGGTCGAGTCATCTCATCAACATCTACTGAGGATTCAGATGAATAATGAAATCGTTGGTCTCTATTCATTGTAAAAATTTAGCCCGAGTTTCATTATCAAAGGTTGGTTTTTGCTTAGGAAGGTCAAGTTTGTGTTTCATTGTGAGATGATTTCTTTGACCCTTCCTTAAATCCTTCAAGTTATTTCTGCCATTCGTTGATCTAGGTGTTCTAGATTGAGTATTATGAAGATGAGGTCTAACAGAGTGCATTACAGTAGATGTTTTTGAGATGGGCTTGTGTTGTGGAATTCTCAACCCCTTCTGATTAAAGTAACACTCAGATGTATTGTGATTGTTCATGTCACAGATTGAAAAATACTTGTTGAAATAGCAATTTTTGATGGAGTGATTGTTCATATCACATATAGAACAATATTGATTGAAGAAGCATGTATCTGTCTTGTGATTGAACATGTCACAAATATCACAATACATTTGTTTGTTTCTTGAATCAGATTTTTCCTTGTGTGACTCAACTGATACTTTCTTTTGATGAGTCACTTTCTTTTCTTTAGGTGATGAATCAGAATCAACCCTTTTAGTAGTTTGCTTCACAACACTACTTTTGTTCAGTTGTCTGGGTTGTTTTTGTTTCTTCAACCTTTTTCTCACTTCTTTCTCAAACTGGTCGACATATTCTTTGTTACAGATATCAAACCCAACTCCCTGCCTTAACCTTGATGACTGAGGGTCTGAAGAAGTTTTATGTATTGAACTCAGTTTTACAGTTTTTTTCTTTTTCAGTGAAACCTTTTCTATTTTGCTTGAATTTTGTGGAGATATAATCTCATTACCAGAACTACTCCCAGTAGTGGGTTTCACTGTCTTGACATATTTATTTTTGCCTTGTAAAATAGATGGTATGAATTTTATAAAAGGTACAATTGCTTTTACAGGGCTTGATGGTTTCATGACACTCACTGTCTTGTCTGAACACTCGTTGATTTTGATTGGCTGACCTAACTTGATTTTATCCTTATTGGTTTCAAAATAAACATCAGGTTTGTTTTAAGGATTAGTCACTTGTTTTACTACTGATTTAGGTTCCATAGTTTTAGGTTCAATTGATTCAGAGAGTGAGACAGAGTCAGGCATGATAGTGTAATTGTCATTGTATAGTGGAGGACATGAATTATACCCAATCCCTGACATGTCCTTTGGACCATTTTGTGAATCCAACATCTCTTGAAGCTTGACTGAAGGCATTTGAAACTTTTCAAGTTTCACTTCAGTCATAGATTGTTGAGCTTTACCTTGAGCTAACTTTTCAGTAAGTAACTCATTTTCAGCTGCAAGAGTGTATTTCTTACCATGCAGTTTTTCTATGTCAGAAATGAGATATTTGATTTTGATTTCAAACTTTTTAGTTCTCTCTTTATCATTTCTAACTTCACTTTTTCTTCTTTAATTTTATCTGCCAGTTTATGGTTGTGTTCTCTATACTCTTGTAATTTATTTATGCATTTTTCACTATAAAGGTTAGTTTTTACCTCAGTAGGCATTGAAGATGGACCATCGTTGATATGAGCCATAAGAGCATGATTTTGGAATTGAGGCTTGACTTCCTCAGCATACACACTCCAGTCACATATCCCATCTTGTTTAATCACAAGGGCACTAGCAGAAGGCTGACTGCTTGCATGGGCTTGATTTGTCAGCTGTGGCTAATTCTGGTATGTTTGTTGATGATGAGAATGATGATACTGCTGTTGTTGATTGTTGGAGTGATAGCTTGAGTTGGGCTGTGATGATGATTGGCCTGGAGAGTTCCTTGGATAGTTGTTTCTTTTGGGAGCATTGCACTCTCTTGAGAAATGGCCAGTCATGCCACGGTTGAAGCATTTCACCTTGGATTTATCATATCCAAGTTTTGTGTTCTCATTCAGGCTCAACTTTCTTCCTTTTTTGAAGAATTTCTTTGCTCTCATGGCAATCATTGCCATTTACCACTATAGATCCATCTCCTCAACATCATTAGGATCCATTTCTTCCAAATCTTCCTGAATTAGGTGGGCAGAAGTGAGTCTTCCTCCCAGATTTGCTTCAAAGCTTGCAACAAAGGCATTGTAAGTTGCCTTTTGCTCTTCTAATTTTAAGTCTTCTGGAGAGGTTTGAGGAGTAGTGGAGACTTTAGGTGCTTGAGCTGAAGTTGATGGATGATTGAATGGTGGAGTTACAATGAACCCAGTATTGTTCATTTGATCTCTTGATGAGATGAAATCATCTTCCTCAATGATGAAATCATTTTCAACAGAATGAGATTCTGAAGGAAAGTTGTAGGCCACAATCACTCTTGGTCCACTCAGGTTTCTGCTTCGTTCATCAAGTTCCAAAGCTTCAATCTTTGCTATCATAATGTCTAGAGTGGTACTCTCAAGATCAAGAGTATTTTTCAGCATTGTGACATTCTGCTTCCAGCTTTCAGGTAGACTGTGAAGTATTTTCTTGTCAAGTTCTTTAATATTATAAGAAACGCCCATAATTTCCAAGTCATTTACCAACTGTACTAATATGTGTAGTTGTTTTGATATGGATTTTCCTTTGTGTGATGGAAGCTTTCATACTGATTGACCAGCTTGTCTTTGTTAATTTCAGCAACCTCACTGCTTCCTTCACACATAATTTTGAGTGCATCCCAAACAGCTTTAGCAGTTCCATACTTTTCCAATCTTTTCAACACATCCATCTTGAGTGCTTGAGTCAAGATTGAGTATGCTTTGAGGTCAATCTTGATCTTCTTATAGTCATCTTCATCTAGAGTTAAGTCTTCAATTGGTATTCTAGCAGTCTTGTAAAGTGCAGCATGAGCTATTGATAGAGTAACAGGAATATGTGAACCCTTACAAATTGAGATCCAAAAATCAAGATCTACACTTGTGATATAATTTCTAAACCTTATTCTCCATTGTTTAAACTCTGATTTGTGTTTAAGCATGGGAGGTTTGGGTGTATGACCTAGTTCAAAGTAACTGTTAGAATCCATGTTGATTTGTGTAAGTATAGATTTAGTTGATTTTAAGATTGATTATGTTTGATGAGTCCAACTTGTTCAAGCAGTTCTTTCGAGGTTTAGAATGAGTTTTGTGATGATTTTCTTGTTGTTTGACTATTCTTGTTGTTTACTAAGTAGAGATGATGATATCCACTACTAGCAACTTGATTACCAGATCAATCGAGTTTTATTCTGTCTGTGCACAGATCTGAAAAAGAATCGGGAGCCAAAGCTCTGATACCAATTGACTAGGGTTGAGTAAGAGTGATATTCTTACTGTGAATCAAATATGATAATCAAATCAATGATTGAGTGGCGGAAACAAATAATCAAAGAACATTCAAAGCAAAAAAAATACTCATAAATGCTGGTTGTATTGATATATGAAAGTTGATAAATTACAGAGAATAATTACAACAAAAAAAATTCTCTATCTATCAGCCGTCACCTCAGTACGAGGTTAACTATTCTATTTATAGGTAGACAAGATGCCTATACAAAATGACTAAACTATCCCTGACCTATTACATCAGAAACTAGTCTAAGTCTTGATCCGCATCTCTGCTTGTTCATCCGCATTGACAAATGCGGATGAGATAATCTTGATCAGCATTTCCACTTAATCATCCGCATTAGTAAGTTGGTCATCCGCATTGGTTAATGCGGATGAACAAATACTTGTGCACATTTAGTCTGTCATCCGCATTTGTCAATGCGGATGAGCAGAGTCTTGTCCGCATCTTCTTTTGGTCTTCCACATTAGTCAATGCGGAAGAGTAACTTGTTCTTCAACATTAGTATTATGTCTTCCGCATTAGTCAATGCGGTAGAGTAAACACTTGTCCACATCAGAGTTATGTCTTCCGCATAAACTAATGCGGAAGATAACACTTGTTAATTTCCTTGCAGATCTTCATGCGCATTACTTCTTGGACTTGTGGGATTCCAGCTATGCAATCATCAATTCACACATTGAGTTGGCATGTATGATCCTTTCAGGGTGCAACAGGTTGATAACATATTATTTCACATACATTTGATCCTTATTCTAGGGTTTTTGTTAGGACCTGGTATTTGAACAAAATACCGAATGATTAACGTGTAAACCAAACCAAATAGTGCGGAATCCTATTTGATTGGTGATTCAATCAGTGAGAACGCACATAGAATCAATAAAGTATTGAATCAAACGTTAAGAATCGATTAGGAATCGATCTACTACGTCCTATGAACTTGGAGTATCAACTTGGAGGTTTCTGGACGGCTAGGGTACGTCTGGAATTGAAATAGAATTAATGCTTACCTTTTTCCACGAATTGGGTTGTATTTATAGGTTAGTATTGTTCATTCGAGCGACTGAACCATTAGTATGGTTCAGTCGTGCGATTGAACCATGCGGTTGATTCATCTGCACGACTGAGTGTTCAGTCATGCGCCTGATTCAGTCGCATGAAGTTGTTCAAGCGTATAGACTATTTAGGCGCATGGACACTCAGTCGCATGGCCATTCAGACGCATGACCACTGTTGGGCCGCATGGTCCAGTCGGACGCATGAGAACTTCATTTCACCAAGTTTGAGTGTATTCAATATTATAACATTATGCATAACACTTCAAACAATCACAAACCTAATTAACCGATTCAACATAGACTCATTAATGAAATATTAAACATTATAAATAACAGACAATCAATATCATTTCATTAATCATTCTAAACATTACATCAGAATCAGACAAACAAGATCTATTACATTCATATCATGATCTAGGGACATACATGTATCAACAAACTCCCCCTTGGACCTAGATTTCTCTAATGTCTTGTTGTCTTCATTACCTCCTCATACTTCTTGTACTTATCCTCTTTTGTGACTCCTGCATGAATCTCAAATGCAAAACAGAGTCTTATGACCTTTTGGAACTGGAGGGCTTGTACTATATCCTGCGTATCATAGAACAGTGGCCACTTGTATAGAGTGTAGACATCATTCGCTGACAAGTTGGTAAGCCACATTGGGTCAAATACCCTGATGGTATCCATTTGGCCGTCTTTGTCTAGGACTATGACCGCTTCTCCTGTCCTCCAATCGTAGTACCACCACTTAAAGTGTGGAGTGAAGTCCTGTGGCATTTCCCTGAGTGGGATTCTTGACATCGTGCGAGGAGGACTCCACTTCAACACTATCTTGGCTTTCCAGTAATGGCATTAACGTCAGACCTTCTGATGTACCTTGTAGGCTGTTGGGGCCTGAAGTTAACCCACCTAGTGTGGTACTCCTTCCTTAGGGCAGCCTCAAACCTGCCTGACATCTTTCTCGGGTAAGCATACAACAACTTCAGTTTGGCTAGCTGGTTGAGCTTAAAACCTGGTAGAGTCTTTAGATCATGTGGAAATCTAAGTACTCTATGCCCTTCTCCGTCTTAACGGCATAAATGTTAAGGTCCTCAAAATATGCCCATGCTATAATCCTGCCTGACACCTTATGATGTTTCTTGACTCTGTAGAGTTTGGTGTAGGCGTCCTGTTTAGGTGCAGCACGTTGGGCTCTAACTTCTTTAAAACAGGCAGCCCATTCAGCCTTTCGGATATCAACATCATCATTTGAGGCTTGGGCCAATCCCTCTTTCTTCTCTGACTCCTGCTCTATTTTGTTTAATACCTCAAACGTATCACTGACAAGGGATTCACCCAGATTGGGGACCACATTTCCCTCATTGTTAGCATACTAAGGGTAGTGCTCTGCAGTGACATCTTCTATCTCTATTTGATCAACGTCATTGAGCTCTTCGTCACTTGTCGAGTCGCACGTTGGAGCATCCTTCACAATCTCATCGGGATTTAGCTTGAAGATCTCAGCTAGTTGCTCATTTGATAGATCGTGAATTATTTCCCCTTCTTCAGGGGTATAACTCACCGACCTTCTGACGATCCCTTGCAGATCAAGAATCATAGTTAGCTGGGTCTTGATCTGTTGAAGCGGAGCAACATCGAACTCAGCCCTCTGACAGTTTGGATCTGTTTGATATAAACATGTAGCACATCAACCATTAGCTAATAATCAAAACAGAAAAGCATTAATCTTAACATAACCATTAAATACATAAGTTTAAATACATGATTCAAATAAAAAAGTAATTAAATACATAGACATCTAATTATTACTTTTGTCTTGGATTACTGGGTCATCACTTGGTGGAGCATAGAAGGAAGCTTGTTGGTCTTGATTCTTCTTAGACCTCCTTTCTTGACCTTGAGTAGAGGTAGATGCAACTGCATCGCCTCCTTCTTCATCATCATCCTCATTCGTCTCCTCTGTCCTCTCGTCCTCAATCCCCTCATCATCCTCAGTCTCATCATCATCATCTTCATCATCATCATCACCATCATCACCATCTCCCTCTTTAATCTTCAGAGGCTCATCTTTAGATCCCTTAAGTTTGAGCATGATGGTCCTCTTAGCATTCTCCAACTCCTCAATCTTCTTAGCAGACGTGACTCTATGCTCCTGGAGTTGGGCGATCTTGTGGCTTTGAGCAGCCATTTGCTGGGCCTGCTCCTCGATCAGCCGAGCCTGCTCCGTGATCTGGTGTGACTGCGCAACAGTGAGATCTGCAAGCTGTCGGATCTGCGCAGTCTTCTCTTCATCAGCAGCTAACAGTCGCATCACCATACGGTTAGCGCTGAAGTTGGTCTTCTACCCCAATTGAGGTAGATGATCCATATATATGTGCGGGATGAGATGAGGGTCTTCTTGGTGGCTAGTGGTGGTGGTGGTGGCTGTGGTGAAGATAGGGTTGGGTCTGTGAGATAGTGGAGGTGATGTAGGAGTGAAAGATATGGTGGTGGTTGGCATATGTACAGTAGTGGAGGTGTGGTAGTGATAGCTGTCGTGGCTGTGGTGGTGGATGGTGTGGCTGTAGAAGGGGTAGTGGTGATGGTAGATGTAGTGGTTGTGGTGGAGAGGAATGAGTCTTCTCCTCTTCTTCTTCTGGCCGTGGGGCTGAGCCATCCGGTTCTTCCTCGATCCAGTCGAGGTGGATGCTCCCCCTAGAACACGGCTAGCAAACTCAAGAGCATAGCTGGGATCTGCAGTCGTCTCTCCTGAATCCCTGGGGCGTTCACGAACCGCCCGGAGTCCATGCTCTGTGGGAACAACCTTGCTTCCCACAGTCCTAGTCAATTGCTCCTCATCTGACTCTTCTTCCACCTCACCAGGTATAAAGTCCTGGTGGAACCCGGCTGACTCAGCTATGTCGCCTATTGGGGCAGATACTGGAGGTCTAACGTCTGTAGCTGCGCCCCTCGGTGGAATGGGCATGTCATCTCCAGCATCCCCACCGTCATCATCATCAGAGTCATCGGCGGGTAGAGCAATCTACTCAACATCAGAACCACTGTCGTCGTGGCACCACTTCCTCCTAGCTGGCACCACATAGTTCTCATGGGCCAGATGCCCAAACAATCTCCTGATAGGGGGTTTTACCTGCTTCCCCCTGTATACCTTCATCCGGCCCAAGGTGGTATCATCCATTACCTCAAGCACTACGGCATCATCCTTCTCCTTTGGTAGGGAGAGGAGCTTTTGGTCTATAATCATCTGCATAAATCGGGGGTACATGCAGAAGCCGTCCTTCCCTTTCCCCTCATGTGTTCTCCAACAAGTAGGTGAAGATCATCCTGGAGAAGCTGAATGGATGGTTCAGCACCAACGCAACATAAGCGTTCTGGATCTGGTCAGATAACTCATCAAAGCCTCCCTTTCTGGATGCTATGCATTTCAGCAATACATGAGCAAGGTACTTGAACTGGGGACAGAGTTTGCTCTTGTTGAGCACCCCAGCATTGATGTCCCCAAAGTACTTGGCTCGAAGAAAACATCCTCTGACAGTAAGGGGGTGTAATCTAGTAGGACAGTCATCATCGTCCCCCAACTGTAACACGATCCTTAGATCCTCCTCTGTGATAGCTATAGCCTCTCCAAAGATAGTACCTCTGATACAGTGAGGCTCAGAGGATCGATCAACTACCGCACCTTCCCAGAAGGCCTGCTGAATAGACCGATAAGGTGTACATGGAGCAGATATAGCGTGTGCAATCCTCGATCCCCTGAGGAAGAGATAATGCTAGAGAAGTCTGAAGCATTTCTAGATGTCAGATCAACATGAGCACAATATTGTGCTTCGTACTCGTAGTCCAACAACTTGCCATTTGTTACACAATGAAAGTAAACATTAGTACCCATTGGTTAAGCATGTCATGAAACACTGGACTTGAACAAAATTCTTTTCTGTCATGCGAATGAGGTGTGCAACTGGGATTCAGTCGTGCGAATGACTCCATACATACTACTGAGTGTGCGACTGGACTCATGCGTATGTAGCCTCATACGGTTACACCATTCGTGTGACTGAACTCATACGCATGATTTAGTCGTGCGGTAAAGTTGTTCGTACTCTTCAGTCGTGCGACTGAAGTTCATCAACCTGTCCATTCGCATGTCGTTCTATCCGTTAAATTCAAATTCAATTTTTCACCAATTTTGAGTTATAGACTTGGTGTTCTGGTTCATTAGACTTGCACTCCATTTGTTTAACACCTAAAACCTTTAATTTCATTTGTTTACGTCGTTTGGTTAGGTTATTTTTACACATAAGTCGCGGTTTTTCTAATGAGTCCAATTGTCCAGATTCAGTGTCAAATTGGATGATTTGGTAGTGTTTCTGCATCGCAAAGTACCTGTAGAATCAATGCAGAAGGTCAGTATGTGAGAATCGAGGGTTTATAGTGATCAAACGAAATTTGGGCAGCGTAACTTTAGTCGTGCGATTGAGGGTAAATTTGAGAGTGGTGAGTCTCTGCGACCGACTCTCTCTCTATTTATACTAACCCTAAATTAATCGTACGACTGGGCTCATACGCACATTTCATTCGGGTGAATGGGCCTCAGTCGTGCGATTGGTTTAGTCGCCCCATTCGGTCGTCCGACTGGAGTTCAGTCATGCGACTTACTCATTCGTTCGCACTTAAACATCCGACTTGGTCATTCGTATGGGCCACTCGGTGGATGGTCCATACTCATGGTCCATTCGTACGAATGGCTCCCATTCGTATGATAAGTCCATACTAATGGTCCATTCGTGCGAATGGGTCATACTTATGAAATTTTCTTCATTTCTTACCATTTTACATTTAAACCCTTTTCAAACTATAGAATCAACATTATAAGCATTTGATCATCTCAGACATGATCCTTTTAACTTGAAAAACTTTTGATCACCGTAGACGTGATCCTTTTAAACAACTTAGTCACCTCAGACGTGACCCTTTTAAACAGTTTAGTCACCTCAGACGTGACCCTTTTAAACTTTGAAAACACATGTGGCCATCTCAGACATGACCCTTTTAGGTGAGTTAATCCCATACTGATTTTCATGATGTAGTCCGACACACAAACAAACTTGACTGACTAACTAGAAACTTAAACTAAATACAAAAATAAAGCTTGTTTTGACTTTTGTAAGGGATAAATCCTAAGATAGACATCTACTGGATTTGGTTCCAGAATAGGCAGCTTCAATTTAGTTTGACCTCACCTGGACCACTTCAATTTTGGAATCATACAGGCAAGTCAAATCATTTGGGACTTGTTATCAAAACCTTTATATATTCACTTCTTGGTTTTCATCTAGAGTTTTTAGCAAATTTAGGAAATCACACTGGTACTATTAGATTCCCACATTGATTTGAACTTTCAAGAATTGCAGCCACAAAGATTGTCAGTATACTTGTCCTCATAAATCCATACACAGACTTTAGACACAAACTGGTGATAGGTTTAGGTTTAATTATTTCAACTGACATTTGTGGATCCCAAACTTATATGGTAATCAACATTCCTCGGGAGCTTTTTGAGCGGTCTACGGGTATTTTTACAAGAAGAGACTATTCTTAGAGCTTTCAAAGAGAAGCCAATCCTCAGGTCAGTGCCATCACACAGCAGAGAGGCAGCAAACAACAATGAAGTCTAGAATATCTAGGTTATGCTTATCCTCAGGTCAGTGCCATCGCACAACAGAGAGGCAACAACCTATCTTCTTGTTAGAGCAGCTAAATTTTCTTTTGCACAGAATGCACCAACAACATATGTAACTAGCTTGATTGCATTTGTCTTTCATTTTTTTTCGTGCTATGCTCTAATTTTGGTCATCCGCACACATTTGTGGTGTTTACATGCTTATTACCCCTTATTGGAATATTGTTGATTGTGTTAACCAGTGATAAGATGGTAGCCCACAGTCAGTTGAACAACTTAGTTTGATCTTGAAATCACCAGTCAGGTCTACTCATCTATTGTGTTGAATCTACCGACATATCATTTGTGGTCTAGCAACCTCTAGGTCTACTTTCTTTGTGTTACCTTAGTAGTTACTAGTTTTTCTATCATCTTCCCTTTTTATATTGCTTAGACTACACAGACTTATACTTTGAACTTTGCATCTTTTCTAAATTAAATTTTAATGTCCCTTTTGATTTGTTCCTGTGTACTATCATTCTCCAAAAGGTTTGAATCGGTATCACAGATACGATCTACCTTATATCGGCTATCTACTCCTTCTCCCTCGTTTTTTTAATTGTTCCTAGCTGACCTACTCTCCCCCTAAAATTCTAAAATCATACTGGATTTAATTATTTTAGGATTTTAACAGACAGCTAAATAACATGAATTTGATTAAAACCGAATAAATAAATAAAGAAAAATTGAAAAAGAAAAATATAACTACAATGCATTGGACTACTCATGATCATCATCTGGAATAACATCACTTTCCTTTTTAACGCCGTTGACCTCTAACAAATATAGAAAACATGGTTTATCAAAGGCTTTTGTATAGAGGTCAGCGCGTTGAAAGTCAGTATTAATTTTTACCACATCGATTAAGTTCTTTTCAAAACAGTCTCTTATGAAATGGTATTTAATACCGATGTGTTTGGTCTTTGGATGTTGTACCGGATTTTTAGTTACTGCAATTGCAGTAGAGTTATCAACAAAGATAGGAGTAGAAGAAAACTTTAAACCGTAATCCCGCATTTTCTATTGAATCCAGATGATTTGTGAACAGCAACTTGCAGCAGCAACGTATTTGGCTTCACAGGTTGACAATGCAACCGAGGTCTACTTTTTACACTGCCAGGTAACTAATCTCCTCCCAAAGAATTGACACCCTGCTGATGTAGACTAGTAGTTCATCTTCCAGCCCCCGTAATCCGAGTCACTATACGTCATGAGCTCAAAGTCATCATCATGAGGATACCACAACCCAAGTGTGGGTGTACCCTTCAGATAACGAATATCCTATTGACCCCGATCAGATGGTTAACCTTAGGCTTAGCCTGATATCTAGAACATAAACATGTAGCATACATGATATCAGGTCTTGAAGCAGTGAGATACATGAGTGATCCAATCATTCCTTGGTACATTGTGGCATCTACTAGATCTCCATTTTCGTCAGGTGCTATATCATGATTTGTAGCAAGTGGAGTCCCAACAGCAGACACATTCTCCATGTCAAACCGACTGAGAATGTCTCCCACATACATGGTCTGATGTTGAAAGATCCCATTCGGTGTCTGATCCACCTGTAACCCGAGAAAGAATTTCATCTCCCCCATAGCACTCATCTCAAACTCTTTCTTCATAACTGCTTCAAACTCTTTGCATAATTCTTCATTCTTTGAACCAAAGATTATGTCATCGACATAGATTTGTACTAGTAGTAGGTCTCCATCTTTTTCTTTGATGAATAGTGTGCAGTCAATGACTCCCCTGCGAAAGCCGTGTTTCACAAGATGAGTTGAGAGTTTCTCATACCAGGCCCTAGGAGCTTGATGAAGCCCGTATAAGGCCTTGTCGAGTTTGTAAACTCTGTCCCGATGATAAGGATCTTCAAATCCCTTGGGTTGACTGACATACACTGTCTCTCTAATTTCCCCATGAAGGAATGCACTCTTCACATCTAATTGATAGACTTAATCTTCATAGACGATGCATAGGCAAGGAAGATACGGATGGCTTCCATCCTTGCCACTGGGGCAAACACTTCATTGTAGTCAATCCCCTCGACTTGGCAAAATTCCTGAACAACCAGTCGAGCCTTATTCCTGATAATGACCCCTTGGTCATCCTTCTTGCATTTCAAGACCCATTTGGTGCCAATGACCATAGCACCTTTAGGTTTATCTATCAGAGTCCATACTCCTAATTTCGTGAACTGAAGAAGTTCTTCTTGCATGGCACTCACCCATGCCTCATCGTTTAGTGCGTCACTGACGTATTTTGGCTCAAAGTGCGAGACAAAACACTGATAATCACCATCATGAATGTATCCCTTTTCCATAACAGAGGCATAAT
This sequence comes from Flaveria trinervia, assembly GCA_025506515.1. NCBI lineage: Eukaryota > Viridiplantae > Streptophyta > Magnoliopsida > Asterales > Asteraceae > Flaveria > Flaveria trinervia. Next base: position 24,976,947 of record CM046455.1, on the reverse strand, counting down.
CAGCTGAGTACAGCTGATTTCGGGTTTGTACACCTGATCGGACATCCCCAATGACATTGTTTAAGGGATGGTAAACGTTTAGACATGATCCTGGAGTAGTAGGAATTGCTACCTCAGAGCCAAGATTATGAACATTTGGTTCTGCATCTGAGGTAGAAGGAGTCTGAGGTTCCGAAGTCGAAGGTGCATCACCGTTAGATGCTTGTGGACTTTCAGGAACTGGAACCTGTTGCTCCTGACTGTTCTGGTCATCTTCTTCAACCTCATCTTCAGAGGAGGAGTCACTGTCGTCGACTACTCCCCCTGACTGAGTAGATGATTCCCCCTGTGAACTCGATGATGTTCGATCAAGAGTTGGTGTATTCAAGATATCATCCATCGTTCAAGTAGCCAACTCATCATCAGAAGGAGAGATAGGGATGTTGAAGGACTTAAAGAATCAATGATAGTCGAAAAAGTAGGCGGGTCCTTTGCCAGTAGGTGGTGTGGTATATCTCTGAACATCAACATTACACCACACTTCTACTAGACCCGTTGAGTTGTTGTAAACTCTCTTAGTCGGTATGTTGTATCCTAGGAATATTCCTTCATCAGCTTTCTCGCTGAATTTACCTTCTTGAGTCTTCTTCAGAAGTGTACATGGTGTGCCAAATGGTTCGAGATACTTCAGATTCGGTTTACGTCGTTGTAGTAGCTCGTAACATGTCTTTCCGTGGCGCTTGACTATCAGAACTCGATTCAGTGTATAACATGCATTAGCCACTGCCTCATTCCAGAATTGGATAGGCAGTTTCGAGTCTGCCAGCATTGTTCGTGCTGTCTCTATCAAGCTTTGTTCTTTCTCTCAGCAACACCATTCATCTGAGGCGTGTATGCAGAAGTGAATTCATGCACAGTTCCCTTTTCCTTGCAGTAAGCCTCCATCCACTGATTCTTGAATTCAGTCCCATTGTCTGAGCGTAGTTGTCTCACCTTCAGCTTGTAGAGAGATTCCAGTGTAGTTACCAATTCCATGAAGGTTTCAAATGTTTCTGATTTGGATTTTAGAAACATTACCCAAGAGAACCTTGAGTAGTCATCAGTAACTACATAGCAATACAAGTCGCCTGCGATGCTTCTTGTACTGACTGGACCGAACAGATCCATGTGAAGAAGCTCAAGAAGAAGTTCTATAGAATGAACCTGCTTTTCCTTATGAGATTTCTTCGTCTGTTTGCCCTTTTTTCATGCAACACAAAAATCAGGAAGTTGGAAATTCTTGACATTAACTCCTCTCACAAGATCCTTCTGGATCAAGTGATTCATCTTCCGTTGATTGATGTGTCCCATTCTCCTATGCCAAGAGATGGAGTCCTTCTCAGTGGCTTTTGATAGAAAGCACTGAACTTCATGATCCGTTGTAGAAGCTGTTGAGAGATCCAAAACATAAAGGTCTTTATATCTTGAAGCTGTAATCAGCACTTGGTCCTCCGGAATCACGTAATCTTTCTTTAGGACGTAACACTTCTTGTTGTCGAATATGACTTTAAAACCTTTATCACAGATTTGGGAAACAGAAAGTAAGTGTTTTGAAGTTGCTGAACGTAGTTCACCCTATCAAACTTAACATTCTGATTTCCAACTTCTCCCTGAGCTGTGATATAACCTCCCTTGTTTCAAGCAAACGAAACATGCCCTCCTTTTATTTGCTTGACGTTGATAAAAGAGCCCTGTTTCTTGTCATGTGCCTGGATGCTCCGCTGTCTACAATCCACGTGTTGGTTTCAGCACTGTAGTGAACACCCTGCTCATACAAAGTAAAAACATTAGTTTAGGTTAGGAACCCAAGCCTTTACTGGCTTGGGTTTCCCAGAGGCATCACACATCATGAATTCAACCCATTGTCCCTTACAGGGTGAGGAAAGCTCAGGTTCCTTCTTGTCATCATTATCAGACACAGAGGATGACTTCTCTTTCCATAAGCCAGATTTGTGCAATGCCTGTTTGTGATAAACAGTCGACTGGCTAATGGGTTGAATGTTAGGTTCGCTAGTCCATCTAGGTGGAGTTAAGGAACTCCTCTTAAGACCTAGATTTTGAATTCTGAAGTTCAATCTTCTTCCTAGGTGTCTGATAGTAATGACAAAAGGAAGCAATGTGTCCACACTCTCCACAGTTGTAGCACGACCTGTTTTCAACTTTATGATTAAACTTTCTTTGTGGAGATGTGTGTGACACCCTGGTAACATTACTTAGTTTGGGTTTTGACTCTGTTTCTTTTGATGTTTTCTCCTGTTTAACAAAATAATTGTTTTAACATTTTTAACATCTTTTTCTTTTTGGTTAACTTGGGACAGAGTTACATTAGCAGTCCTTTTAGATTCAGATTTGACTTTGTTTGTCCCGGACATTATATTAATCTTTGCAAATTCTTTTTCCAGATTAACACAAGGCATTTTACCCATTGCTTTTGAAGTGGCCACCTTTTGTTTTGTTCCAGATTCAATTGATGAACATGAGGAATCTAGATCACTAACAAAAGAAGTAGACACCACATGATCCTTATGGGGTTGTTATTTATAGGTCTACTCTTAGTGTTCATTAAGGTCTCAGGTGGTGGAGGAACAACTTTATAACCCAAACCCTCCCTGTTGTTTCGTTCTCTCACTAAGTGTTGGACAATGTGTGATGAACTTGTCCAACTGTGCAGTTTTTGGTTTAATGAATTTACTTCTACTTCTAAAACTGCCTTTTGCTTCTTAGTGTCTTCTAGGGAGTTAAGATAGTACCTAATGTCATTAGCTTGGTTAAATGCAACTACTTCAGTTTCCCTAAGCTGTGTAGTCAAAAGGTCTATCTTTTCTTTGTAACTATGCTCATTTTGTTTTAAAACTCTATTAGCCTCAGTAATAATCTAGCAAATCCTTTACTAAGTTATCATTATGATCTAATAATCTAGCAAATTTCTCATCTATGCTATCTCTAAAAGTATCACAATTAGAACAAGCATGATTTTTAAACCGTTGGTCATGGTACTTACTTGAGGAGGTTCAGTAGAGTTAGCCATCAACGCAGCATCATATGTCTCTGGTTCTGGTGATTCTTTCTTTGCTGTTGAATCTCCTTTTCATGCTTGTAGCTGACCTCGGTGGTCGTTGTCTCTTCAATATTCGACATTGTTATCTCAACTGCAATATCTCCCTCACTCGCGGAATCATCATCTAAGTCTTCTACACTGGCAATATTTGATTCCCCTGGACAGACAAACCAAAAGCTCCAATCCTGTCCTTCATCATCATGTGCAGTCAAGGCCTTTGGATCCTTGCTTGATGAAGTAGAACTGCTAGCTTGCTTGTCTTGACGAGTGAAGGACGAGAATGGGTTCCCGTTCCCAGTTTTCTTTGGCTTCACACATTCTCTCTTGAAGTGCCCCTTTTCTCCATAGTTAAAGCAGGTCACTTTACTCTTGTCAAAGCCAAATGTGGTATCCTTAGTATCAACCAAGTTCTATCCGGTCTTTTTCACAAACTTCTTCGTCCTCCGGACAGTACTAGCTAAGGCCGACATAATATCCATTCTCTCCAGCTCCATTTCATCCACCTGCTCGTAGTCCTCATCTGCCAGATAGGAGTTTCCAATCTTCCCAGCAAAAAGTCCATCATAAGAACTAACCACTGCTGCCAAAAGATCCATGTGCTCTCGAGCTACTTCCATAGTCACATTACCGAGGTTCTCGGTCTTCAGTCTAGTAGCATTCGCTTCAGTTCCAATGTAATGGGTACACAAAGACCCAGAAGTTTCTGATCCTGAAGGAGAAGCTTGTGAAGGACCCGATGAGCTAGACACAAATGCAGTGTGAAGAGGTGCTCCAGACGTCTTAGCTTGAGGCATGGCATTGTACAAAGCTGGATTTTGAGAGTACGAAGACTTCTGAGCTCTGTACTTCATCCTAAGTGCTTCTTCTTGCAGCTTTAGATGAAGTCATTGATATCCAACTTTGCCAGCATCTCATTCTGTCTCAGATTTGACACAAATGAAGCCCACTTTTCCGGCAAACCATCTGCAAAATTTGACACCTTTTCTTCCATGGTAGTAGCAACACCATGTGTATGCAGTTCACTCATCAGATGGTAGAATCTATCAATAACATCGTCCAAACTCTTGTTTCCCATCGATGAGAAGTTTTCAAATTCCTTCTTCAGTTCCTTAGCTTTAATTGCCTTCAGCGAAGCATTTACGTCGTATCTCTTTTCCAGCTCATCCCACAACTTCTTGGGCTGCTTATTCTCCGAGTACTGGTGGAAAATAGCTTTAGGAATAGATTGTGTAATCAATGCATAAACTCTCTTCTCTGTATTATACTTGACTTTCTGAGCATCGGTCATCCCTCCTAAAGTAAGTTTTACCCCATCTGCTCCCACCGGCATACTATACCCAATCTCGATAGTTTCCCACAAATTTGGATCCACTCCATTGAGGTAGATCTGAAAATGTTGTTTCCAGTGGGGAAACTCATCCAACGTTAAGGGTTTTGGTGGTTTATTATGATTCCCCACCTCACTCAGCAACAGTAGGTTCTGGATCCTTGAGTCATTGCCGGCAGTAAACGCTGACATCTGATCTTCCATCTCGATTAACCTTTAAGTGTACTAACCAAACTGTCAAACTGGTGCGACAGGGTGATGCGAATGGGCTATCCGTGCGAATGAACTATGCGATTGGTTCAATCGTGCGGCTGAACTAAGTGATTGGTTTAGTAGAGCGAATGAAGCTGTTGCATATGAACACTGAGAACGAATGGTTCAGTCGTACTAATGGAGAGGCGACTCAGTCCAATCGTGCGTCTGGAGTATGCAAATGAGTCCAGTCGTGCGAATGGCTCACTCGTGCAACTGAAGCTGTTGTTTTGCGAAAATTTATAGGTTGAACGTCTTTTAGCCGTAAAAATTCGAAATTTTGCAAACCCTAATCGCCTAAGGCCGTAGAAACCGAAACTTGATGAGCAGGGTACGTCCAAGACAACTTTTGACACAAACTTTTTATCAATCTTGACTGAATCAGACGTAATCAAGAGCCAAAGCTCTGATACCACTTGTTAGGACCTGGTATTTGAACGAAATACCGAATGATTAACGTGTAAACCAAACCAAATAGTGCGGAATCCTATTTGGTTAGCGATCCAATCAGTGAGAGCGCACGTAGAATCAATAAAGTATTGAATCAAACGTTAAGAATCGATTAGGAATCAATCTACTACGTTCTATGAACTTGGAGTATCAACTTGGAGGTTTCTGGACGGCTAGGGTACGTCTAGATTCGAAATAGAATTAATGCTTACCTTTTTCCACAAATTGGGTTGTATTTATAGGTTAGTATTGTTCATTCGTGCGACTAAACCATTAGTATGGTTCAGTCGTGCGATTGAACCATGCGGTTGATTCATCCGCATGACTGAGTGTTCAGTCGTGCGCCTGATTCAGTCGCATGAAGTTGTTCAGGCGTATAGACTATTTAGGCGCATGGACACTCAGTCGTATGGCCATTCAGACACATGACCACTATTGGGCCGCATGGTCCGGTCAGACGCATGAGAACTTCACTTCACCAAGTTTGAGTGTATTCAATATTATATTATTATGCATAACACTTCAAACAATCACAAACCTAATTAACCAATTCAACATCGACTCATTAATGAAATATAAACATTATAAATAACAGACAATCAATAAAATTTCATTAATCATTCCAAACATTACATCAGAATCAGACAAACAAGATCTATTACATTCTTATCATGATCTAGGGACATACATGTATCAACAATTTGTTTGTAGTTTAATATGGCAAATATTTCAGATTATAAACCATATATTAAACTCAATTTTCCATTGTGTTTTCATAGTTTAAATGGTTAAACTAAGTGTTTTACATGTGACAAAACCCAACAATGGCATCTAGAGCCGGTTATGTGGAATGTATGCTTCAAAAGGTCTTGAAAAGTTAGTTTTCATGGACCTTTTCAACCCATTAGGAGCTGTTTTGTTGTGGGTGTTTGAATCCCTTATGTTTCTAGGTTTAATCTTGCATGCTTTAGTATAAACCTTGAAAGAATTATGTCAAATGGTTGATTATGTTGTTTGGACAACCTTAAAGTTTTAGTTTATGTTGACTGAAACTTTAGGGCTGAAATAAGGGATTCTTTGTTGTTCTTGGATGTTGGATGTGTTTCATTTTATGGTGCATAACATAGCCTTGGCCTTATGTGTTTTGGTTTTGGTTGATTGTTATATGTCATGTTGGTTTGTTTCTTGAAAGGGTTGTAATTTGTGTTTTGAATCTTGGGTTGTATATTATTTATTCATTTGGTTATGTAATAAATAGATTAGGTGCATTTCTTTTATTAGAAAAATTGTATTAGGATATGATTATTGTAAAAGAAGATGCACAAGATGAAGACTCAAAGAAGGACACAAAATACATGGACACTTGAAGCATTTGGATGTGGATTCAAGTGGGAATTCATGGACACATCTTGATGCGTCATCTTCACCCTTAGGAAAGACCTTATGACAACACTTGTGATGGCAAACAAGTGTGGTCAACTTAGTAGCTATGGCTATGCACTCATGTTTATATATTTATGCTTGTTTGGATGATTGTTGTTTGATTGTTTGGTTGATATTTGGATATGCATCACAAACTCATTAACAAACTTAACAAGAATTTTGATGGTTCTTTATCATTAAGTGGTTAATAAAAGGTTATTAAAAGGATTAATGGTTTTAATAAAAGAGGTTTTATTAAAAGTGAACCATAGGGTACCTTGTATTTGAAAGCATGCAAATATAAGGTACATAGAGTTTTCTAAACTAAGATTACGAAAACTTAAATTCCTTTTAAACAAGTTTAACACCATCCTTTTGCACAACACTTGAGTCATTTGGAAGCTCTTAATGGGATAAAGGTCACCTAACCATTTTGAGGGAACTTGTGACTTGAGGTGGGGATACCATATTTGTGGGATAAAGATCCCCTAACCACTTATGTTGGAAAACTCACATGTGTGTGCAAGTATGGTAACTATCACCTACAATATGGTTTACAAAGGTGTTGATGGGATAAACATGCTGACAATACATATGATGTTTATAGTCGATCTTATACCCTAGAATTGTTCTCAAGCAAGAGAAATGATCATATATATTAGACGATCCGATTCCCGATCAACCTAGTGAGGATGATGAGGAGGCCTATAATAATTGGGTGAAATACACTGAGGACTCGGTCCAAGTGTCTTGCCTCACGTTGGCAAGTATGACTCCAGATCTCCAAAAGGAGTATGAACATCATGGAGCATACGACATGATAACCCAGTTGAAGGAAACATTCCAACAACAAGCACGGGTTGAGCGCTTCGAAACGGTTCGAGCACTCCATGCGTGTCGTATGGACGGCACCCAATCTGTTTCATCTTATGTACTTAAGACGAAAAGCCACATTGACCACTTCGAACGGCTTTATTGTCCCGTCGCAAAAGAGTTGGCTACGGATTTGATCCTCAACTCTTTGTCAAAAAGGTTTGACAATTTTATCATGAATTACAACATGAACGGATAGGACAAGAACATAAGTGAGCTTCACTCTATGCTCAAAACTGCCGAGGGTGCCATGGGTAAAACGGTTTTACCCGTTCTCACCATCAATGTAGGTGGGAATAAGAAGAGGCCTCGCCCCGCACCCAAGGCAAATGTTGCCATGGGTAAAGGGCACATTAGGGGAAAGGGAACGGGAGTGGTTAGAGCACCACCATCAAAACCAGCGAAGAAGAAGCAAATGCTTCAAATGACCCATGCTTTAAGTGTGGGGAGATTGGACATTGGGCAAGAAATTGCCCAATCCATCTCAAAGAGTTGCAAGCAAAGAGGGATGCCGGGTAAACCTCAAGTACATGTTTCATGATCCATATTGGTCTAAATTTAATATCCTCTAACACATGGGTATTGGATACCGGATGTGGAACTCATATTTGCAACTTATTGCAGGGGTTCAAAAGAAGTAAGGACTTCAAGAAAGGGAATGTGAGCCTCTTCATGGGCAATGGGGAAAAGGTTCAAGTTGAAGGCCGAGGGGACTACATCTTGAAACTTCCAAATGGTTTGGAAGTAATTTTGAACATTATTTTGTATGCTCCTAGTTTGACTAGGAACATTATTTCTGTGCCCAATTAAGACAATATGGTTATGTTTTGTCATTTATTGAGAATGAAATTCATGTTTCTTTAAATGGCACGTTTTATTTTAAAGCTATTCCTATTAATGGTATTTATGAATTGGTTCGCGAAAACACATTATATGATAGCTCATTGTACCAGACCACCACTAAGAAACTCAAATTGGATTTGAGTGATACCTATCTTTGGAATTGCCGTCTTGGTCATATAAACAAGAAGCGCATACAAACACTTCAAAAGAACAGTCTCTTAAAAGGAAATGAATATGATTCATTCGATGTATGTGAATCTTGTTTACAAGGTAAAATGACTAAGGCACCTTTTAGCGGCAAGTTTGAAGAGGCAAAAGATTTATTAGGCATCATACATTCGGATGTATGTGGTACCTTTAAGCCAATGACTAGGTACCATGAAAGATACTTCATTACCTTTACCGATGACTATAATCGATACGGTTATATGTACTTGTTAAGACATAAAGATGAAGCTTTTGAATTGTTCAAAATCTTCCAAAATGAAGTAGAAAATCAACTCAATAAGAAGATAAAAATTCTCCGCACCGATAGAGGAGGTGAATACCTGAGTGATGCTTTTAGAGATCATCTTAGAAGTTATGGTATTGTCTCACAACTATCTCCACCTGGAACACCACAACATGATGGTGTGTCCGAGAGGAGAAATCGAACTCTATAAGATATGGTTCGATCTATGATGGCTAGAAGCTCACTGCCTCTATCATTTTGAGGTTTCGCTTTACTCTCTGCGGCCCGTATTTTGAATATGGCCCCAACCAAGAAAGTGGAAATGACACCTTTTGAAATATGGCATGGAAGAGTTCCATCACTGTCATATTTAAAGGTATGGGGTTGTGAGGCTTATGTTAAGACTCCCACCTCAAACAAGCTAGAAAGTCGTTCCACTAAGTGTATCTTCATTGGATATCCCAAAGATTCTATGGGATATTATTTCTATTATCCATTGGAACAAAATGAGTTTGTTGCCAAGATGGCTGAGTTCTTAGAAGCTAAGTTCCTTACGGAAGGAACTAGCAGTAGAACTGTGGATCTTGAGGAGGATCAAGAACCACAAACCGATAAATGTTTGGTTGACACTAGCACTCATCATGAGGATGTTGATAATGATCAAGTGGTTGATCGATATACACAAAACATTCGCAGATCGGGTAGAATTAGTAATCCACCTGAAAGATATGGATTTTTCGTAGATGGATGCTATATGGTAGATTCCGATGAACCAGCCACCTATCATGATGCAATGTCCAATTTGGATTATGACAAATGGCTTTAAGCCATGAATGTTGAGATGCAATCCATGTATGACAACCAAGTGTGGGACTTGGTTGAACCACCTCTTAACTCCAAGATAGTTGGAAGTAAGTGGGTTTTCAAGAAGAAAACCAATATGCATGGAAACTTGGATACTTATAAAGTTAGAATTGTAGCAAAAGGTTTCACTCAAACTCAAGGGGTTGATTATGATGAGACCTTCTCACCAGTTTCAATGCTAAAGTCTATTAGGATATTATTTTCCATAGCAACTCATTATGATTATGAAATTTGGCAAATGGATGTCAAAACCGCTTTTCTAAATGGATATCTTCAGGAAGATGTCTATATGGTTCAGCCTGAAGGTTTTGTCAACTCAAAACATCCAAACAAAGTATGCAAGTGAAGGAAATAAATCTATGGATTGAAGCAAGCATCAAGAAGCTAGTGGGAGCATCACCATTTTCTTAGTATTGTATGTCGATGACATTCTACTATTTGGAAATGACATTCCAACCATGGAAGGTGTAAAAGCCTGGCTTGGAAGCTGTTTCTCTATTAAGGATCTTGGTGAAGCCGCCTATATTTTAGGAATAAAGATCTATAGGGATAGATGAATGCGGTTGATAGGCTTGAATCAAAGTGAATACATTGATAAGATCTTGAAAAGGTTCAAGATGGAAAACTCCAAGAAAGGTATTGTACCTATTCAAAGAGGAACGATATTGAGTAAAACTCAATGTCCAAGCTCAAAGGACGAGCAAGACAAAATGAAGGGAATCCCTTATGCATCTGCCATAGGATCCATCATGTATGCAATGATATGCACTATGTCGGACGTGTCATGCGCCTTGAGCATGAAAAGCTGATACCAACAAAATCCTGGAAGCAGTCATTGGATGGCTGTTAAGAACATACTTAAGTACCTAAGGAGGACTAAAGATATGTTCCTAATTTATGGATCTGGTGAGGAGGAATGTCACACCCCTGCTAAGAGTGGAAACACGAGGATGTAACGAGATAGGAATCGTCATAACACATGGTGAGCGATAGAGATGCAATAATAATAATGATGACAAGCGTGTCATGACGACACCCGACAACAAGGGGGCTTGTGTCGTGTTTAGTCAGTATTCACGACAACATAACCATAAGCATAAACATGATATAAGATTCACATAAACATAATAATAACATTGTATGCAATTCCTACAACCCAAGAACCAGTTACAAAGTATAATGTTGTTTGAAACAGATGCAACAATTGTTTTCAAAAGACCAAGTTTAGCCACAAAATGCATCCTAGGCTCTCCACTAAGGCAGCACACCTAGATCTTCAGTTAGCATGATCACCTGAAAAGATATGCTCAAAATGGTCAACAAAATTGTTGGTGAGCTCACAGGTTTAAATGTAGATAAGAGTATTGATGCTGTATAAAGTTGTTGGAGAATACCGTGCATACAGTTATAAGTAAGCAAAATCACATGACAAGAGCTTTACAACCAAACCTAATGACGTACACAAAGAATTTTGTCAGAATATATTCACCCAAGGCCCGTTCCTGGCATTTGTTGGTACTAACTAGTATACCAACACGAGGGTGGGGGTGTCAACCCAACTAGTACTACCAATACCTATCTGTCGGTTCCCACACTGGAATTAAATGGTTGTAAGAAAGAACCACAAAGCAGACTCAAGCATGTATCAGATAAGTACTCACAAATAGTAGCACGTTGATTCCAAGTATGTAAATTGTATGTAAGTTGTACAGCATAGAAAACGAGCGAGCATACTTTTCCCCCATGTTTGTAAATGTTTGAAAAGTAGTATAGGCATAAAAAGGGGCCACGAAACTCACATGTTAAGTGGTAAGTATGAATGATCAAGTCCCTAACGGTTGTATGCAATGAACATTCAAACACCTATTGACAGTTATTGTTTAGCATAAATGATATGTATAAAGCATATAATAATGTTTAGTCGGTTCGGGTTCTATCGGTTTGGTCGTGGGTAGCACACATGCAAGCGGACACACGTATCAGATCTTATGTAGATCCAAGTACTAAGAGTAGGTGTCATTGCTAATGACATCCGTATAAAGATCCCATTGTTATAAAAGATAGTACTTGTTAAATATTTGTAGTCCCAAATGGGTTGTTGATAATTGTAAAATGTTAGGTTGATTTAAATTGAAATAGTATGTGCATGTTGATAGCGTTGACTTTAATCTTTGTGGTCAAGCAATGCAACTTTTACTGATGTTACCTTATCATCACAACACATTCAAGAAGGGAATTCACACACACGGCACCATCAGTCACACAACAGGACCAGACGCTCGACTCAACAATCCATTCATACAAATAAACATCCAATCGTACGAATCAGCTTCATTGGCACGATTGAACCTTCATTCGTACGACTGGAATTCAGTCGTACCACGCACGAATCAACCTTCATTCGTACGAATGAACCTTCATTCGTACGATTGGCCTTCAGTCATGCGATACACACACAGTCGCATACATTCATTCAGTCGTAGGACTCAATCGCACACCACATTCATCCGCATTGACTCAATCTCACACACCACATTCATCCGCATTGACTCGATCGCACACAACATTCGATCGCACGACACAGTCGCATGACATTCCCAGTCGCACAACTTAGTCGCCCGAATGACACAATCGCATGACTCAGTCGCATGACTCACCCAGTCGCACGGCTCAGTCGCATGACAAACCCAGTCGCCTGAACTGCAAATTCGCGAGTGCTGAAGTGCAGAGCAGCCTTCGGCTGCCCCGAGTACGTGTTTTACATAACAAGGACTTCCAGAATCACACAACAAACACACACAAACAAGAAGCACACACAGAAAGGCACCACACGCACCCACACGACCTCTTGTGTTTGAGTTGACCCGAACACCCGAAACCCTAGAAATGGACAGCAGTAAAACAAGCAAGAAATGGACAACCAATGTCGTCTACCTGCAAGGATGGAGTAGACTAGGTTGTAGACGAAGCCTATACGAAGAAAACGAGACCAAAGGGAGCGTTTTTTGGTGCAAAAGTGAAGAAGATAGGTGAAGAAGAAGAAGAAAGTGAAGAAGATGAAGAAAATGGCTGGGAATGGAGTTTTTATACCCATCCCAAGTTTGCAAAATGTCAATTTTAGTCCCTGCACTTAGCCCCCAATTTCCAAAGTTTGTTTCAGTTGAAAACGACTTTAAGTGTGTTTGTTATATTAATGTTAAAAGTGCGTTTAATGGTAATTGATGGCTTAAAATGGCTTTATTAATGACAATGGTTATAATTAAAAATGACATATTTGGTGATAATGGTGATGAAATTTATAAAAGGTTTAGGCTTAGCACACGTTCACGGAGGAAGTACAGGCACAAGGGTAATAAAGCAAACATGATTTCTATAACAGGAGTTCATGAAGAAGAGGAAGAATAATTAAGAAAGAATTGATGGTTAATTATGTTGTTTGATGGACCTTAAGGTGATGGATGTCACAGTATCCCCCAGTTGAGAGAATTTCGTCCCGGAATTCAGCTGGAGTTAGGTCCAAGAGTGTCATCCACGAATAGGTGTGGATATTTAAGTTTCATTTGATCTTCCCGTTCCCATGTAAACTCTGGCCCTCATTTTGAATTCCATCTCACACGAACAATTGGTATTCTACTACGCTTCAACTGTTTGACCTCTTGATCCATGATCTCAATGGGTTCCTTAATAAAATGAAGCTTTTTGTCGATTTTGATATCCTTAATTGGTACTGAAGTGATTCGTCAGCCAAACACTTCTTGAGTTTTGACACATGAAAAGTATCATGCACACCGTTGAGTTCTTGTGGTAACCTTAATCGGTAAGCCACTGGACGAATCCTTTCCGTAATATCGAATGGTCCAACGTATCTTGGGGCTAACTTCCCTTTCTTTCCAAACCAAACTATTCCTTTCCAAGGAGAGCCTTTGAGTAACACTTGATCCCCAACGTTGAATTCTAGAGGCTTTCGACGATTGTCAGCATAGCTCTTTTGGCGGTCTCTAGCGGCTTTCAGTCTATCTTTGATTTGGAAGATCTTGTCGGTTGTTTCTTGAATGATCTCTGGGCCTGTTAACTGACTTTCGCCAACCTCGTCCCAAGTGATCTGCATTTTCTTCCATACAACGCTTCAAATGGAGCACATCCATTGCTCGTATGGTAGCTGTTGTTGTAAGAGAACTCAATCAATGGTAAATGAGTGTCCCAACTACCACCAAAGTCGATTACACACGCCCTCAACATGTGTTCTAGCGTCTGTATCGTTTGTTCACTTTGACCATCTGTCTGAGGGTGATAGGCGGCACTCATGTCTAATCGAGTGCTCATCGCTTTCTGTAGTGTCTGCCAAAATCGTGAAGTGAATCGGCCGTCCCGGTCGGATATGATTGACACCAGCACTCTGTGTCTTGTCACGACCTCTTTTATGTACAATCTCGCCAACTTGTCCATTTTGTTGTCTTCTCGGATTGGCAAGAAATGTGCTGATTTTGTCATTCGATCCACTACGACCCATATCGAGTCATGCCCGTTGCCTGCTCAAGGGAGTTTGGTAATGAAATCCATAGCTATGTTCTCCTATTTCCACTTGGGAATCTCAGGCTGCTGTAACAGTGCCGATGGTTTCTGATGTTCAGCTTTAACTTTTGAGCATGTCAAGCATCTGGTGACGTACGTGGCAATGTCTTTCTTCATGCCTGGCCACCAGTACAGATCCTTGAGATCATGGTACATCTTGTCTGCACCAGGATGAATAGAATATCTAGTCTTGTGTGCTTCATCCATGACCAAGGTACGTACACCTCCCTATTTGGGTACCCATATACGGTCCATGAAGTACTGTACACCATCGTCCTTGCACATCAGTTGTTTATCCAACCCTCGGAATTCTTCTCCCGCAAGGTTTTCTTCTTTCAACGCCTCACATTATGCAATTTGGATCTGAGCTTTCAAATTCGTTTGAATGGTCAATCCCGAAGCTCAAGCTCATAGTGGTTTCACGCATTCTTTGCGGCTTAGAGCATCAGCCACCACGTTAGCTTTCCCCGGGTGATACCAGATTTCACAATCGTAGTCACTAAGAAGCTCTACCCAGCATCGTTGTCGCATATTGAGTTCCTTCTGATCCAGGATATGTTGAAGGCTTTTATGATCTGTGTAGATGATGCTTTTGGTTCCATACAGGTAATGCCTCCATATTTTGAGTGCGAATACTACAGTGCCCAACTCAAGATCATGAGTTGTGTAGTTCTTGTGCACCTTAAGTTGTCGCGAAGAGTAGGAAACCACCTTATCTTTTTGCATTAGTACACATCCCAACCCTTGATGCGAAGCATCACAGTAAATACCACAAAATCATCAGTTCCGTCTGGGAGGGACAATATCGGTGCATTACACAACTTATCTTTCAGCGTTTGGAACGTCTGTTCTTGTGCATGTCCCTAATCAAACTTCTTGTCTTTCTGGGTCAGCAGTGTTAATGGATGAGCGATCTTTGAAAAGTTCACGATGAAATGACGATAGTATCCGGCCAATCCTAAGAATTGTCGTATCTTTGAAGGCGTCTGAGGTGTATCCCATTTCTTTACCGTTTCGATTTTGCCGGATCTACATGAATCCCGTCCTTGTTAACCACGTGACCCAAAAACTTCACTTCTCGCAGTCAGAATTCACATTTCGAGAACATGGCAAAAAGTTTATCTTCCCTTAACGGTTCCAGTATTACCCGAAGGTGTTCTTCATGATCCTCTTTCGATCGGGAGTAGATAAGTATGTCATCTATTAATACGATCACAAACTTATCCAAGTAAGGTTTACACACCCGATTCATTAGATCCATAAACACCGCTGGTGCGTTAGTCAATCCGAACAGCATGACCAAGAACTCATAGTGCCCATAACGAGTTCTAAACGTTGTCTTCGGTATGTCCTCCTCGAAAACCTTAGTTGATGATATCCAGATTAAAGGTCGATCTTGGAAAAATACGAAGCTCCGATCAAACAGGTCGTCGATCCTGGGGAGAGGATACCAATTCTTCACAGTTAACTTGTTCAATTCACGGTAGTTGATGCACGTATGGAATGAACCATCCTTCTTTTTGACAAATAACATTGGCGCTCCCCAAGGCGAGTGACTCGGCTGAATAAAACTCTTCTCCAGTAGCTCCTGTAACTGGCTAGATAACTCTTGCATTTCAGATGGTACCAGCCGATACGGTGTCTTTGCTACTGGTGTAGCTCCAGGAACCAACTCAATACGAAATTCCACCTGTCGTGGAGGAGGCAAACCAGACAAATTATCAGGAAATACATCTGAGTAATCCCGCACTACAAGGATATCTACCAATTTCTGCTCCTCTTCTTTCTTTTCCACCACATGAGCCAGAAAAGCGTAGCACTGTTTTCGTAAACTCCGGCGTGCTTTCATGCAGGAAATAAGCTTTAAGTTTCTTCCTGGTCGTTCTCCTTGAATTCTGAGTACTTCTCCGTCTGACATAGGGATTCGCACTACCTTGTCCTGACAGACAATCTCAGCTCCGTGTTTCGACAACCAATCCATTCCCACAACTATGTCGAAACTTCCTAACTCAAAGGGTATCAAGTCTATATTGAAGGTGTGGTTCTTCAATATTATTGAGCACTTTCTAATAATCTCGTCGGCCTGAACAACCCTACCATTGGCCATTTCTATAGAGTAGCTAGTTTCTAGCCTGCTAGGACTCAAATTAAGTAATTGCACAAACTCAGAAGATATAAAGCTATTGTCTGCTCTAGTGTCAAATAATACAGATGCAAAGTGATTATTAAGTAAGTGCGTATCCGTGACAACATTCGGGTCCTGACGGGCATCATTGGCTCCAATGAGAAAAGCGCGTCCCGAGCCGTATTCCCTTGATTTGTCAGGCCTTGATTTCCAGCTATAGCCATCGCTTGTTGCTGGTTGTTCCCTTGTTGGCCCGGTGCCTGATTTAGTTTGGGGTACATGTTTTTGTAGTGATCAGGGCTTCCACACTCATAACAGCCCCTAGCATTCCCCGCGGGGTTAACCGCGTTGACTGATGCGACCATATTCAGTGCGGTTCTGCAGGCTCTTGCTAAATGCCCCGGGCGCCTACAGTTCGCGCACACCCGGCACGACATAGCTGGGGGATGATGAAAGTTGCACCTATCGCATTTGGGGTGCGGACCCACATACTCTCGCCTGCCATGGGTCACGGCCACAAAATTTCTGGTTGACTTGGCCCTTTTCTCGAATTTCCCGGCACTCGACCGGCTCGTTTCCCCAACATCTTTCCTTTTCTCTGCTCCCCCGCCCAATACCCCTGTTCTCACCATCTTATCAGTTAGAGCGCCAGCCTTCAGAATGTTGTTAGGATCAGTGATTTAAGTTTGATCAATTAGAGTAGATTGCATTGGAATTCGAACAATGAATTAGACAATTTAGCAAGAACTCAATTGATATTCAATGGAATAGTACACGGTTATAGAGAGAGAGAGAATTCTGCAAAAGAATATTTCATTCAAATGCTTTCGTGGTGGCTGAAAGTCACACATTACAATTAGGTCAACATTCGTTATATAAGGAATGTGACGTCTGTTGATGTCACTTGATAGTGACATCTAACAGAATTATACAAACAACTGAAACTATGCAAACTACTAAGAGTGTTCTTAACAACTTATCACATCTCAGAGAATGCAAGTACAAGAACATAAAACTACTGAAACTATAAACTACGGAAAGGTAAATTACAAGTACTGAAAAGGAAAACCATCTCAACTACTGAAGTTAATAACATCAGCTGTTGTGACAACTACTGATCACTCTGGTCTTCAGTCTTTGTCTTCAGTCTTTGTTCTTCAGACTTTCATTTCAGACGTTGTCTTCAGCTGATAGCTTCATACTTTATCTTTAGTACTTCACTTTCAGACTCTGTCTTCAGTACTTTACTTTCAGACTTTGTCTTCAGTACTTTACTTTCAGACTTTGTCTTCAGTAGAAATCTTCAGATCTTGTCTTCAGACCTTGTAATCACCTGATGTCTTCAGCTGTTGTAATCTTCTTCAATAGTTGTAATGTCTGTGGGACTTGGAGGTTTTTCTGATCAGGCTCATTGGTTTTTTGGTCCAACAAACTCCCCTGAACCAATGCAGCCAAAACCTCTAAGTTTATTGATGATCCCACTTATTCTTTGCCAGAAACACCCTCTTGATCAGCTTTAGAGGTCTTCATGTAAGCACAGGCCGGGAAAAGGTTTCTGATCTTTTGATTGGCTAAGTGTGGAAGGGAACTCTGTCTTAGGGAAACTGGACACATAGTCATGTCCCAACCATGAAACCTAATTCCCATTGATGAGTCTGTAAGACTCTCTTGCATAGGCCTCAAGGAGAACAACTTGTTCCTCCTTGGTGAGTTCTTCTGCTTCTCCCTCAAAGAAGAACTCAGGGCCATAATATTCAAACAGATACCTTACTGTCTTCCCATTCTTCAACTCAACAGTTGTGATCTCTCTGTATGCGAATTCATCTGGATGAGAGCCTTCTAGCAAAAACTTGAGTTCACTCTTTTGAAGATCTTCAAGTCTCTTCTATAACAGCCCCTTCTTGATCATTTTGTTAGAGATTGAGGGGTTGTCTTTGAGTTGTGTGCTCTCTTGAATTCTTCTATAATCTCCCAGGGTGAGACTACCCATAGCCAACATAATTGCAGCATTCAAAGTCTTTTTCACTTGGCCATGATATCTACATGGTATGTTCTTCTTGTGTATTCTGTAACTTACCCTGGGATCTGGCCAAATCCTCACTCTTTCTCTTGATGTTGGAATGTATGCCTAAGAGTGTACAGATTCAGAGCTTGTTTCTTCATTGCTTGAATGGATGAGGACTGAGGGAAGTCCTTGTCAACCATTTTGAGAAATTGCTCATCATGCTACTTCTGTTGTTCTACTTCTTCAATCTTCACTTTCACTATTTCATTTGCAAGTCAGGTGTCATCATCTGTTGACTTCTGGGCTCAGGTGTTTTAAGTTTGAGAACAACAGAGATTGGCAGACTGTCTTCATTCTCATCTTCTTCTTTTTCTACCCTCAACACCCTTCTCCTCCTTCTGGGTATATCACTGGGTGTGGTTTGAGATGGTTTTTGGGGTAATGGAAT
The DNA here is from genome assembly GCA_025506515.1 of Flaveria trinervia. NCBI lineage: Eukaryota > Viridiplantae > Streptophyta > Magnoliopsida > Asterales > Asteraceae > Flaveria > Flaveria trinervia. The sequence goes on along the minus strand of CM046455.1, from coordinate 24,958,239 downwards.
TGGTTTTGTGGGTTGAGTTGTGGGTGGTTTTGGTTTAGGGATAGAATTGGCAGATTTTAGAGATGATTGCTTTAAGGGTTGTTTTTGAGTGGGAGTATGAGAAGGCTGATCTAGCAATTTAGTGGTGAGTTTGGCTTTTGAGATTTTTGCCATCTCAGTTCTCTTCCCAGCACCTGCTTCATCTAGTGCTTCGATGATCAACCCTTTGTTGTAGCTTCCAGTAGAACAGATTTTCTTGGTTATCTCCAAGATACTGTCTCTGGACCAAGACTTCATCTCTATCAATGATCTTCCTAGATATTTGGCAATAAACCTGATCATAATCTCCAACCTTTCCCTATCCATCACACTGTAACTAGCCCATCTTGCTTGAATTTCATTTATCTCCAGCCTTCTGATCTCAACATCTAAGTTGGTTATGTCATGACCCTGTCTGAAGAGCTGATCTATTATTTTGTCCATAGATCTATTATGAGCTTCATTAGCTTCTTTGATTAGATCTTCTAAGGACTTTTCTCCATCAGACTTTGACTCAGCACTTCTCTTCCTTTTGTAAGTGATCAGATCTTTCTGCTCTTTGTCTGTGCTCAGCTCTTACACTGTGATCAGTTGTTTCTCTGAGATCAGTTCTTGTTCTTTCTCTAACTCCTTTTCTTTTTCTGGTTCTTTCTCATCTTCTACTCTCTTCCTTTTCCTTTCTTTCACTGCTTTAGACTTAGTAGTCTCCCCCTTTTTGGGTGCATTGGGATCAGGGGCTTGAAAGGCAGAAAGTGACTTGTGAACAACATCATCAAGGAGTGTTTGGAGATTTGAGGAGATCCTCTCATCAATAGCTTTATATACTATCTCAGTGATGATGGGAGTGATGAGAGGTAAGGAGCTTTGAAAGGTTGCAACCATCTGCTCAGAGCGGTTCTGTCTCTGAGAGGTGGTGCCAAAAGCAGTGGCTTAGTTAAGTGTATTGGCTGTGTGTTTAGTGAACCTTCAAATGAAGGTGCCATCTGTGGGTTTATTGGGGCAGATGGACTTTTATCCTGAGACATTTTGGCTAGCAGTTCTTTGAGTCTGCTCACCTCGGTCTCTAGGATTGTGTTATGGGCTAACACATCAAAGAAAAAGCCCAGGTCATCATCAGTCTTTGCTGAATCATTTGACCTCTTGATTAAATCAGGATGTACATGCCCTGAGTGTAGATCAGTATATGCATGTGCCCCTTGTTCTTGGTTCTGGGGACTTCCTGCCTCTGGACTTTGTCCGTCATTAGCAGTTGCCTCTGGTGAGGTCTTATATATGTTACTAACTTCATCCTGTTCATTTGCTGAATTAGTAGAAGTGGAAGCCTGACAAGATGTTCTAACCTCCTCTTCTACACTTGGATATTGAACATTATAACCCCTGTGTTGTGGGTTATCAGCAGCATTTTGGTCCTCCCTCAATCGTTGAGGTATTCCCAGTGTTAATTGGTTTCTGGGGAGGGGGTGAGGAATGCAACTGACTCAGCACTTTAGCAACTATAAGGGTTGGGCTTTGACGGGCGGTTGCATTTGGAGATTGGTCAGAAGCAGAATGCACCCGGGGTGAGAGATGCTCTTCAATGGTAACCTTCTCAACTGATATAGGTTCCAGTAATGTGGTATCCCAAATTTGGATGCAACAGGATCCTGTGGAGAGGATATCTATGCGGTTTTAGTGGTTGAGTCTCTGACATGACTGGGGGGTTAGAACCAGTATGTGTTCCCTGTATTGGTGGTACAGGGGCATCCTCAGGGGACTCATCTCCCTGAGTAGCCTTTTTGGGCTTTTGGGGTTTTGGTTTGGTGGGGACTTTGGATCTGGAGGTGGAGGCTGTGGGTTCCCTCTGCTTGGGTTTGAGCAGCCGGGCAACCCTTTGAGAGTAGGGTCAGAGTTATGCCTGGAGTATACCTCAGCTAAGACAGCTGGAGCAGAGACTCCAAGACCAACAAGGCCTTCAGATTTTAATTGATTTAAAATTATGGCCATCAGAAACCTGGGATATAGTAGCCATCTGTTTGTCACAGGTTTCTGAGCCAGATCCTTAAGTTCCAGAAACACTATCTCAGAAAAATTTAGAGCTTGTCGTTCAAAGATAGAGTACAATACCTGTTGCCATCGTGAGGACATCTGATCCATGAAGATGTCTTTGAAGCAAGGCAGACATTCATCATGTGGAAGATAAGTCTTTCAGCATCATGGAAGTGCTTTTTGAGAATGGTTGTAGCACTTAAGTCTCCTTCATACCCGTTGTTGATGAAAGACATATCAATGGTGCCTTTCGGGTATTCTATAATACAGGTGGCATCATTCAAATTTAGGGTTTTGCGAATGATGTCAGGGGTGATTACCACCTGTTTCTGGTTGACCAACGGCTGGAGAGTGATTTGGCTATCATTTTCACTAGTTTTACAGAGACGTTGGGCCAGAATTGGTTTAAGGAATTGGGGTATATGGTAGGATTCAAAAGAAAGGCGGTATGTATTGGGAATCCACCATAAGATCGATGGCATTATCAAATTTGTTCCAAAAAGCCGATTTCGAGAGGTAGGCAACACAACTGTGTCTGGGTTTGAGTTTCATGGTCGCCATTGTTGAGAGAGAAAAGGATAGAAAACGGCTAATGAAACATTCGGCTATAAGTGCAGGTATTTATAGGTTAAGAAAAGGCTGAAAAGAAAATGACTGAAAGTGTTGGTGTTGTCATCAGTTGTATGAAAACAACTAAAGACTTGGTTTTAACTATCAATCATTTGAAACAACTGAAGACTTGGTTTTGGGCATCAGTACTTATGAAACTACTGAAAACCTTGGTTTTGGCTTCAGGTGTAGGAAACAACTGAGGACTTGGTGTTAGTCATCAGTAGTTGTGAAACTACTGAAGACGTGGTTTTGTCATCAGTTGTTAAGGTGAAACAGCAGTTTGTGGAAACGATTGAAGAAAAATTCTCATCAGTAGTTTTCATCAATTCTTAGCTTTTCAGCTGTTTCATACTGTCCTCAACACTTACTCATCAGACATTTTAGTTGTTTTCAGTTGTTTCATAGGACATCAGTACTTATATGTTTTTACTGACATCAGTAGTTATAACTACATCAGTAGTTATAACTGCATCAGTTTCTTTTAACAGAAAGTACAATACTTTTTAAGTAATTTAGTCTTCAGTAGTTATGAAAACAACTGAGAATAAAAGTTATCGGTACTTATTTGTGACATGTTTACTAATGGTCATCAGTACTTGTTTACTGAGATCATCAGTAGTTGTCACTTATTCTAGCTACAGCATACCAAGCCTTAACACAAGGTTTTGGAAAGTTGAACTGTCCAAAGGCTTAGTAAATATATCTACAAGCTCATCAGCACTTGGCACAAACTTTGGATCAATCAGACCTTTTTCAAAACAATACCTAATAAAATGATGTCTAATCTCTATATGTTTGGTCCTAGAATGCTGGACGGGATTCTTGACAATACACAGAGCTGAAGCACTATCCATTAGCAATGGAGTCTTAGTCTCTGTAATGCCATAATCCAATAATTGGTTCTGAAGCCAGAGTACCTGAGATGTAAAACTTGCAGCAGCAATGTACTCTGCTTCAGCAGTGGATGTAGCAACAGATGTTTGTTTCTTACTCTGCCAAGAAATCAAACAGTTGCCTAGGAATTGACATCCACCAGAAGTTGACTTTCTGGTTAACTTACACCCTGCATAGTCACTATCAGAAAAAGCAACTAATTTGCAAGAGTGTCCAGTGGAATACCAAAGACCTAGAGATTGTGTACCTTGCAGATATCTAAAGATCCTCTTGACTGCAATGAAATGAGACTCTTTAGGAGCAGCCTGAAATCTAGCACAAACACAAGTTGCAAACATAATATCTGGTCTAGAAGCTGTTAAGTACATCAAGGACCCAATCATACATCTGTAAAGTGTTTCATCAACAGCTTTACCTTTCTGATCTACATCCAGTGTGTGGTGTTGCACATGGGAGTAGAACAGGGCTTACAGTTTTGTAAATCAAACTTATTCAAAAGATTTTTGTATATTTTGACTGATGAATGAAGGTTCCATCAGCCTTTTTTTGATTTGCAAGCCTAGAAAAAACTGTAATTCTCCCATTGCACTCATTTCAAACTTTTGTTTCATTAAACTTGTAAAATCATCACACAACTAGGGATCAGAGGATGCAAAAATTATATCATCAACATAATTTTGAACAAGTAGCTTATGCTGATCCACTTTCTTAATAAACAAAGTTTTATCTATGGAGCCTCTAGTGAAATTATTTCGAAGAAGAAAATTTAAAGTGTTTCATACCGGGCTCTAGGAGCTTGCTTCAACCCATAAAGAGCCTTATCAAGTTTATACACCCAATCAGGATGTTTATTGTCCTCAAAACCTGGTGGTTGACACACATAACCTCTTCTTTTATTTTTCCATATAAAAAAGCACTTTTGACATCCATTTGAAAAACTTTAAGATTGTGGAATGCAGCATAGGCTAAGAACAATCTAATTGCCTCCAGTCTGGCTATAGGGGCAAAGGTTTCATCATAATCAATACCTTCTTCTTGTGAAAACCCCTGTACAACCAGTCTATCCTTGTTCTTGACAATAAGCCATTTACATCAGTTTTATTCCTAAACACCCACTTAGTGCCTATTGCACACTTACCTGGGGGTAGAGGAACCAGTTCCCACACTTGCTGCTTTTTGAACTGAAGTAGCTCAAGCTGCATGGCTTCAACCCATCCATTGTCTCTTCAAGCAACATGATAGTTCTTTGGCTCTAGCTGATTGATGAAGAGAGCATAGAAGCAGAAGTTGGACAATTGACTTCTGGTTGAGACACCAGCATTGATATCACCAATGATTTGAGACATTGGGTGATTCTTCAGCTCTTGGTACACTATAAGATCAGTGCAAGTGTTTGTAGCAGGTTCGGCAGCAACAGATGTTGATCCAGACTCTTGAAACCAAGTATGAGATGGCAATTCAAATGATGTAGAGGAGTCAGAAATCTCATCAGCATTTGTTGTGGATGAAGCTGCCGAAGCTACAGGAACATCAAGTTTAGTGGACTCAGGCAGTTGATCACTAAACTTGAAATGGTGAGTACTGATATCATAATCATCATCAGTACCACCAGGTGGAAGACTTGCTGCAGAAGATGATTTATTCACATGATCTGCAACAGCTGGAGGTTGATAAGGAACATATTGCAGTATATCCAGATCAAACAACTCCACAGGGTTTTGTGGAATTTTATCCTTAGGAGATTCATTGAACTTCACATGCAAGGTTTCTTTAACTATCTTTGTTCTACAGTTGAAGACTCTGTAAGCCTTGCATGTGGATGAATATCCTACAAAATACCCTGCATCCATATTAGGATCAAATTTGTGGAGTTGATCCTTTGTGTTGAGAATAAAACAAGGACACCCAAATGCTTTGAAGAATGAAATTAGAGGAGCCAAATGATGTAGAACTTCATATGGAGTCTTCATCAACCTCTGATTTAATAAAACTCTATTCTGCACATAGCAAGCTGTGTTGATAGCTTCAGCCCAAAAGGTCAATGGCAAACCAGAGTCAGCCAACATGGACCTTGCAGCTTCAATTAGGGTCATGTTCTTTCTCTCCACTACTCCATTTTGTTCTGAAGTCCTTGGGATGCTAAACTGCCTCTTGATTCCCTTTGAGAGATAAAAATCATCAAGTGTATGGTTTCTGAATTCTGTTCCATTATCTCTCCTTATACACTTGACTGATAGGGAATACTGCTTCTCAACATACAACACAAAGTTTATAATCGTCTGAGCAACCTCATCCTTTGAATACAGAAGAAAGTCCATACAAATCTGGAGTAATCATCCACAATTACCAAACAGTATTTCTTCTTTGCCATGCTCATCACTCTCACAGGACCAAATAGATCCATGTGCAGTAACTGCAAGCAGGCAGTGGACTTAGGTTCTTCAATAGGAGGGAATGAGACTTTGTGCTGTTTTCTTTTCAAACAAGCAGTGCAGGTTTCATCACAGTGGAACTCCTTTATTGGTAGACCTCTCACAAAACTATTGTGGATTAGCTGATTCATGTTACTCAGATTTACATGACCCAGCCTTCTGTGCCACAGTTTAGATTCCTGAGGAGAGGCTTTGGAGAACAGGCAAGGATGACCCTTCAAATCAATTTTCTTTGACAAATCTAGGGCATATACTCTTCCAATCTTGTTGGCCTTCAGGAGAGTATGTTCATCCAATACCTTGTGAATCAGCCTCAGAACTGTGAAAGACAGAATCCTGCAGTTCTGGCTTGTGAAAAGTGCAACATGCCTTTATCACACATCGAACTGACACTCAGTAGTTATACTTGAGATTCTCCACATGGTTAACATCTTCAAATCTGATTCTCTATTAGACACATATCCTTTCCCGATGATGTAACCCTTAGCATCATTTCGAATGAAACAAATCCCTTCTTTCCTTGAGAGTAGTCATTAAGAAGAGAACTGCTCCCTGTCATATACATAGATCCTCACTGTCTACATACCAGATGCTTTTTGGCATGCTGAAGAACCCTGCATTCATCACAAGGAACTAGTTAGGTTTTGAGACCCAAACCTTTTTGGTTTTGGGTCTGTTTTCATCAACAGATTTAACCATAACTTGTTTCTCATGATTAACAGCTGATGAAGGTGGAGATGGTGCTGAAATGGATTCCTTGGATTTGGGCTTGGAATACCTTTTCAGTGGTTTAATCACAGGTGCATCTAGTTGGTTAACTCTCCCCAACAAATGCTGAACCATCATAACAGTTGTGTCTGATTTGTAGCTAAAGCTTTCAGCTCTTGTGACACATCAGTACTTGTTTTTGATGAGTTCTTGTGGCCCACCATTTCCTCCTTGAAATTCTTAGACTTAGTCTGATTTTTATCATGAGAAACACTATCAGTTGTTTTATGATAAACCCTATCCTTCTTTTTGGATTTGGGTGAAGCCTTGGTTATCAATTTGGGATGACCGGGTACAAACTTGGTCTCAAACTCATTTTTCATTTGATCCATCTGCATTTTAATGAGCTTATCTCTGTTGATTTGGACCCCTTTTGTACCAACATTCATCAGAAAGATGATTGAATTTACCACATATGTCACATGGCTTATTCTTCATCTTGAATTGATCAACTGCTGAAGTGGAAACTACTAAAGGTGTGATCTTCAGTACTTTCCTCCTTTCAGTACTTGTGTTAAGTACAGAAGGATCTGTAACAACTAAAGACTTGTTCTTCAGCTGTTCTCTATCTGTCCTGAAAGACCGTATGATAGATCCTCAGTAGTTGTTAATCCTTTTATTTAGTTGATTTGAAATGCTTTTCAGATGTTGTGACTTGCCCTTCAGTTTGTACTTTGAGGGACAACATCTGAAGTACTCAGCTTCATGTGCTTATCAGTAGTTAACCATCAGGCAATTAATTTGCTAAGGTATCAACATTGATTTCATCTTTGATTTTGGGTGATCTCTTGAGGATGATACACATGATGATGTGGGTTGGAAATTACTTTCACCTTCAGGTTTTACTATTGATTTTGGAGTAAAATCTGTAGGTGGTGCAATATGATTGTAACCTATTCCAAACTTCACATTCGAAGCTGTTTGCTTGCTGAGAAGCATTTCAAATCCCTTGCAGGATGATACCCAGCGGTCACACTCAACTTGGGTAGCTGCAAGTGTTTCTTTGAGATCCCTGTGGTTCTCAAGAATGACCTCAACCTTAGCCTTTTCATCATTTAATTGGCATTTAAGCTTATAAATCTCATCATCTTTATCTTTAAGGACAGACTCATACTCAGATTTTCTTTTGGAAAGGGTTTCCTCAAGCTCAAGATTTTGATTTATTAACGCTACATTTGCCTCTCTAATAGAGATAAATGCAGCTATGCAAGATTCAGAACATAACTTGGCCTTAGCTTCAAAGGATACCTGGGTTACCTGTGATGAAGATGCAGCATGAACCCTCAATAGACTCTAGGGCCATGAGAGCAAGATTCCAAAAGGATGTTCACCACCATGTTGACCATCACTAGCAAATAATTGCTCATTACCAGAAAGATCATTTGGTAACTGCTCCAGTCAACAGCACCTGGGGTGAAGAAGCTGTGATGAGTTGTGATTGAGATGATTGAGATGGTTGAGGCTCAGGTAAGGCTTGAGGTTGTTATGCAATAAGAACTTGAACTTGATTTGGCTGTGGCATGTAATAACAGGGATATGGATATGGCATTGGACCCTAAGAGACAAAATATGCAGGAGATAGAGGTTGTGAGTGATGACCAGAACTAGCAGGATGTTGCCCTCTGTTTTGTGAACTATTGCTTGGAAAAGTCACAAAGGGTGCAGAGGAGTTAGATCCAGTTGATCTACACTCTCTTGCAAAGTGCCCAAGCCTATGGCATTTGTGACAGCTCAACTTACTCTTGTCAAAACCAACTTTGGTTTTTCCAGAGAGTCCTGGAAATTTCCTACCAGTTCTCTTGTAGAACTTTTGAGATCTGATATTAATCAAGGCCATTTGGCTCAGAATATCCATCTCTTCTAAGTCATCATCAGCAATACCTTTCAAATCATCCATAATGAAGCACAAATTGTCACTATTACAGCCTGACTGACTATCAACACTAACAAATGCATGATCTGAACTGTTTGAAGAGAAATCTATATGCTCATCATAATGGCTTTCTGATGCAGCATATTCTGACTCATGACCAACCAAGGCAGTGTTCCTGGTACAAAGTCATCAGTGAGCTTTCCTGATGATGCCAGTTTCCTTTTCTACTCTATCTCTCTTTCAAATGTAAGCAGTTTCCATGGAGTTGGGTGAGAGATAGGCTATCCAGATTTGCACTGGAGCATAGGACAATGGTATATGTGTCCATCTCTCAGGCAGTGATCTGAGGAATCTGTTGTTCATCTGGCTATTAGTGTATTCATGTTTGACCATTTTCAGCTTAGAGATCAAACAGGAAAAACGCTCAAACTGTTGAGTCAGTGTCTCGCCCTTCGTATGAGAGAATGTCTCATATTGTTGGGCAAGGATTCTCTGTTGTTTGCTAAGACCTCATATGTTCCACCAAATTGTTCTTTCAATGCATTCCAGAGGTCATGAGCAGTTTCATGATGCATAAGCCTAGAATAGATTTCATTCGGCAGTGCCATGACCAGAATTCCATGGGCTTTAGCATCAATCTCAAACAGTTTTCGATCTCATCTGAATATTGTTCCTTCTTCTTCTGAACCATTTGGTTGGTTTCCGGATTGTTCACCATAGGCTTGTGTGGACCATGTATCACAGATGTCCAACAAGCTGAACTGTTAAGAGACAGGTGATGGAGCATTCTTCGTTGCCATATGTTATACTCAGTCCTAACCAGCATCGGAGGCTTGGTTGAGGAGCCAGTATTGTGAGGGTCATTAGAAGGAGTAGTCATTCTTAGATTCAATCAAATTCAATTATGTTTTTACCGATTTGGCGCAAAACACAACAAACTTAATACGAACCAAGAGGAATCTCAAAGCAAATAACCGAAAGCAGCAGAAATTCAATCTCTATAACCACTTCTTGCAAATATGCTAATTCGATCAAACTTACATATCGAAATAGCAGTTTCAGAGTGATCAGTAGTTGTCACAACAGCTGAAGTTATTAACTTCAGTAGTTGTGATGGTTTTCCTTTTCAGTACTTGTAATTTACCTTTCAGTAGTTTATAGTTTTAGTAGTTTTAGTTCAGTAGTTTTATGTTCTTGTACTTGCATTCTTTGAGATGTGATCAGTTGTTGAGAACATTCTTAGTAGTTTGCATAGTTTCAGTTGTTTGTATAATTCTGTTAGATGTCACTATCAAGTGACATCAGCAGACGTCAATTCCTTATATAAGGAATGTTGACCTAATTGTAATGTGTGACTTTCAGCCACCACGAAAGCATTTGAATGAAATATTCCTTTTGCAGAATTCTCTCTCTCTCTCTATAACCGTGTATTATTCCATTGAATATCAATTGAGTTCTTGCTAAATTGTCTAATTCATTGTTCGAATTCCGCTGCAATCTACTCTAATTAATCAAACTTAAATCACTGATCCTAACAATTGTGCCCTAGATAGTAGGAGGAGCAGTTGTGGTTACCATTGCCCGGATTTGAGGCGCAAGTCCCCAAATATACCTCTCTATCCTTTTTGATTCCGGGGTAACCAGATGCGGAACCAACCTTGCTAGCTCGTGAAAACGATGGGTGTAAGCCGCGTGCCCAGCCCCCACCATAGCATGATTCCAGAACTCATGCTCAAGTTTTTGCATCTCATTGAGAGGACAGTATTCCTCGGTGATTAGGGCTTTGAACTCATCCCACGACATTTGCATTGTCGATTCTCTTCCTCTAGCCTGAATCTGGGTGTTCCACCAAGTTAGTGCCTTGCCCTGTAGTGAGCAAGTGGCATCCTTGATCCTTTGACTGTCGAGGCATTCGCTGATGTCAATCACTGCCTCCATCTTTTCAAGCCATCTAGTCAGGGCTATGGCTCCACCTTTGCCATCAAACTCTCGGTTTACAAGCCACATATTCCTTGTATGAACATCCTCGTCTAGCGTTCACAACCCCGGTCTCATTAACAATCCCAGTTTCATTACCGGCTGTACCACCATTCCCAGTCGGGTTCCCATTATCCTCATTATCATTGCCACCATCCCCGTGAGGGTGGTGGTTCTGAAGAGCATCGCTCACTTGGGCCACGATAGTCGGAATCAGTGCGGCCAGCTATTGGGCAATTAAGGCTGTCATATCAGAGTTTCCTGTACCCTGATTGTCGTTGGTAGGACCATCACTTGTCCTTGGTGCTCTACCTCTGCCCCTGCCTTTGCCCCTCGGGGCTTCACTTCCGCCACTGTTGTTGCGGGTAACTCTTTGAGGCGGCATGTTCTAATCATAAGAATAGTAAACGCATAAGTTTTAACCATTGCAGGGCACATTATCCATGTCACATTAATGTCTAACATTCCAGGTTAATACCATACTTATGGTTGTCACACATCGCATACAAATCGTGTAATTCTCACGCCATGTATAGGTAATGTCCAAACAGTAGTCCATCATAATAATGGCATATCCATGCATGAAATCAAGTTTAGTCTAGCGGAGGTTGCCTATTTCCTCCTCTCTTGAGGTCTCAGACATAACCTCCTCGGGGTAAATCCCAGTGTCTAAGGTCAAGCGCAATAGCATGATCTATGAAGATCTCTTTGGGTTCAATACCCGATTGATAAAACAACTCGGTACGCAGAGGGAAACGAAAGATCTGATAGAAGCATCCCATAAAAAGTGAGCACAAGGGCTCCCTCACATGGTGAAAAGATCACGAAACAGATAGATAAACGAACAAGTAATGAGGAACACGTATGAGATATAAATGCACACAACTCTGGCATGCAAATCTACATGAAGGTTCCTAGGTTATAGTCTAGGTCAAGTGTATTGCCTAATTCTCTATAACCAATGGCTCTGATACCAGTCTGTCACACCCCCGCTAAGAGCGGAAACACGAGGATGTAACGAGACGGGAATCGTCATAACACATGGTGAGCGATAGAGATGCAATAATAATAATGATGACAAGCGTGTCATGACGACACCCGACAACAAGGGGGCTTGTGTCGTGTTTAGTCAGTATTCACGACAACATAGCCATAAGCATAAACATGATATAAGATTCACATAAACATAGATAATAACATTGTATGCAATTCCCACAACCCGGGAACTAGTTACAAAGTATAATGTTGTTTGAAACAGATACAACAATTGTTTTCAAAAGACCAAGTTTAGCCACAAAATGCATCCTAGGGTCTCCACTAAGGCAGTACACCTAGATCTTCAGTTAGCATGATCACCTGAAAAGATATGCTCAAAATGGTCAACAAAATTATTGGTGAGCTCGCAGGTTTAAATGTAAATAAGTATTGATGCTGTATAAAGTTGTTGCAGAATACCGTGCATACAGTTATAAGTAAGCAAAATCACATGACAAGAGCTTTACAACCAAACCTAACGACGTACACAAAGAATCTTGTCGGAATATATTCACCCAAGGCCTGTTCCTGGCATCTGTTGGTACTAACTAGTATACCAACACGAGGGTGGGGGTGTCAACCCAACTAGTACGACCAATACCTATCCGTCGGTTCCCACACTAGAATTAAATGGTTGTAAGAAAGAACCACAAAGCAGACTCAAGCATGTATCAGATAAGTACTCACAAACAGTAGCACGTTGATTCCAAGTATGTAAATTGTATGTAAGTTGTACAGCATAGAAAACAGGCGAGCATACTTTTCCCCCATGTTTGTAAATATTTGTAAAGTAGTATAGGCATAAAAAGGGGCCACGAAACTCACATGTTAAGTGGTAAGTACAAATGATCAAGTTCCCAACGGTTGTATGCAATGAACAGTCAAACACCTATTGACAGTTATTGTTTAGCATAAATGATATGTATAAAGCATATAATAATGTTTAGTCGGTTCAGGTTCTATTGGTTTGGTCGTGGGTAGCACACATGGAAGCGGACACACGTATCAGATCTTATGTAGATCTAAGTACTAAGAGTAGGCGTCATTGCTAATGACATCCGTATAAAGATCCCATTGTTATATAGATAGTACTTGTTAAATATTTGTAGTCCCAAATAGTTGTTGATAATTGTAAAATGTTAGGTTGATTTAAATTGAAATAATATGTGAATGTTGATAGCATTGACTTTAATCTTTGTGGTCAAGCAATGATACTTTTACGGATGTTACCTTATCATCACAAGACAGTCAAGAAGGGAATTCACACACATGGCACCATAAGTCACACAACAGGACCAGACACTCGACTCAACACTCCATTCATACAAAACCTTCAATCATACGAATCAGCTTCATTGGCACGATTGAACCTTCATTCGTATGACTGCCATTCAGTCGTACCACACAACACCCAATCGCACGACTTAACCTCCATACGCACGAATCAACCTTCATTCGTACGAATCAGCTTCATTTGTACGTCTGAACCTTCATTCGTATGATTGGCCTTCAGTCGTGCGATACATGCACAGTCGCCTACATTCATTCAGTCGTAGGACTCAATCGCACACCACATTCATCCGCATTGACTCAATCGCACACACCACATTCATCCGCATTGACTCGATCGCACGACTCAGTCACATGACATTCCCAGTCGCACGACTCAGTCGCCCGAATGACACAATCGCATGACTCAGTCGCACGACTCACCCAGTCGCACGGCTCAGTTGCATGACAGACCGAGTCGCCTAAACTGCAGGTTTGCGACTGCTGAAGTGCAGAGCAGCATTCGGCTGCCCCGAGTACGGGTTTTACACAACAAGGACTTCCAGAATCACACAACAAACACACACAAACAAGAAGCACACACAGAAAGACACCACACGCACCCACACGACCACTTGTGTTCGAGTTGACCCGAACACCCGAAACCCAAGAAATAGACAACAGTAATGCGAACAAGAAATGGACAACCAAGGTCGTCTACCTGCAGGGATGGAGTAGACTAGGTTGTAAACGAAGCCTATACGAAGAAAACGAGACCAAAGGGAGCGTTTTTTGGTGCAAAAGTGAAGAAGATAGGTGAAGAAGAAGAAGAAAGTGAAGAAGATGAAGAAAATGGCTGGGAATGGGGTTTCTATACCCATCCCAAGTTTGCAAAATGTCAATTTTAGTCCCTGCACTTAGCCCCCGAGTTTCCAAAGTTTGTTTCGGTTGAAAACGACTTTAAGCGTGTTTGTTATATTAATGTTAAAAGTGCATTTAATGGTAATTGATGGCTTAAAATGGTTTTATTAATGACAATGGTTATAATTAAAAATGACATTGGTGATAATGGTGATGAAATTTATAAAAGGTTTAGGCTTAGCACACGTTCACGGAGGAAGTACAGGTACAAGGGTAATAAAGCAAACATGATTTCTATAACAGGAGTTCATGAAGAAGAGGAATAATAATTAAGAAAGAATTGATGGTTAATTATGTTATTTGACGGACCTTAAGGTGACGGATGTCACAAGGAACTCATAGTAAAGGGTTACACGGATGCGAGTTTCCAAACTGATCGGGATGATTCACGATCACAATCGGGGTACATTTTCATCTTGAATGGAGGAGCAATCTATTGGAAGAGCTCTATGCAAGATGTGGTGCTATTATCGACTACAGAGTCAAAATACATTGTTGCTTCATTAGCAGCTCAGGAAGCTGCATGGTTAAAGAAGTTCATTGCCGACCTAGGGGTGGTCCCTTCCATTCAGGACCCCTTAGAAATTCTTTGTTATAACGAGGGTGAGATTGCTCAAATTAAGGAACCCCGTGCACATCAGAAGACTAGGCACATTGAACTAAGATTCAACTACATAAGGGATGAAGTTGAAAAGGGAAAGATATGTATTCGCAAGTTCACACGGATCAAAACATTACGGATCCACTCACGAAGCTTCTTGAAAAGGCGAAGCATGAAAGTCATGCTTGTGTCATGGGGCTTCAATATTCTAGTGACTAGATTTTATCTTTAATTCCTGTAATGAGATATTGTAACCCTTTATTACTTGAATAAATTATTCGGTTATAATAATTCAACTAATATTCCTATTTTGCATGTTTAAAATCCATGAGTAAATTATTTACTCAGAATGTCCGTAGTTGTTCATGCTTGTGGGAACAAGTATGAAGGTAATGCTATTATGAACTTGGATTGGTAGATATTCATGTGGATGAATATAGAGCAAAAGGTTGCTGCCAAAGTTCATAGATATTTGTGGGATGCAAATATTGGACTGACATGCACCTCAAATATTACTACATGGAATCTTCCTGATTGATCATAAGTAATTTTGAGTAAAGGTGAACATCATTTGGTATCGTCTGACCTGAGATACATATTGGGTCTTGATATTTACCGAATATTATACTTTGACTTAGCTCTTCGCTGTTTTGAAACATGGCAGTACATAAGTCTTAGTTCAGGTATGATATAAGGAAATTGTGAAAGAAGTATGTTGTCAAGATGGGATTTGTCCCTCTTATTCGTTGAGAGTAAGATGTCTAAGGCCTGATAAAGTTATATCAATGGAGAATGATCACTCTGTGTCTCTAGGATTTAACATGACATCTGTGACAAAGGATAGATGATTGATTCACCTAAAACATTTCAAGTATGGTACTTGAAGGAGATGATGTTATGAATGGCACTTAGTCATACGTATTAAGGGTAGTAAACCATTGTTAGGTGGTATTTACTGCTTGCATCAATCTTCTATGAATCTTGTGCAAGTGGGAGATTGTTGGACCTCATATGCCCAAGACACATACAAGACTGATGTGGTTAGTACGTCATGATCCAAGTCGGGTCATACCCAATAACAAGCTATACAAACACCAATTAATATTTATTTGTTGATAGGATCATACAAATAAATACCGACACCAATTTAGAAAATGGGTTTTTCTAAAACGTTGCTTTGTAAGAGAACAACATTATGTGGATAATTTGTTCATGAGAAATTATTTGTTTCATTATTTAAGTTGGTTAAATAATAACAAATAAAAGTGTGTTATTGTTATAAAATTAAAAGGGGTTTTAATTTTATAAAAAATTATGGGTTAAGAGTGTATATTTTATAAAACTAAAAATGGGGGGAAATCCCATTTTGGGATGGTGTTTTGGCCGCCCAAAGGGGCCTATGGACCTGCCTTTTCTTGTTTTTTGCAAGCCTTTACCATCACTACACTCTTCCATCATTAACACACCTCTCTTACACACACATCTTGCAAGAGTTCTCTCAAAAAGATAGCTGAAATTTTCGGATTTGAGGCAAAATACAAGGCTGAAATTCGTTTTTTTTTAAGGAGCTTTGTAGAGTTCTTCGTGTTGAGCTTCCTAACAAGCTAGGTGTTTGGAAAAGGCTTGTGGGTATCACTTCTTGATGCCTCCTCTTTGAAGGCTAGACACATTCAAGAACATCATCATCTATCTCTTTTCTTCCACAACTTTTGCACAAGAAAGGTTGTCTTCTATTAACACCCTATGGTTAGTTTTGTTTTGGTTGATAGCATATTATTTCACATACATTTGATCCTTATTCTTGGGTTTTGTTTGTAGTTTAATATGGCAAATATTTCAGATTATAAACCATATATTAAACTCATTTTTCAGCTGTGTTTTCATAGTTTAAATGGTTAAACTAAGTGTTTTACATGTGACAAAACCCAACATGCGGATCCAATCACAAAGCTCCTTGAAAGGGCAAAGCATGAAAGTCATACTTGTGCCTTAGGACTTTGATTTTTTAGTGATTGGAATTTATCTGTTTAGTATTTAAAAGGTTGGAACAATGTAGCGTTTAATTCTTTATATATTTGTGATATTCTGAGATTGTGTTCCTTTTAGCATGTATATATCCATGAATATGTTTATTATTCTAAATATTCGTAGTCGGTCATATTTGTGGGAACAAATATAAACATAAGACTGTTATGAACATGAATTGGTGGATATTCATAAGGTATGAATATAGTGCAATTGGTTGCTACCAAAGGTCATAGATATTTGTGGGTTACAAATATTGGACTGACCCGCATCTCAATTTTACTACATGGAATCTTCTAGATTGATCATAAGTAAATTTGAGTAAAGGCAAATATCATTGGTATCCTACAACCTGAGATACATATTGGGTTTTGATATTCACCAAATGTTATACCTTGAGCTAGTTCTTCACTGCTCTGAAATAATGGACAGTACATAAGGCTATGTTCAGGTGTGACATGAGGTGATTATGAGAAATGTATGTAGTCAAGATGCAATTTGTTCCTCTTATTCGTTGAGAGCAAGATGTCTAAGGCCTGATTAAGTTAAATCAACAAGGAATGATCATTCTGTGTCCTTGGATTTAACATGGCATCTGTAACAAAAGGATAAATGATTGATTCACCTAAATCATTTCAAGTTGGATACTTGAAGGGGATGATGTTATTGAATGGCTTTCAATCATGTGTATTAAGGGTACTAAACCGTTGTTAGGCGGTATTTACTGCTTGCATCAATCTTCTATGAATCTTGTGCAAGTGGGAGATTGTTGGATTCTTTATGCCCAGGACACATAGAATATTGATGTGGTTAGTACGTAATGATCCAAGTCGGGTGTAAGGCCCCGTTCCCGGGACGCTCACAGTTGGTAAATCATCACACATAAAACATATATTTTAGATTTAATCATTCATAAGGCATTGCAGCGGAAACATAAAACAAATGACATTTCATTTTATCATAAAAACTTTTGCAAAATAATGCATCGTTTGTTGGTTACAAAACTACATTGTTGTATTACATCACAAAAGCTTTAAATAAATGGATGCCATCCAAAAGAGCTGAGTAGCTGCCTCGTGCCATCCTTAGCAACGTTTACCTGCCAACTGAAAACGTATAAAAGTCAGCGTTGCTGAGTGAGTTCTAGTTTTACAATTAAACATACATAAAATCGTTATTTATTTCCTTTTAGAGTCCATACTATACGTTTCATTCGTTCGTGATCATACATCATACGTACATATAGATAATATCATTATTATCTTCCATTTCGTTCGTTAACCTTCGTTCATTCATTACATCTAGTGACATGTACGTTACCCTGAACATTATGCATGAAGCTGGTTACTGGGCCTGAGGTCTTTCATAGACCCCGAACATTGTTCACGAAGCTGACTCTAGTACCTGGGGCAAGTACATTCACCATTTATCTTTTCTCCTTCATTCGGATCAATGCCATATGCTATACCACGAACATTGTGCACGAAGCTGGTTACTGGGCCTGAGGTCTTTCATAGACCCCGAACATTGTGCACGAAGCTGACTCTAGTACCTGGGACAAGCGGCAAGGATCCCATACATATGGTCAATCACAAGGATTGGACCCCAGTGTGCATCCTTCTAGGGTAGCTAACCCGCACAAAGTTGAGCGAACACCCTTCATTGGTTGTGGACCACCATACATTTGCTTGCAAGACTTTTTGTGTTCATTCATTTGTTAATGCATGCATTCATTCATCATGTTCCTCTTTCATTATCTTTCACTTTACGTACATACTACTTTCGGTTCATTCATTGACATAACACGTAAAGCCATGGAAAGATAAACATACATCATCATAGGGAACATATCATATCATTCATACATCACCACACAAGGCATCATACATACATAACATACATCATGCATATTCATGCAACATCATCATCATCATCATCAATCACAATGCATAACATGCCCCTCATACCATCTATGACCCCAAAAGTCAACTTATATAGTCCTCCGATAATCTCCCAAGTCAAAGCCTACTTTACACATTTTCCCCAAAAATAATAATAATATTCTAAGTCCTAGGCGCATGGGCACTATTCAGGCGCATGGGCACTATTCAGGCACATGGCAAACACTTAGGCGCATGGGCCACTTGCAGGCGCATGAGCACTATGCAGGCGCATGGGGAAACACTTGTCAAATCCAGCCTAGTTTCTAGGCGCATGGGTACTATTCAGGCGCATGAGCCACTTGGGCGCATGGGCCACTTGGGTGCATGAGCACTATTGGGGCGCATGGCCCAATACTTAGTCATCCGACTAACATTTCCAGGCGCATGGACCACTGTTCAGGCGCATGGGCTATACATAGACTTTTCTAAGGCAAATTTTGGGCGCATGAGCTACTGTTTAGGTGCATGGGCTACTGTTTAGGCGCATGGCTTACACTTAATTCTTTGTAAGGCAGTTTCAGGCATATGAACACTTATCTAGGCGCATGAGCATTCTTTAAAACATGTTTCTAGGATATTTTCGATCCTAATCATCAAACCCATCTGTTCTAAGCATAATGTGGCTATTCTAAACATGAGTAGCCCATAAACCATCAGAACCAACATCCAACATACCCAATACATACGGGTATTCACACATAAACTTTGTAAAATCATTTTAATACGTTTCCACCTGGTGCAACTTGGGTGTTCTTTCTTTTTACCTGCTTGCAAAGAGTTCAAAATACCTAGAAACAACATCCAAAAATACACACAACCGAGCACAAACACAACCCATAAGCACATAAACACATAATCGGGATAAAACCCAACATAAAAACATAAGAACCTTGAATTCTTACCTTTAATTCACTTTTCTTCTTCCTCTTCTTCTTCGATCCGAGACTATTCCCTGCTCTCTCTTTCTAAAACCGAGGAAAATGGTGGAGTGAGGTGAGGGTGGGCGGCCATACTCACCTTTACACCAACTTTTGAAAGTTTTGTCCTTTTTGGACACTTTTAGTCCCTCCTCTTGGACTTTATTGCCTTTCTTGCTTTTATTCTTTATATCTTGACTTTTAAAAATAACCGGGTGTTACATCGGGTCATACCCAATAACAAGCTTAGCAAACACCAATATAAATATTTAATTGATGATATGATCATGCAATTGAATAAATACATGAATTTAGACAATGGGTTTTCTAAATAAATTGCATATGAGATGAACAACTTATAAGGATATTTTGTTTGTGGACATTATTTGTAATGTAATTTAAGTTGGTTAAATAACATCAAATAATGAAAATTGTGTGCGTATAAGTTATATAATTAAAAGGTTGATTAGATAACTTAAAATGTAATTAGTAAAACAAAATGTAAAAGGTTTTTAGGGGGAAAACCCCAAACCCTTTGAAACTTTGGCCACCCCCTTTAAGGGTGAGTTTGGCCTTTTGTTTTATCTTCTTGCTTTTCTTGAACACACACACACACAACCTCTCTTCTCTCTCTCACATGCAAAGGACCAAGAACCAACCTTTCTCTCTAGTTTTTTGAAGGTTTCTTAGCTGAAAATCAGATTTTCAGCCTCTCCTTGGTTCGGTTTTGGTGAAGAAATCCTAGCAACAAGGTGTTTGCTTGAGGCTTGCGGGTATACAAGCTTGAGGACACCTCTCCTTGGTGTTTTGGCCATTCAAGACTTCATCCTCTTCTTCACATCCAACGTTTTTGGGCAGCCTTTAGAAGGTAGTTCATCAAACGGTTTTTGGGCAGCTTTGGAAGGTAGTTCCATGGTCGTTTTTGGTTGTTATTGTTTACTTGTTTGCTAGTTTTTTCACATATATCTGATCCTTATAATCTTGGGTTTGTTGTTGACATAAAATGAGCCTTAATTTTCAGCTTATAAATCATTATATTAAGCTTAGTTTCTGCTGCGTTTTTCTTGTTTAAATGGTTAAACAACCTTGTCATTGGTCCAACAAACCCAACAATTGTGAGAAACGTATGTAGTCAAGATGGAATTGTTCCTCTTATTCATTGAGAGCAAGATATCTAAGGCCTGAATAAGTTAAATCAACAAGGAATGATCATTCTGTGTCCTTGGATTTAACATGACATCTCTGACAAAAGGATAAATGATTGATTCACCTAAATCATTTCAAGTTTGATACTTGAAGGGGATGATGTTATTGAATGGATTTAAGTCATGCGTATTAAGGGTAGTAAACCGTTGTTAAGCGGTATTTACTGCTTGCATCAATCTTCTATGAATCTTGTGCAAGTGGGAGATTGTTGGATTCTTTATGCCCAAGACACATAAAACATTGATGACGTTAGTACGTTATGATCCAAGTTGGGTCATACCCCAATAACAAGCTTAGCAAAAACCAATGGATATTTAATGATGATATGATCATGCAATTAAATAAATACACCAATTTAGAAAGTAGGTTTTCTTAATATATTGCATATGAGATGGAACAACTTATAAGGATATTTTGTTCATGGGTATTATTTGTAATGTTGTTTAATTTGGTTAAATAACATCAAATAATAAAAGTGTGTATGAGTTACATAATTAAAAGGTTAATTATATAACTATTTTAACAACTAGTTTATAAAATAATTGGAGAATGGTTTTGAGGGGAAAGACCCCATCTCTTGACCAATTTCGGCCGCCCCTCTTTAGGGGTTGGTCCCTTTTGTGTTTTGGAAGAACATAACACATTAACTAGTGAGATACACTCCATCTTCCTCTCTCTCTCTCACATGCAAGAACAACAAGAACAAAGTTCTCTCCATTTTTGAAGAATATACACGGCTGGAACTCGATTTTCAGCAGGTTTCTTGGTGGTTTTGGTGTACAAATCCTAGCAAGAAAGGTCTTTGCTTGATGCTTGTGGGTATGGGAGCTTGAGGACACCTCTCCTTGGTGTTTTGGTCATTCAATAACCTCATTCTCTTCATCAAAATCACGTTTTTCAGCAGCCTTTGGAAGGTAGTTCATGGTTTGAGTTTGGTTGTTATTTCTTCTTGATAGCTAGTCCATTCACATATATTTGATCCTATGTTCTTGGGTTTGTTGTTGTTATGTTATTAGCCTTAATTTTCAGATTACAAATCATAAGATTAAGGTTTTATTCCGCTGCGTTTTTCATGTTTAAATGGTTAAATTACTTTGATAATGGTCCAACAAACCAAACATTGGCATCTAGAGCCAGATATATGGATGACTAGATTCATTTGAGCTTGTAAAATTGGTTTTATAGGACTTTAACAACCTTATAGGGGTTGTTTTGTGGTGTTATAATGAATCCCCAACCTTTCAAGGTTATATCTTACATGCTTGTGATTAAACCTTGAAACAAATATATCAAATGGTCGATTGTGTTTTGTTTGGACAAAAACCCTAAATTCTTGGTTATGTTGGCTGAAAATTTAGGGTCAAATGGGGATTTATTTGGTTCTTGAATTTTGTATATGATGTTTCATATTGGTGCATAACCTAGCCTTGACCTTGTGTTGATTTGGTCTTGAATGGATGTTTGTTTTGGTTGATTTCATTCATAATGGGTTGTAATATTATTCTTTTGTGCTTGTATTTGGATGTAATTTATTTATTCATTCAATGGTGATGTAATAGATAGATTAAGTGTGTTTTCTTTATTAGAAAAATTTGTATTAGGATATAAATTTTGTAAAAGAAGATGCACAAGTTGGAAGCATAAAGGGAAGACACAAGAGAAGGACTTGAAGCATTTGGATGCAACTTCAAGTGGGGGTCTTTGGAGATCTCATCTTTTGTGTTGTGTTCAACCCTTAGGAAAGACCAAATGACAACACTTGTGATGGTAAACAAGTGTTACTAACATAGTGGCTATGGTTATGCACATGTGGTTGTTTCGTATATGCTTGTTTGATTATCCATTTTATGTTGATTGTTTGATATGTGGATATGCTTAACAATCTTAATAAATGATCATAACAAACTGAATTTTCATGGTTCTTTATTATTAATATGTTACTAAAAGTTATTAAAAGGATTAATGATTTCAAATAAAAGAGGTTTTATTAAAAAGAACTGTAGGATACTATGTATTTGAAAGCATGCGAATACAAGTACATAGGGTTTTCATAACTAGAATTAACTAAAACTAAAATCCCTTTGGAAACAAGTTAAACACCATCCTTTTACACGACACTCGAATCACTTGAAAACTATTTGTGGGATAAAGGTCACCTAACCACTTCTAGGGACCTTGTGCGTTTGAGGTGGGCTTAACATATTTATGGGATAAAGGTCACCTAACCACTTGTATGTGTAAACTCACACGTGTGTGTAAGTAGGACGACTTGAATTGGAAACCATGTGCATAGGGTCACCGAAGCATGGCGTACAATGGTGTTGATGGGATTTTACATGCTGACTAAACATAAGATATTTAACCAATCCCATAAAACTAGAAGTTGCAATAGGTTGCAATGGTCAAATGTTGACTACCTTGTTAATTTAAATAATGGGATAAAGGTCACCTAATCATCATTTAAATGTAACGTTGGATTCTATATTTTAATTATTAATTGTCAATGAGACATGAAAATGGTATTAATAATTAAAATGTAGTTTTTCAGAAATACTAATATGAACTTTGTAATTTTGTAGAAATGGCCGCAAACCATAATGCTACCACCCGGATCGTCCGTACCCTATCACTGAGAACCATCTTAGAAAGGGATAGTCTTAACCATAATAACTTTATGGACTGGTTTCGAAACTTGAGAATTGTTCTCAAGCAAGAGAAAAAGGCCTATGTCCTTGAGGATCCCATTCCTGACCTACCCGACCCCGAGGATGTTGAGGCCTATAACGATTGGCTTTAATACACTGAGGATTCCATGCAGGTTTCCAGCCTCATGTTGGAACTATGATTCCCGAACTCCAAAAGGATTTGGAGCATCTTGGGGCATATGACATAATTACCCAGTTGAAGGAAATGTTCCTTCAACAAGCTAGGGTTGAGCGCTTCGAAACGGTTCAAGCGCTTCATGTGTGTCGCATGGAAGAAACCCAATCGGTATCATCATATGTACATAAGATGAAAAGCCACATTGATCGCCTCGAGAGGATTAATTGCCCCGTCTCAAAGGAGTTGGCCACGGATTTTATCCTTAATGGCCTAACTAAAAGGTTTGAGACGTTCATAATGAATTACAATATGAACGGGTGGGACAAGAGCATTGGTGAGCTTCACGCAATGCTCAAAACAGTCGAGGCAGGGATGGGTAGAGAGGTTCTATATGTTCTCTCAATCAATGAGGGAGGCAATAAGAAAAGGCCATTCCCCGATCCCAAGGCAAATGTTGCCAAAGGAAAAGGGTACATCAAAGGAAAGGGGAAAGGAAAGGCTAAAGCAGAACCTCCAAAGCCTAAGCTTAAGAAGCTTAAGCTAACGGAGAACGATCCATGCTTTGAGTGTGGTGTGATAGGACATTGGAAAAGGAATTGTCCAACCTATCTCAAAGATTTGAGAAACAAGAAGGATGTGGGCAAACCTCAAGTACAACTTTCATAATTCACATTGATTTAAATGTTATTTCTTCAAACACATGGGTATTGGATACCGGATGTGGAACTCACATATGCAATTTGTTGCACGAGTTCAAAAGAAATAAGCACTTCAAGAAGGGAGACACAAGTCTCTACATGGGCAACAGAGCAAAAGTTGATGTTTAAGCCCAAGGAGACTATACTTTGAAACTTTCAAATGGTTTGGAAGTTGTTCTTAAGAACATTTTGTATGCTCCTAGTTTGACTAAGAACATAATTTTGATTTCCCTTTGAAAAAATGTGGTTATGAATTAAAATTTGTTAAAATGGTATTTGTGTTTGTATGGATGATGTGTTTTGTTTTAAGGCTATGCCTTTTAATGGTATCTATGAGTTGGTTCATGATAATTCGTCCTTCGATAACTCACTATACCAAACAAGCACCAAGAAACTTAAAATGTGTTTAAGTGATTCTTATCTTTGGCATTATCATCTTGGTCACATAAACAAGAATCGGATTCAAACACCTCAAAAGAATGGTCTTTTAAAAACAAATGAAAATGTTTCATTTGATAAATGTGAATCTTGTTTATAAGGTTAGATGACCAAGTCGCCCTTTAGTGGTACTAACGAGAGGGCAAAACACTTATTGGGAATCATACATTCGGGTGCATGTGGCCCTTTTAAAACAATGACTAGAAATTGTGAAAGATACTTCATTACCTTTACCAACGATTATAGTCGCTATGGTTATGTGTACTTGATGACACATGAACATGAAACCTTTGAAATGTTCAAACCTTCAAGAATGAAGTAGAAAATGAACTAAATAAAACTATCAAAGTTCTTCGTTCAGATTAAGGAGGTGAATACCTAAGTGAGGCTTTTCAGGATCATCTAAGAAGTTGTGGGATCGTCTCACAACTTACTCTACCCTAGAACACCACAACATAATGGTGTGTCTATAATGAGAAACCGAACTGTAAGGCCCCGTTCCCGGGACGCTTACAGCTGGTAAATAATCGCACATAAAACATATACTTTACATTTAATCATTCATAAACATTGCAGCGGAACAAAAAATAACTTTTCATATCATTACAAATGCTTTTGCAAGTTAATACAAGTGTTCATTTCAAAACATCATTCGTTCGCATTACAATACAAAACATTAACAAAAGAAAACCATCAAAATGCCAAGTAGCTGCTACGCGCCATCCTCAGCAATGCTCACCTGCCAAGTGGAAAATGCATAAAAATCAGCGTTGCTAAGTGAGTTCTAGTTTTTAAAATAAAATATACTTATTTTTTTCAAATTTGTTCTTTGAAAACGTAACAGGTTTTTAAAAAAAATGTGATCACACATCGTACGTACACATAGATAATATTTATATCTTCATCATCGTTTGTTTCGTACTTTTATTATCTTCTCGTTTTCATCTAGGTCCTGTCATGTGCTAACCCCCCTCTAGAGCACCAAGCAATTCATCTAGGGTTAAGCGACAAGGACCCCATACGTTTGGTCAATCACCAAGACTGAACCCTTGTGTGCATCCTCATGGGGTATATAACCCCACACAGTTGAGCTAACAACCCCTTATTGGGTGTGAACCTCCTTACATTTGCTTAATCACACAGATTAAGCCCCAGTGTGCATCCTCATGGGGTAGCTAACCCGCACACAGTTGAGCTAACACTCCGCATTGAGTGTGAACCTCCATACATTTGCTTGCAAGCCTTTCTTACATTCGCTCATTCATTAATGCATGCATTCTTCATTACATTCCTTTTTTCATTATCTTCCACTTTACGTTACCTAATACTTTCATTTCGTTCATTAACATTCAATGTAAAGCCAAGGGAAAAATAATCATACATAATAATAAGGAACATCAACATACACAGTCAACATCATCATACAGGGCATCATCATACATACATAACACACATTATGCATACCATCATACATAAGCATCAATCATACATCGTAACATGCCCATCGTACCATTAATGACCTCAAAAAGTCAACTTACATAGCCCCCGGGAACCTCCCAAGTCAAAGCCTACATTTCCACTCTTTCCCCAAAAAGTCAGAAAATATTCTAAGTGTTCATCCGCACTTCCCTTTTGTTCATCCGCATTTCTTTTTGTTCATAAGCATTTCTTTTTGTCATAAGCATTTCTTTTTGTTCATAAGCATTTCTTTTTGTTCATAAGCATTTCTTTTTGTTCATAAGCATTTCTTTTTGTTCATAAGCATTTCTTTTTGTTCATAAGCATTTCTTTTTGTTCATAAGCATTCTTTTTGTTCATCTGTATTTTCTTTTTGTTCATGCGCATTTCCTTTTTGTTCATCGGCATTTCCTTTTTGTTCATCTTCATTTCCTTTTGTTCATAATCATTTCTTTTTGTTCATAAGCATTTCTTTTTACACAGGCAGTTTTCTAAATTCAGGCGTATGAACTATTGTTTGGGTGCATGAGTAGTCTAGGGCACACTTATCATCATAATTCAGTCCCCAAACACCATCTACCATGCTCTAAGCTTAAATCCTATATTCTAAGCCATAGAAACACAACCATAATATCATCAAGCATGAACATAGATCAAAATCACACCATACACACAACATACACACATTCAACATACGGGTATGAAACCCAAGTTTAATAAAAAGTCCAATCATGCGTCACCAGCCCTAAAATCAGTTAAAACATGAAAAAAGGGGTTCTAGAACTCACCTTTGCAGCTCTTAAGTATGGCTTCTCCCAAACTTTTTTGCAATTGAGTTCGACCGCCTAGGAACCCACTTGAATTCGACTTTTCAGCTCTTGTTCTTCAAAAACCTGAATCTGCACTTTCTCTTTTTAAAAATCTAATGATTTAGGGTTGTAAGAAGAGAGTGGGTAGCCATGTCCATTTTACACCCTCTTTTCCAACCTTTTGTCCTTTTTGACACTTTTTACCCCTCAACTTGGGTAAAATATCTTTTCTTTCTTTTTCTTCACTTTATTCTTTCTTTCTTTCTTTCTTTAAGTTTAAAAATAACCGGGAGTTACAAGTCCACTCCCCTTAAATAGGTTTCGCCACTGAAACTATTATTCCTCGAACAAACGTGGGTAGTGCTATCTCATTTCTTCTTCAGTCTCCCATGTCGACTCGAATCCCTTCCTGTGCCTCCACTGTACACGCACAAGAGGAACCACTTTATTTCTCAGCCTCTTCTCTTTCCGATCGATGATTGCCACTGGTTGCTCCACATAATTGAGTCGTTCATCTACTTCAATATCCTCTAGTGGAACAATCATATCTTCATCTGCTAAACACTTTCTCAGATGAGATACATGGAAATTCAGGTGAATTCCACTTAACTCATCTGGTCGTTATGGTGTATAGGCCACCTCTCCTACTCGAGCAACGATTCAAAAAGGCCTTATATACCTTGGGCTCAACTTGCCCCGCTTCCTGAACCGGATGATACCCTTTCAAGGTGAGACCTTCAACATAAATTGGTCACCCATCTGGAACTCAATCAGTCTGCGTCTTTTATCAGTATACGACTTATGTCTATCTTTGGCTGCCTGCATGAAGGCCTTGATCCTTTCAAGCTTTTCAGTTGTAGCCTCAATCACCTCGACGCTCCCTAACTCTTTTTGACCAATATCACCCCAATAGACGGGTGTTCTACATCTCCTACAGTATAGCATCTCGTAAGGTGGCATACCAATGTTGGCATTATAACTGTTTTTGTATGAGAATTCAGCTAACGGTAGGTGGTCATCCCAACTTCCCCCAAAATCAATCACACATGCTCGAAGCATGTCTTCCAACATCTGAATGATCCTTTCTGACTGAGCATCAGTTTGGGGATGATAAGTCGTGCTAATATGTAACCTTGTCCCCATGGCGTCATGGATTTCTTCCAGAATTTAGATGTAAACCGGGTGTCACGATCAGACACAATGGACACCGGCACACCATGACCAGTTACAATCTCCTTGATGAACAGATCAGCCAATCTCTCGGATGAATATGTCTCGCGAATCGGTAGGAAGTGAGCACTCTTCGTTAGACGGTCCACAATCACCCATATGGCATCATACCCTTTCGGAGTATGTGGTGGCTTCCTAATGAAATCCATGGTGATGTGCTCCCACTTCTATTCCGGTATGTCCAAAGATTGGATCTTCCCATACGGCTTCTGATGCTCGGCCTTCACCTCTAGACAAGTAAGGCATTTACTCATATACTCCACCACGTCATGCTTCATACCCGGCCACCAATAATCCTTCTTGATGTCTGGGTCCATTTTTGTAGCACCAGGATGAATAGAGTATCGAGTCTTATAAGCTTCATCCATAATCTTCACCCGTAGATCCCCAAAACGAGGAATCCACATTCATCCAAACCGAGTTCTAACACCGAATGTGTTTTCACCTAATTCCCCACCTAGACTTCTCATTCTTTCAGAGTTGAGATGATCTTCTTTCAATGCCTCATCTTGAAACTCTTTGACTTGCTTCATCACATCGGAGGTCATGACCAATAGATAAGCTTTCACCCAAATCGGCTCAGGTCTCTCCTTTCGGCTAAGGGCGTCCGCCACCACGTTGGCTTTGCCCGGATGGTAATGGATCTCGCAGTCATAATCCTTTACAAATTCCAACCATCGTCTCTATCTTATGTTCAGGTCCTTCTGCTTAAAGAATTACTTCAAGCTCTTGTGGTCAGTGAAGATGGTGCACTTCATCCTGTGAAGATAGTGCCTCCAAATCTTTAACGCAAAGACCACGGCTGCCAGCTCCAAGTCATGAGTAGGGTAATTGACTTCATGAACCTTCAACTGTTGGGTTGCATAGGCTATAACCTTCCCTCTCTGCATTAGTACACACCCCAAACCCGAGTAAGAAGCATCAGAATAAACGACCAGATCTTCACTTCCATCGAGTAATGACAGAACCGGTGCTTGGGTCAACCTCGCCTTTAATTCCCCAAACACCTTCTCTTGAGCTTGACCCCATAAAAACTTCACATTCTTCCAGGTCAACTTAGTTAATGGAGAAGCGATCTTAGAAAAGTCTTGGATGAATCTTCTGTAGTAGCTCGCTAGACCCAAGAAACTACGATTCTCGGATGGCGTCTTTGGAGACTTCCACTTCATCACCGCCTCCACTTTTGTCGGGTCCACCATAATCCCGTCAGGATTCACCACATGACCCAAGAATTGAACTTCGCGCAACCAGAACAAGCACTTGGAGAATTTAACATACAACTTCTACCCCCTTAACGTCTCCAACACCTTTCGAATGTGACCGGCATGTCATTCTCGCACTTCGAATAAATCAAGATATCATCAATAAACACAATCACCGATTTATCCAACATTGGCCGACACACTCGGTTCATCAAATCCATGAAAGCAGTTGGCGCGTTGGTCAAACCAAAGTACAAGACAAGAAAGTCATAATGACCATAACGCGTGCGAAATGTTGTTTTAGGGATATCCTGCTCTTTCACCTTCAACTGATGGTAGCCAGATCGAAGGTCGATCCTTGAAAACAAACTGGCACCTTGAAGATGATCGAACAAATCATCTATTCTCTGTAAGGGGTATCGGTTCTTCACCGTCAACTTGTTCAGCTCATGGTAGTCAATACACATCCTCATACTACCGTCTTTCTTCTTCACAACAGGACCGGCGCACCCCAAGGAGAGATACTCGGCCTAATGAATCCCTTATCAAGTAGCTCTTGCAACTGCTCCATTAACTCTTTCATCTTCGTCGGAGCCAACCGATACGGTGCCTTGGAAACAGGTTGGGCACCCAGTATCAGATCAATCTAAAACTCAATATCTCTGTCAGGTGGCACTCCAGGTAAGTCTTCTGGGAACACATCTGGACAGTCACACACAACTGGAACATCGGATAGTTGTGGTGTTGGTGTATCTACATCCTTTATGTAGGCCAAGTAGGCACTACATTCATGCCTCATGCACTTGCCCGCCACCTCCATTGAGATTACCTTCAGAATTGTCGTGACCCGATCGCCATAAACCGTTACCGAACTCCCATCAGGTGTTGTCAATCGAATCATCTTCTTGCAACACACAATGTTCGCCTCGTAGTTCGCCAACCAATCCATCCGAAGAACCATATCAAAACCACCTAAGTTCATCACGAACGGCCTAACTGGAAACTTATGACCTTCTAATTCCACATCACGGTCTTCTATCATCTCAGAGATCTTGGTAGACTTACCTATGGCAGTTTCTACATCAAAGGGCGCATCAACACTCCTACTACTAATAGGCAGTTTAGCACAGAAAGCAGCAGAAATAAAACTTTTATTGGCAACAGAATCAAATAACACCGAAGATAAAGTTTGGTTTACTAGAAACGTACCGGACACAACATCAGGGTCCGTCCTAGCCTATCGTGTGTCATTGTGAATGCCCTGGCGTTCGCCCTTGGTCCTTCACCTCCAGTTTTCTTCACCCCAGAACCCTTAGCCCTTGGCTTCTTACAATCCCTACTCATATGACCACTTTCCCCATAGTTGAAACACCTCATACCCCCACAGTCTCTAGCCATATGACCAGGCTTTTCCCACACTTAAAACAGATGTTTGATCCCTACTTGCATTCCCCCGAATGCTCTTTCCCACAATTGCCACACCTCTTCGATCTTGCCCCTGAAGCGACCACACGACGGTCATCCACCCGTGCCTTCTTGTTACCCGTCAGGGAACCACCCCAACCAACCTCTTCACATTCCAACTCCGATCACCACCACCCTTCTTGCTTGCCTCAACCACCACCACCTCTCGCTCATCATACAATCTTCCTGCTAAATCAACTGCCGACCTAAACGTGCTTGGTCGGGCAGCGATCATATGCCTACAGATATCCGCTGGCAAACCCTGAACATACCTCTTGATTTTTTGTGACAAGGGTGTCACTTGGTCCAGCACCAGACATGCCATCTCATTGAATTTGGTGGTGTATTGTTGGTGTTTCATTGTTCCTGCCTCCAACTGCAGGAATTCTCTCTCAACCTTGTCCATTTCTCGGTGAGGGCAGAACTCCTCGATCACCAAATTTTTTAGTTCGGACCATCTCATTCACCCAATGGCCCTGCTGCCCTCAGCTTGGACAATATTGTCCCACCAACATAGAGTTGAGTCCACAAAATAGTGGGTAGCGAACTTCACCTTCTGGTCCTATCGGTACTTGCTGATATCAAGAACAACCTCCATTTCCCTCACCCACCGGTGAGCAGCAACAACAGTGTCGTTACCATCAAAAGTAGGGGGCTTGCATCTCATAAATACCCCGTAGTTACAGCCTCGTGACGCCTCCGGCGCAGGCTCTTCCTCTTCCTCTTCTCATCATCAGTTAGAACCGTATCAGGCTCTGGGTGTTTCCGTTCTCCTGAGGACCTATTCCTCTCTTTCTTTTCCCCTCCTGTGCTGCCTTGATAACTTTGGTCACCATAGATGGTAAGATTGTCTGCATGACCAGATGCACCTCTTCAACCACCGCCTCTTCCACTGAGGCCTTCAGATTTGCACTCTCATCACCACCCTTTTCATGAGGGGTCTTGGGTTCCTCATGAACCACTTTCTCAACTCTGGGTCTCCCTCTCTGGGTTGCAGTTTAGCACCATGACCTCCACCCCATGAAGCTATCGAAGATCTACCACCGGCCATTCACACGCACACTGAAAGATTCAAACACCAACACGGTCATTCAAGGGAACCACTTAGTTCATGTCAAGTATAGTAAGTCCCTAATTAAAGTGGCCAGTTGTGACATCCGTCACCTTAAGGTCCGTCGAACGACATAAATAAGCATAGAATTATTTTAATTATTATTCTTCTTCTTCATGAACTCCTACTTTAAAGAATCATGTCTGCTTTATTTCCCTTGTGCCTGTACTTCCTCCGAGAACGTGTGCTAAGCATAAACCTTTTATAAATTTCATCACCATTACCACCAAATATATCATTTTTAATTTCAACCATTGTCATTAATAAAACCATTTTAGACTATAAATTACCATTAAACACGCTTTTAACCTTAATATAACGAACATTTTAAGGTCGTAATCAACCGAAACAAATTTTGGGGAACTCGAGGTTAAGTGCAGGGACTAAACTCGCCATTTTGCAAACTTGGGCTGGGTATAAGCCCATACTCCAGCACTTAATTATTTCATCTTCATCTTCTTCATCCTCTTCACCTTCTTCTTCACATCTTCTTCATTATAGCACCAAATCCAACCGCTTGGTCTTGTTCTTGTCGTCTAGATTCCATCTACGGCCTAGTCTACTCTATTCTAGCAAGTAGACGACCTGGTTGTCCCTTTCCTTGCTTATTCACGGCTGTCCAAACTAGGGTTTCGGGTGTTCGGGTTCAACTCGAACACATGAGGTCGTGTGGGTGCGTGTGAGGTCTTTCTGCTTGTGTTTCATGTTTGTGTATGTTTGTAGAATGTTTTTGGAAGTCCTTGTTGTGTAAAACCCGTGCTCGGAGCAGCCAAAGGCTGCTCTGCACTTCTGCAGTCGCGAACCTGCAGTTCAGGCGACTGGGTCTATCATGTGACTAAGTCGTGCGACTGGGTGAGTCGTGCGACTGAGTCATACGATTGTGTCTTTCGGGCGACTGAATCGTGCGACTAGGGATGTCATGCGACTGAGTTGTGCGATCAAATGAATGTGTGTGCGATTGAGTCAATGCGGATGAGTGTGTGTGCGATTGAGTCAGGTGACCGACTGAATGTATGCAATTATGCGTGTTTCGCACGACTGGAGTCCAATCGCACGAATGAAGGTCCAATCGCACGAATGATGGTTCAATTGCACGAAAGTAGCTAATTCGCATGATTGAGGGTTGATTCGTGCGCATGGAGGTTGGGTCGTGCGAATGTGTGTTGTGTGGTACGACTGAATGCCAGTCATGCGAATGAAGACTCAATCGTACGAATGAAACTGATTCGTACGATTGAAGGTTAATTCGTACGGATGGAGCGTTGAGTCGAGCATCTGGTCCTGTTGTGTGACTGATGATGTTGAGTGTGAATTTCCCCTTGAACGCCTGATGATGATAAGGTAACATCAGTAAAAGTGTCATTGCTTGACCACAAAGATTAAAGTCAACGCTATCAACATGCACATACTATTTCAATTGAAAAACAACCTAACATTTTACAATTATCGATAATCCAATTAGAACTCCAAATACTTAACAAGTGCTATCTTTCATAACCACGAGATCATTTCACGGATGTCATAAGCAATGATGACTACTCGTAGTACTTGGACCTACATAAGATCTGATACGTGTGTCCGCTTGTGTGTGTGTGCTACCCACGACCGAACCGATACAACCCGAACCGACCAAACATTACTATACGCTTTTACACATCATTAATGCTTAACAATAACTATCAATAGGTGTTTGACTGTTCTCTGCATACAACTGTTGGGAATCTCGATCATTCATACCTACCACTAAACATGTGAGTTTCGTGGCCCCTTTGTGTGCTTATACTACTTTGCAAACATTTACAAACATGGGGGAAAAGTATGCTTGCCCGTTTTCTATGCTGTACAACATACATACAATTTACATACTTGGAATCAATGTGCTACTGTTTTGTGGGTATTTATCTGATACATGCTTGAGTCTGCTTTGTGGTTCTTCTTACAACCATTTAATTCCAGTATGGAACCGACGGTTAGGTATTGGTAGTACTACTGGGTTGACACCCCCACCCTCGTGTTGGTATACTAGTTAGTACCAAAAAAAGCCAGGAACGGGCCTTGGGTGAATATTCCGACAAGATTCTTTGTGTACATCATTAGGTTTGGTTGTAAAGCTCTTGTCATGTGATTTTGCTTACTTATAACTGTATGCGCGGTATTCGCAACAACTTTATACAGCATCAATTACTTATTTACTTTAAACCTGCGAACTCACCAACAATTTTGTTGACCATTTTGAGCATATCTTTTCAGGTGATCATGCTAGCTGAGGTTCTAGGTGTGCTGCCTTAGTGAAGACCCTAGGATGCATTTTCGGGCCAAACTTGTCATTTTGAAAACAATTGATGTATCAATTTCAAACAACATTATACTTTGTAACTTGTTCCCGGGTTGTGGGAATTGCATACAATGTTATCATCTATGTATTATGATTTATGTACCATGTTTATGCTTATGGCTATGTAGTCGTGAATACTGACTAAACACCACACAAGCCCCTTGTTGTCGGGTGTTGTCATGACGCGCTTGTATCATTGTTATTATTGCATCTCTACCGCTTACCATGTGTTATGACGATTCCCGTCTCGTTACGCCCCTTGTTTCCGCTCTTAGCGGGGATGTGACAGACTGGTATCAGAGCCATTGTTATAGAGAATTAGGCAATACACTTGACCTAGACTATAACCTAGGAACCTCATGTAGATTTCATGCCAGGGTGTGTGCATTTTGTATCTCATACGTGTTCCTCATTACTTGTTCGATTAACTATCTGTTTCGTGATCATTTCATCCCGTGAGGGAGCCCTTGTGCTCACTTTTACGGGATGTTTATATTGGATCTTCTGTTTCCCTCTACGCACCGAGTTGCTTTATCAATCCGGGTATTGAACCCAAAGAGATCTTCATAGATCATGCTATTGCATTTGACCTTAAGCACTGGGATTTACCCCGAGGAGGTTATGTCTGAGACCTCGAGAGAGGAGGAAATAGGCAACCCCCGCTAGACTAAACTTGATTTCATGCATGGACATGCCATCATTATGATGGACTATGTTTGGACATTACTTATACATGGTGTGAGAAATTTACGAGTTGTATGCGATGTGTGACAACCATAAGTATGGTTAACCCGGAAGTTAGACCTTAATGTGACATGGATAATGTGTCCTGCAATGGTTAAAACTTATGCATTTGCTATTCTTATGATTAGAACATGCCGCCTCGAAGAGTTACCCGCAGCAACAGTGGCGGAAGTGAAGCCCCGAGAGGCAGAGGCAGAGGTAGAGGTAGAGCACCGAGATCAAGTGATGGTCCTACCAATGTCACTCCAGGAGCAGGAAACGCTGTTATGACAGCCTTAATCGCTCAACAGCTGGCCGCACTAATTTCGACTATCGTGGCCCAAGTGAGCGATGCTCTTTAGAACTCTCACCCCCACGGGGATGGTGGCCATGATAATGAGGATAACGGGAACCGACTGGGAACGAAAGCAATCAGGAGACCGAAATGGTGGTACATAAGCCGGTAATGAAACTGGAATTGTGAATGTTAGACGGGGATGTTCATACAAGGAATTTGTGGCTTGTAAACCACGAGAGTTTGATGGTAAAGGTGGAGCCATAGCCCTGACCAGATGGCTTGAAAAGATGGAGGCCGTGATCACATCAGCGAATGCCTCGATAGTCAAAGGATTAAGTACGCACCGCTGCTCACTACAGGGCAAGGCACTAACGTGGTGGAACACTCAGATTCAGGCTAGGGGAAGAGAATCGGCGATGCAAATGTTGTGGGATGAGTTCAAGGCCCTAATCACTGAGGAGTACTGTCCTCTCAATGAGATGCAAAAACTTGAGCATGAGTTCTGGAATCATGCCATGGTGGGGCTGGGCACGCAGCTTACCCGATTGTTTCACAGAGCTAGCAAGGTTGGTTCTGCATCTAGTCACCCGGAATCAAAAAGGATAGAGAGGTACATTTGGGGACTTGCGCCTCAAATCTGGGCAATGGTAACCGCTACTGCTCCTCCTCTACTATCAGAGCGCGGTCCTGAAGGCTGGCGCTCTAACTGATGAGATGGTGAGAACAGGGGTATTGGGCAGGGGAGCAGAGAAAAGGAAAGAAGTTGGGGAAACGAGTCGGTCGAGTGCCGAGAAATTCGAGAAAAGGGCCAAGACAACCAGAAATTTTGTGGCCGTGACCCAGGGCAGGCGAGAATATATGGGTCCGCACCCCCGATGCGATAGGTGCAACTTTCATCATCCCCCAGCTATGCCGTGCCGGTGTGCGCTAACTGTAGACGCCCGGACATTTAGCAAGAGACTGCAGAACAGCGCCGAATATGGTCGCACCAGTCAACGCGGTTAACCCCGCCGGGAACGCCAGGGCTGTTATGAGTGTGGAAGCCCTGATCACTACCGGAACATGTGCCCCAAACTGAATCGGGTTCGGGCCAACAAGGGACAACCAGCATCAGACTATGGCTATAGCTGGAAATCAAGGCCCGACAAACCAGAGGAACGCGGCTCGGGGACGCGCTTTTGTCATTGGAGCCAATGAGGCCCGTCAGGACCCAAATGTTGTCACGGGTACGCACTTACTCAATAATCACTTTGCATCTGTATTATTTGACACTGGAGCAGACAATAGCTTTATATCTTCATTTGTGCAATTGCTCGATTTGAGTCCTAGTAGGCTAGAAACTAGCTACTCTGTAGAAATGGCCAATGGGGATTGTTCAGGCCGACGAGATTATTAGAAAGTGCTCGATAATATTAGAGAATCACGCCTTCGATATAGACTTGATACCCTTCGAGTTAGGAAGTTTCGACATGATTGTGGGAATGGATTGGTTGTCGAAACACGGAGCCGAGATTGTCTGTCGGGACAAGGTAGTGCGAATCCCTATGTCAGACGGGGGAGTACTCAGAATTCAAGGAGAAAGACCAGGGAGAAACTTAAAGCTTATTTCCTGCATGAAAGCACGCCGGAGTTCACGAAAACAGT
This sequence comes from Flaveria trinervia, assembly GCA_025506515.1. Lineage (NCBI taxonomy): Eukaryota > Viridiplantae > Streptophyta > Magnoliopsida > Asterales > Asteraceae > Flaveria > Flaveria trinervia. The sequence continues at coordinate 24,921,490 of CM046455.1, read as the reverse complement.
GCTACTCTTTTCTGGCTCATATGGTGGAAAAGAAGGAAGAGGGGCAGAAATTGGCAGATATCCCCGTAGTGTGGGATTACCCAGATGTATTTCCTGATGACTTGCTGGTTTGCCTCCTCCACGGCAGGTGGAATTTCGTATTGAGTTGGTTCCTGGAGCTACACCGGTAGCAAAGTCACCGTATCGGTTGGCACCGTCTGAAATGCAAGAGTTATCTAGCCAGTACAGGAACTACTGGAGAAGGGTTTTATTCGGCCGAGTCACTCGCCTTGGGGAGCACCGGTGTTATTTGTCAAGAAGAAGGATGGGTCGTTCCGTATGTGATCGACTACCGTGATTTGAACAAACTAACTGCGAAGATCGGTATCCTCTCCCCAGGATCGACGACCTGTTTTATCAGTTACAAGGAGCTTCGTATTTTTCCAAGATCGATCTTTGATCTGGATATCACCAACTAAGGGTTTTCGAGAAGGACGTACCGAAGACAGCATTTAGAACTCGTATGGGCACTATGAGTTCTTGGTCATGCGTTCGGATTGACTAACGCACCAGTTGTGTTCATGGACCTGATGAATCAGGTGTGCAAACCTTACTTGGATAAGTTTGTGATCGTATTCATTGACGACATACTTATCTACTCTCGATCGAAAGAGGATCATGAAGAACACCTTCGGGCAATACTGGAACTGTTAAGAGAAGAGAAACTTTTCGCCAAGTTCCCGAAGTGTGAATTCTGGCTGCGAGAGGTGAAGTTTTTAGGTCATGTGGTTAACAAGGACGGGATTCATGTAGATCCGACAAGATCAAAGCGGTAAAGAAATGGGATACACCCCAGACACCTTCAGAGATACGGCAGTTCTTAGGTTTAGTCGGATACTATCGTCGTTTCATTGCGAACTTTTCAAAGATCGCTCAATCGTTGACGTTGCTGACTCAGAAAGACAAGAAGTTTAATTGGGGAGATGCGCAAGAACGGGCATTCTAAACGCTGAAAGATAAGCTGTGCAATGCACCGATATTGTCCCTCCTAGACGGAACTGATGATTTTGTGGTGTACTGTGATGCTTCGCATCAAGGTTGGGATGTGTACTAATGCAGAAAGATAAGGTGATTGCCTACGCTTTGCGACAACTTAAGGTGCACGAGAAGAACTACACGACTCATGATCTTGAGTTGGGCGTTGTAGTATTCGCACTTAAAATATGGAGGCATTACCTGTATGGAACCAAATGCATCATATACACAGATCTAAAAGCCTTCAACATATTCTGGATTAGAAGGAACTCAATATGCGACAGCGGCGCTGGGTAGAGCTTCTTAGTGACTACGATTGTGAAATCCGGTATCATCCGGGGAAAGCTAATGTGGTGGCTGATGCTCTAAGCCGCAAAGAACGCATGAAACCACTACGTGCACGAGCTTTGAGATTGACCATTCAAACAAATTTGAAAGCTCAGATCCAATTGCACAAAGTGAGGCGTTGAAAGAAGAAAACCTTGCGGGAGAAGAATTCCGAGGGTTGGATAAACAACTGATGTGCAAGGACGATGGCGTACAGTACTTCATGGACCGTATATGCTTGACATGCTCGAAAGTTATGCTTGACATGCTCGAAAGTTAAAGCTGAACATCAGAAACCATCGGGACTATTACAGCAACCTGAGATTCACAAATAGAAATGGGAGAACATAGCCATGGACTTCATTACCAAACTCCCTTGAGCGAGCAACGGGCATGACTTGATATGGGTCGTAGTGGATCGAATGACGAAATCAGCACACTTCTTGCCAATCCGAGAAGACTACAAAATGGACAAGTTGGCAAGATTGTACATAAAAGAGGTCGTGACAAGACACGGAGTGCCGGTGTCAATCATATCCGACCGTGACGGCCGATTCACTTCACGATTTTGGCGAACACTACAGAAAGCGATGGGCACTCAATTAGACATGAGTACCGCCTATCACCCTCAAACAGATGGCCAAAGTGAACGAACCATACAAACGCTAGAAGACACGCTGAGAGCGTGTGTAATCGACTTTGGTGGTAGTTGGGATACTCATTTGCCATTGATTGAGTTCTCTTACAATAACAGCTACCACACCAGCATTGGGTGTGCTCCGTTCGAAGCGTTGTACAGAAGGAAGTGTAGATCACCCGTTTGTTGGGCCGAGATTGGTGAAAGTCAGTTAACAGGCCCGGAGATCATCCAGGAAACAACCGACAAGATCTTCCAAATCAAGATAGGCTGAAAGCCGCTAGAGATCGCCAAAAGAGCTACGCCGACAATCGTCAAAAGCCTCTAGAATTCAACGTTGGGGACCGAGTGTTACTCAAAGTCTCTCCTTGGAAAGGAGTTGTTCGGTTTGGAAAGAAAGGGAAGTTAGCCCCAAGATACGTTGGACCATTCGAGATTACAGAAAGAATTGGTCCAGTGGCATACCGATTAAGGTTACCACAAGAACTCAACGGTGTGCATGATACTTTCCATGTGTCGAACCTCAAGAAGTGTTTGGCTGACGAAACACTTCACATACCCATTGACGATATCAAAATCAACGAAAAGCTTCATTTTATTGAGGAACCATTGAGGTCATGGATCGTAAGGTCAAACAGTTGAAGCGCAGCAGAATACCAATTGTTCGCGTAAGGTGGAATTCAAAACGAGGGCCAGAGTTTACATGGGAACGGAAGATCAAATGAAACTCAAATACCCACACCTATTCGTGGATGACACTCTTGGACCTAACTCCAGCTGAATTTTGGGACGAAATTCTCTCAGCTTGGGGATACTGTGACATCCATCACCTTAAGGTCCGTCGAACGAGATAATAAGCATAGAATTATTTTAATTATTCTTCCTCTTCTTCATGAACTCCTGCTTTAAGGAATCATGTCTGCTTTATTTTCCCTTGTGCCTGTACTTCCTCCGAGAACATGTGCTAAGCATAAACCTTTTATAAATTCATCACCGTTACCACCAAATATATCATTTTTAATTTCAACCATTGTCATTAATAAAACCATTTTAGACTATCAATTACCATTAAACACGCTTTTAACCTTAATAACGAACATTTTAAGGTCGTAATCAACCGACAATTTTGGGGAACTCGAGGGTTAGTGCAGGGACTAAACTTGCCATTTTGCAAACTTGGGCTGGGTATATAAGCCCATACTCCAGCCCTTAATCTCATTTCATCTTCATCTTCTTCATCCTCTTCACCTTCTTCTTCACATCTTCTTCATTCTAGCACCAAATCCAACTGCTTGGTCTGTTTTGTCGTCTAGATTCCATCTACGGCCTAGTCTGTTAGGATCAGTGATCTATGTTTGATTGATTAGAGAGTATAGCAGCGGAATTCTAACAATGAATTAGCCGATTCACAAGAACGAAACGATTCAATGAAGAACAAAGACGGTTATAGAGAGAGAATTCTGCAAATATTTCATTCAATATTCGCTTTCGTGGTAACAAATGTCACACTTACAATTAGGTCGACACCTCTTATATAAGAGATGTGACGTCTGTTGATGTCACTTGATAGCGACATCTAACAGATTTATTACAACTGAAACACAACTACTGAAGATGTCAAAACAGCTGACATCTCCTTACAAAAATGCTAAGTGTTATCAGTTGTTATAACTACTGAAAAACATAAAACTACTGAAACTACAACGACTGAAGAACAAGCTCTTCAGTCGTTTTACAAAACTACTGAAAGTAAAAAACATAAAACTATTGATATCACAACTACTAAAGAAGTACTCTTCAGCTGTTGTGACAAACTACTGAAACTTCAGTACTTGATCTTCAGACTTGAACTTCAGACGTTTCATCAGCTGATGACTTCAGTAGATATCATCAGCTGATGTCTTCAGTCTTTGTCTTCAGACTTTGTACATCAGTTGTTGATCTTCAGCACTTGTAAACTCTTCAGCTGTTGTACTTCAGTACTTTGAACTTCAGCTTCAGTACTTGGTTCTTCAGCTGTTCAGCTTCAGCACTTGTGTTCATCAGCTGTTGAACTTCAGCACTTTAGTCTCAGCTGTTGAAGTCTTCAGCACTTGTCAAACTGCTGATGAAGCTTTCAGCAGTTGTTGTGATATCATGTGGGACTTAGAGGTTTTCTGATCTTGGCTCATTGGTTCTTTTGGTCCAACAAACTCCCCCTGAACCAATGCAGCCAAAACCTCTAATTTATTTATTTTCCCACTTATTGTTGGCAAAAGGTTGGTCTTTTTCCTTCTTGATCAGTAGAGAAGATGACCCATATAAGCTCCGGCCTGGGAAGAAATCTCAGATATTTGTTTGGCAAGATATGAATGGGAACTCTATTTTGGGGAACTGGACACAGAGTTGTTATCCCATTCATGAGATCTACTTCCCGTGTATAAGCCTGTAGGATTCTCTGGTGTATGCTCTGAGAAACATGATTTGTTCTTCCATGGTCAGGTTCTCGGCTTCACCATCAAACAATCCTTCTCGCCCATACAGCTCTGAGATGTACTTGGCCTGTTTGCCATTTTTGAGCTCAACTGTTGTAATCTGTCTGTATGCAAACTCATCAGGATGAGTCCCTTCGAGTAACAGACTGAGCTCATTTTGTTTGAAGTTCTCAAGCCTCTTGTAGACTAACCCCTTTTTAATAATTCTGTTCTCTAGCATCTTCTGGGGTGGTTGTTTAGTCTCGTAGGCCTTCTTGAAATCTTCGACAATCTCCCAGGGTGATACTACAAGGGCCACTGTGATCTCTTCATCTACGATCCTCTTGACTTGACCCTTGTATCTCGAAGGAATGTCTTTCTTTACAATCCTGTGAGCCACCCTAGGATCAGGCATACTCTCACCCTTTCCTTCTGATATTGAACTGTGTTGGCGAGAGTGTACAACCTCAGAGCTTCTTTCTTCCTACTAATAATTGATGACGAAGCAGCATAAGTTTTGTCAATGCTTTTCAGCATTTCATCATCATGAAGCTTTTGCTGCTCCTCTTCTTCAATCTTTACTCTCACAGCATCCATCTATGAGGTGGGAGTGATGGGCATAGGTTTGGCTTTCGCTAATGTTAGAACTGCAGACAGAGGCAGCCTATCTTCTTCCACATCATCCTCTTCTTCTTCTTCTTCTAGCCTCAACACCCTTCTCTTCTTCTTCTTAGGTGCATCATCGGCTGTTGGTTTAGATGGTAAGGGAGTTGGTTTTGTGGGTTGAGGAAGTTTGGATTTGGGCTTTGAGATTGGTTTGGAGATTTGAGGGGTAGGCTGTTTTTGAGTGGGTGGAAGGGAAGGTTGTTCAAGCATTTTAGTTGTGAGTTTGGCCTTTGTAAGTCTTGCCATTTCAAACCTTTTTCCAGCCCTAGCCTCATCAAGGGCTTCAATGATAATCCCCTTATGGAATTGCTCAGACAGACAGATTCTGGTGGCTATAGCCAGAATACTGTCTCTGGTCCATGCACGAATCTCCATCAAAGATCTTCCTAAGTATTTGGCAATGAAACGGATCATGATCTCCAATCTCTCCTTTTCCAGTACATCATACCCAGCCCATCGGGTTTGAATCTCCTCCACTTCCAACTTCCTGATCGCACTATCTAATGTGGCTGTATCAAAACCTTGCTTGAAGAGTTGCTCAATGATTTTATCCATGGATCGGCTGTGTGTGTTATCTGCATCTTTTACCAGCTCTTCCAGGATTTTTCTTCAGCAGTAGGTTGATCACCAGCACTTTTCTATCTTTTGTAGGTGATCAGTTGTTGTTGCTTTTCTTTTTCCAACTCTTGGGCTTTCTCTTTTGCCTTCTCATCCTCAGTTCTTTTCCTCTTCTTTTCTTTGACTGCAGTACTCTCCCCCTTTTTGGATGCATTGGAGACAGGGGTTTGTACCTCAGAAAGTTTCTTGAGCACAGCATTATCAATCAATGGTTGTAGAGTTGAGAAAATCCTCTCATCAATGGCTTTAGTAACAATTTCATTGATTATGGGAGTGATGAGAGGTATGGATTTTTGGAATACAGCAACCATCTGCTCTGGGGGTTCTGTCCCAGAGAGATAGTGCCAAAAGCAGAAGCTGGAGGCTCTGTGAAGTGAGAGGGTAAAGTGTTTAGGGAACCTTCAACTGAAGGTGCCATTTGTGGGTTGGTGGAGGCAGATGGTCTTTGTTCCTTAGAAGTTTTGGCAAGCAGCTCTTTGAGTCTGCTCACCTCCTCCTCCAGGATGGTGTTTTGGGCGATTACATCGTAAAAGAAGCCCAGGTCATCATCAGTAGATACTGAATCACCTGACCTCCTGATAGATCAGGATAAACATGCACTGAGTGTAGCTCAGTTGTAGCATGTGCCCCTTTGTCTTGGAACTGGGGACTTCCAGCCTCAGGACTATGTCCGTCATCAGCAGTTGCCTCTGGTAAGGTCTTAGTAATGGTACCAACTACAACCTGATCATATGCTGACGCAGGAGAAGTGGCAGCCTCACCAGAAGTTCCAATCTCCATTGCTACACTAGGAGAAGGAACATTGTAACCCCTATGCTGTGGGTTCTCAGCTGCACTTTGGTCCTCCCCCTCAATGGTAGAGGTGTTCCCAGTAGTAATTGGTATCTGGGGAGGGGGTGAGGAGTGCAATTGAGTCAGCACTTGTGCAACAAGCAATGTAGGACTTTGGGGGGCGGTTGCATGGGGTGATGGGGTAGAAGCAGTGTGCACCTGGGGAGGATGGTGCTCTTCAATGGCAATCTCCTCAAATGAGGAAGATCCCAGATGTGTGGGTACCCCTTGTGTGGTGACTGCAGGCTCCTTTTGAGAGGAATCCTGAGCGGCTATGGCTGAAGAGTCCTTATATCCACTAGGGGGTTATAACCAGTGGATATGGCCTGCGTTTGTGTTGCAGGGGCATCCTCAGGGGACTCATTTCCCTGAGTAGCCTTTTTGGGTTTCTTTTTTGTGGGTTTGGTGAGGACTTTTGATTTGGAGGTGGTGGCTGTGGGTTCCTACTGCGTGGGTTTGCGCAGCTTGGCAGCCAGTTTGAGGGAGTGGTCAGAGTTGTGCCGGGAGTATACTTCAGGAAAAACAGCCATAGCAGGGACTCCCAGGCCAACAAGTCCCTCAGCTTGAAGCTGGTTTGTAATTATGGCCATTATGAACCACGGATATAATATCCAACGGTTAGCAGTTAGTTTTTGAGCCATATCCTTGAGCTCTGAAAATATTAGTTCTGAAAAATTTAAAGGCTGTTGCTCAAGAATGGAATACATTACCTGCTGCCACTTTGTAGACATTTGATCCCAAGACGAAGTCTTAGGAGCCAAACAGACATTTACCATGTGAAAGATTAGACGTTCAGCGTCATGGAAATGTTTCTTCAGTATAGTGGAGGCACTAAGGTTGCCCTGATATCCATGGTGGGCAAAGGATAAATCAGTTGTGCCCTTTGGATATCCAGCAGGAGAAGTGGCATCATCCAGGTGTAGAGTTTGACGAAGTATATCGGGAGTGATGACCACTTCGTGGTTGTTGACGACCGACCGGAGAGACGCTGTGTTGTTCTCCCCAATGGTGAGGGTGACGTTCATCCAAAACTGGTTAAGGGATTCGGCATGAAGGATTGGATTGAGAAGAAAGGCCATTTTGTATTGTGACTGGACCATAAGATCAATAGCATTATCGAACTTAGCCCAGAATGGGGATTTGGTGAGGTAAGCTACACAGTTGTGTCGCGGTTTGATTTGCATGGACGCCATTTAGAAGAGAGAAGTTTTGGAGAGATGAACGTTAGGTTGAAGAAGATGAAGCTCTGAAGGATTAGGTCAGAGATATTTATAGGGTACAGGTTAGAAAACGACTGAAGGATTTGGTGTTAGTCACCAGTAGTTTTAAACGACTGTTGACATGGTATTACCCTTTCAGACGTTGAAACAGCTGAAGTCGTGGTTTTAGACATTAGTAGTTAGAAAACTACTGAAAGTCATGGTTTTGACTTCAGATGATGAAACAACTGAGGACTTGGTGTTTGTCATCAGTAGTTGTGAAACTACTGAAGACAGTGGTTTTGTCATCAGTTGTTGTAAACAGCTGAAGACTTGGTATTAGTCATCAGTAGTTATAAAACTACTGAAGACATGGTTTTGCTTCAGTTGTTTAGAATGAAACAGCAGTTGTAGAAACAACTGAAGAGAAAGTTCTCTTCAGTAGTTTTCATCAATTCATAGCCTTTTAGATGTTTCATACTGTCCTCAACACTTACTCATCAGACTTTGCATCTGCTTTTCAGGTGTTTCATAGGACGTCAGTACTTATCTGTTTGTACTGATTTCAGTAGTTGTAACTACATCACTAGTTGTAACTACATCAGTAGTTTGGAACAGATAAAGTACTTCAGTACTTGTGAGGCATTTAGCCGTCAGTAGTTATAAAACTACTGAAGGTGAAAGGACTCATCAGTACTTATATGTGACATGGGTACCAATGATCACCAGTAATTATTACTGAAATCATCAGTAGTTGTCACTTATTCTAGCTGCAGCATACCAAGCCTTAACACAAGGTTTTGGAAAGTAGAACTATCCAAAGGCTTAGTAAAAATATCTGCAAGCTCATCAGCACTAGGCACAAACTTAGGATCAATCAGACCTTTTTCAAAATCTGATCACTATTTGTTTGGTCCTAGAGTGTTGGACAGGGTTCTTGATAAAGCACAGAACTGAAGCATTATCCATTAATAATGGAGTCTTAGTCTCATGCAGAAGAACCCTGAATTTATCATAAGGAACAGTTAGGTTTTGAAGCCCAAACGTTTTCGGTTTTGGGTCTGTTTTTTGTCAACAGATTTAACCATAACTTGTTTCTCATGATTAACAGCTGAAGAAGAAGATGGTGCTGAGATGGATTCCTTGGATTTGGACTAGGAGTGCCTTCTCAGTGGTTTGATCACATTTGCATCTAGTTGGTTAATTCTCCCTAACAAATGCTGAACTATCATAACAAGTTGTGTCTGATTTGTTACCAAAGCTTTCAGCTCTTGTGATATATCAGTACTTGTGTTTAATGAGTTCCTGTGATCCACCATTTCCTTTTGAGCAACCTCTGCTGTTGCCTGTTTAACCCCTTCCTTTTTGGATTTCTTTATGGACTTAAGGGTTACAGGATTTGATGTTGCTGATACAAATGTGGTCTCAAACTCAGTTTTCATTTTTACCATTTTCTCTTTAATTTCTTCTTTATGTTTGAGTTTGGAACCTCTTTTGTACCAGCAATCATCTGTAAGATGATTGAACAAGCCACATACTTCACATGGTTTCTTCTTCATCTTAGGTTGATCATCAACTAAAGAGGGTGAAGCAACTGAAGACTTGCTCTTCAGTGCTTTGGAAGCATTGTTTGCTTTCTTGACTACCTCTTTAGTAGTCTTCAAACTCTTTCTACTGACAGTTTTCTTCTTTTCAGTGCTAACAGTAGTTGGAGTTTGAACTTCAGGTGTTAAATCCTGCTCTCTAGTCCTTTCAGGACTTTCAGAATTAACTCCTGAGTTGATCAACTCATGGATCATGTGAGTGTCAGCAGTGGAACCATCAACATCAGCTGATAGGTTCTGAGAGGGCTTGATGCTGACTTCTACTTCTGATTGTGCTGTATCAGAAAGTAGATCACATGATGAGATGGATTGGTTATTACTCTCACCATCAGATTCTACCTCTGCTCTGGGAATAAAATCTGTAGGTGGAGCAGTGTGATTGTAACCAATGCCAAACTTCACATTGGAAGCAGATTGCTTACTAAGAAGCATTTCAAAACCTTTGCATGATTGTACCCATCTATCACACTCTACCTGGGTAACTGCAAGGGTTTCTTTGAGATCTTTATACTTCTCTAGAAGTATCTCTTCCCTAGCCTTATCATCAGTCATTTGGCATTTCAGTTTGTAAATCTCATCATTTTTATCATTAAGCACAGACTCAAATTCAGCTTTGCTTTTGGAAATTATTTGTTCTAGCTCAATGTTCTTGTTGATTAAAGCTACATTTGCTTCTCTAATAGATGCAAATGCTGCTATGCATGTTTCAGAACATAATTTGGCTTTTGCCTCAGAGGATACCTGTGATACCTTTGGTGTAGAGGCATTAGAGGATGAAGTATCAGCAGACTCCAAAGCCATAAGAGCTAGATTTCCAAAAGGACTTTCACCACCAAGTTGACCAACACCTGAGAACAGTTGTTCATGACCAAACAAGTCATCTGGTAAACTACTCCAGTCAACAACTCCTGGGGTGAAGAAGCTGTGTTGTTAAGGTTGAGTTTGTTAATGAGATTGGGAAGGTTGTGGTTCAGGCAATGCTTGTGGTTGTTGTGCAATTGGAGCTTGAACAAGATTTGGTTGAGGCATATAATAGCAGGGATAAGGATATGACATTTGACCCTGGGGAACAAAGTATGCAGGAGATCTAGGATGTGAATGATGACCAGAACCAGCAGGATGTTGCCCTCTGTTTTGTGGACTAGTACTAGGAAAAGTCACAAAGGGTGCAGAAGAATTAGATCCAGTTGATCTACACTCTCTTGCAAAGTGTCCTAGCCTTTGGCATTTCTGACACCTCAACTTACTCTTGTCAAAACCAACTTTGGTTTTGCTAGAGAGTCCAGGAAATTTCCTGCCAGTTCTCTTATAGAACTTCTGAGATCTGATATTAATCAATACCATTTGGCTCAGAATATCCATCTCTTCTAGATCATCATCAGCTATTCCTTTCAGATCATCCATAATGAAGCATAAATTGTCACTATTACTGCCAGAACGACTCTCAATACCAACAAATGCATGATCAGAACTATTTGTAGAGAAATCAATATACTCATCATAATTGCTTTCAGATGCAGCATATTCTGACTCATGACCAACCAAGGCAGTATTCCCTGGTACAAAGTCATCAGTGAGCTTTCTGATGAGGACAGTTCCTCTTCTGCTCTATCTATCTTTCAAATGTAAGCAGTTTCCCATGAAGTTGGGTGAGAGATAGGCTATTCAGATTTGCACTGGAGCGTAGGACAATAGTGTATATGTCCCATCTCTCAGGCAGTGATCTGAGGAACCTTTTGTTCATCTGGCTATTGGTGTATTCCTGTTTCACCATTTTCAGCTCAGATATCAAGCAGGAAAAACGCTCAAATTGTTAAGTCAGTGTCTCACCCTTTCTATGAGAGAATGTCTCATATTGTTGGGCAAGGATTTCTCTGTTGTTTGCTAAGACCTCATCTGTGCCACCGAATTGTTCCTTCAGGGCATTCGAGAGATCATGAGCAGTTTCATGATGCATAAGCCCTTAATAGATTTCATTAGGCAGTGCCATGGCCAGAATTCCATGGGCTTTAGCATCAATCTCAAATAGTTTCCGATCTTCATCAGAGTATTGTTCCTTTCTTCTTCGGAACCATTTGATTGGTTTCCGGATTATTCACCATAGGCTTATGTGGTCCATGTACCACAGATGTCCAACAACCGGAACTGTTAACAGACAGGTGATGAAGCATTCTTCGTTGCCATATGTTATACTCGGTCCTAACCAGCATCGGAGGCTTGGTTGAGGAACCGGTATTGTGAGGATCATTAGAAGGAGTAGTCATCTCAGATTCAATCAAATTCGATTAAGCTATAACAAATTTAGAACAAAACACAAAAACCAATTGAACCAAAAGAGATCTCAAAGTAAATGAACGAAAGCGACAGAAATTCAATAATCGATAACCAGTTCTTGCGAATATGCTAATTCAATCAAACACAGATATCAATTAGCAGTTTCAATGATCAATTGTTAGATCGATCAATGATTAACCTGCTCTGATACCACTTGTTAGGATCAGTGATCTATGTTTGATTGATTAGAGAGTATAGCAGCGGAATTCTAACAATGAATTAGCCGATTCACAAGAACGAAACGATATTCAATGAAGAACAAAGACGGTTATAGAGAGAGAATTCTGCAAATATATTTCATTCAATATTCGCTTTCGTGGTAACGAAATGTCACACTTACAATTAGGTCGACACCTCTTATATAAGAGATGTGACGTCTGCTGATGTCACTTGATAGTGACATCTAACAGATTTATTACAACTGAAACACAACTACTGAAGATGTCAAAACAGCTGACATCTCCTTACAAAAATGCTAAGTGTTATCAGTTGTTATAACTACCGAAAAACATAAAACTACTGAAACTACAACGACTGAAGAACAAGCTCTTCAGTCGTTTTACAAAACTACTGAAAGTAAAAACATAAAACTACTGATATCACAACTACTGAAGAAGTACTCTTCAGCTGTTGTGACAAACTACTGAAACTTCAGTACTTGATCTTCAGACTTGAACTTCAGACGTTTCATCAGCTGATGACTTCAGTAGATATCATCAGCTGATGTCTTCAGTCTTTGTCTTCAGACTTTGTACATCAGTTGTTGATCTTCAGCACTTGTAAACTCTTCAGCTGTTGTACTTCAGTACTTTGAACTTCAGCTTCAGTACTTGTGTTCTTCAGCTGTTCAGCTTCAGCACTTATGTTCTTCAGCTGTTGAACTTCAGCACTTTAGTCTTCAGTTGTTGAAGTCTTCAGCACTTGTCAAACTGCTGATGAAGCTTCAGCAGTTGTTGTGATATCATGTGGGACTTAGAGGTTTTCTGATCTTGGCTCATTAGTTCATTTGGTCCAACATAGTCTACTCTATTCTAGCAGGTAGATGACCTTGGTTGTCCCTTTCCTTGCTTATTCACGGCTGTCCAAACTAGGGTTTCAGGTGTTCGGGTTCAACTTGAACACATGAGGTCGTGTGGGTGCATGTGAGGTCTTTCTGCTTGTGTTTCATGTTTGTGTATGTTTGTAGAGTGTTTCTGGAAGTCCTTGTTGTGTAAAACCCGTGCTCGGAGCAGCCGAAGGCGGATGAGTGTGTGTGCAATTGAGTCAGGTGACCGACTGAATGTATGCGATTGTGCGTGTTTTGCACGACTGGAGTCCAATCGCACGAATGAAGGTTCAATTGCACGAAAGTAGCTAATTTGCACGATTGAGGGTTGATTCATGCGCATGGAGGTTGGGTCGTGCGAATGTGTGTTGTGTGGTACGACTGAATGCCAGTCATGCAATTGAAGACTCAATCGTATGAATGAAGCTAATTCGTATGATTGAAGGTTAATTCGTACGGATGGAGCGTTGAGTCGAGCGTCTGGTCCTGTTGTGTGACTGATGATGTTGAGTGTGAATTTCCCCTTGAACGCCTGATGATGATAAGGTAACATCAGTAAAAGTGTCATTGCTTGACCACAAAGATTAAAGTCAACGCTATCAACATGCACATACTATTTCAATTGAAAACAACCTAACATTTTACAATTATCGACAATCCAATTAGAACTCCAAATACTTAACAAGTGCTATCTTTCATAACCACGAGATCATTTCACGGATGTCATAAGCAATGATGACTACTCGTAGTACTTGGACCTACATAAGATCTGATACGTGTGTCCGCTTGTGTGTGTGCTACCCACGACCGAACCGATACAACCCGAACCGACCAAACATTACTATACGCTTTATACACATCATTAATGCTTAACAATAACTATCAATAGGTGTTTGAATGTTCTCTGCATACAACTGTTAGGAATCTTGATCATTCATACCTACCACTAAACATGTGAGTTTCGTGGCCCCTTTTTGTGCTTATACTACTTTGCAAACATTTACAAACATGGGGGAAAAGTATGCTCGCCCGTTATCTATGTTGTACAACATACATACAATTTACATACTTGGAATCAACGTGCTACTGTTTTGTGGGTATTTATCTGATACATGCTTGAGTCTGCTTTGTGGTTCTTTCTTACAACCATTTAATTCCAGTGTCGAACCGACGGTTAGGTATTGATAGTACTGCTGGGTTGACACCCCCACCCTCGTGTTGGTATACTAGTTAGTACCAACAAAAGCCAGGAACGGGCCTTGGGTGAATATATTCCGACAAGATTCTTTGTGTACGGCATTAGTTTTGGTTGTAAAGCTCTTGTCATGTGATTTTGCTTACTTATAACTGTATGCGCGGTATTCTGCAACAACTTTATACAGCATCAATTACTTATTTACTTTAAACCTGCGAACTCACCAACAATTTTGTTGACCATTTTGAGCATATCTTTTCAGGTGATCATGCTAGCTGAGGTTCTAGGTGTGCTGCCTTAGTGGAAACCCTAGGATGCATTTTCGGGCCAAACTTGTCATTTTGAAAACAATTGATGTATCTATTTCAAACAACATTATACTTTGTAACTTGTTCCCGGGTTGTGGGAATTACATACAATGTTATCATCTATGTATTATGATTTATGTACCATGTTTATGCTTATGGCTATGTAGTCATGAATACTGACTAAACACGACACAAGCCCCCTTGTTGTCGGGTGTCGTCATGACGCGCTTGTTATCATTGTTATTATTGCATCTCTACCGCTTACCATGTGTTACGACGATTCCCGTCTCGTTACACCCCCGTGTTTCCGCTCTTAGCGGGGGTGTGACACCAGTTGTGATTAGCCACTTACTTTACTCTTCATACCCCAAGCATTACCTCTCCTCACTACATCAGTATCTAAATCTACATACAGCACATAAACACATACCATGCGCACATAATACCTGTTAACATTAAAGAAAATAACTGATGGCACGTAGCTACTCTGATTGGCATCCCATTCCTTTCTGTCCCATTCTCAGTTTAAGTTAAGGTTTATTTTGAAAATTTACCCATTTCACTTAAACTTTGGCTTTGATACCAACTTGTAAGGCCCCGTTCCCGGGACACTTACAGCTGGTAAATCATCGCACATAAAACATATACTTTACATTTAATCGTTCATAAAACATTGCAACGGAAACATAAAATAACTTTTTATATCATTACACATGATTTTGCAAGTTAATACAAGTGTTCATTTGAAAATATCATTCGTTCGCATTACAATGCAAAAACATTAACAAAAGAATGTCATTCAAAATGCCAAGTAGCTGCTCCGCGCCATCCTCAGCAATGCTCACCTACCAACTGGAAAATGCATAAAAATCATCGTTACTGAGTGAGTTCTAGTTTTTAAAATAAAATATACTTTATCTTTCTTTCAAAATTGTTCTTTGAAAACATAACAAGTTTTAAAAAAAATGTGATCACGCATCGTACGTACACATAGATAATATTTATTATCTTCATCATCGTTTGTTTCGTAATTTATAATCTTCTCGTTTTCATCTAGGTCCTGTCATATGCTTAACCCCCCTCTAGAGAACCAAGCAATTCATCTGGGGTTAAGCGACAAGGACCCCATAGTTTGATCAATCACTAAGACTGAATCCCTGTGTGCATCCTCATGGGGTATATAACCCGCACACAATTGAGCTGACAACCCCTCATAGGGTGTGAACCTCCATACATTTGCTTAATCACATGGATTAAGCCCAGCGTGCATCCTCATGGGGTAGCTAACCCACACACGGTTGACCTAACACTCCACATTGAGTGTGAACCTCCATACATTTGCTTGCAAGCCTTTCTTACATTCGTTCATTCATTAATGCATGCATTCTACATTTCGTTCCTTTTTCATTATCTTCCAATTTACGTTACATAATACTTTCATTTCGTTCATTAACATTCAATGTAAAGCCAAGGGAAAAATAATCATACATAATAATAAGGAACATCAACATACACAGTCACCATCATCATACAGGGCATCATCATACATACATAACACACATCATACATACCATCATACATAAGCATCAATCATACATCGTAACATGCCCATCATACCATTGATGACCTCAAAAAGTCAACTTACATAGCCCCCGGGAACCTCCCAAGTCAAAGCCTACATTTCCAATTTTTCCCCAAAAAGTCAGAAAATATTCTAAGTGTTCATCCGCATTTCCCTTTTTGTACATCCGCATTTCTTTTTGTTCATAAGCATTTCTTTTTGTTCATAAGCATTTCTTTTTGTTCATAAGCATTTCTTTTTGTTCATTTCTTTTTGTTCATAAGCATTTCTTTTTATTCATAAGCATTTCTTTTTGTTCATAAGCATTTCTTTTTGTTCATAAGTATTTCTTTTTGTTCATAAGCATTTATTTTTGTTCATAATCATTTCTTTTTCATCCCCATTTCCTTTTTGTTTATCCGCATTTCCTTTTTGTTCATCCGCATTTCCTTTTTGTTCATCCGCATTTCCTTTTTGTTCATCCGCATTTCCTTTTTGTTCATAAGCATTTCTTTTTGTTCATAAGCGTTTATTTTTGTTCATAAGCATTTCTTTTTGTTAATAAGCATTTCTTTTTGTTCATAAGCATTTCTTTTTGTTCATAAGCATTTCTTTTTGTTCATAAGCATTTCTTTTTGTTCATCCGCATTTCCTTTTTGTTCATCCTCATTTCCTTTTTGTTCATCCGCATTTCCTTTTTGTTCATCCGCATTTCCTTTTTGTTCATCCACATTTCCTTTTTGTTCATAAGCATTTCTTTTTGTTCATAAGCATTTCTTTTTACACAGGCAGTTTTCTAAATTTAGGCGTATGAACTACTGTTTGGGAGCATGAACAGTCTAGGGCACACTTATCATCATAATTCGCTCCCCAAACACCATCTATCATGCTCTAAGCTTAAATCCTATATTCTAAGCCTTAGAAACACAACCATAACATCATCAAGCATGAACATAGATCAAAATCACACCATACACACAACATACACACATTCAACATACGGGTATGAAACCCAAGTTTTATAAAAAGTCCAATCATGCGTCACCAGCCCCAAAATCAGTTAAAACATGTAAAAAAGGGGTTCTAGAACTCACCTTTGCAGCTCTTAAGTATGGCTTCTCCCAAACTTGTTTGCAATTGAGTTCGACCGCTTAGAAACCCACTTGAATTCGACTTTTCAGCTCTTGTTCTTCAAAATCCGAATCTGCACTTTCCCTTTCTAAAAATCTGATGATTTGGGGTTGTAAGAAGAGAGTGGGCAGCCATGTCCACTTTACACCCACTTTTCCAACCTTTTGTCTTTTTTGACACTTTTTACCCTCAACTTGGGTAAAATATCTTTTCTTTCTTTTTCTTCACTTTATTCTTTCTTTCTTTCTTTAAGTTTAAAAATAACTAGGTGTTACACGAACCCTATTGGATATGGTTCAATCTATTATGGCTATAAGCTCACTACCTCTATCATTATAGGGTTTCGCATCGCTCTCTGCGGCTCGTATTTTGAATATGACCCGGACCAAGAAAGTGGATTCGACACATTTTGAAATATGTCATGGAAGAGTTCCATTGCAATCATATTTAAAAGTATGGGGTTGTGAAGCTTATGTATAGCTAAACACCCAAAACAAATTTGAAAGTCGATCCACTAAGTGTATATTTGTTGGATATCACAAAGATGTATTGGATACTACTTCTTTGATCCAATAGAGCAAAAGGTATTTATTGCTCAAAAGGCAGAGTTCTGGAAGCTATGTTCCTTATGGAAGGAATAACGTATAGAATAGTGGAATTTGATGACGATTAAGATCCACAAGCCGATACACGTATAGTTGACACTAGCAATCAACAAGAGATTGTTGATGATGATCAAGAGGTTGATCAACACACACAAAACATTCACAGATCTGGTAGTTTTACCATTCCACCTGAAAGATATGGATCTTTCATGAAAGGATGCTATGTGGTTGACTCCGATGAGCCAACTACATACCATCATGCAATGTCCAATTCGGATTGTGACAAATGGCTGGAAGCCATGAACATTGAGATGCAATCCATTTATGACAATCAAGTTTAGGAACTGTTTGACCCTCCACTTAACTCCAAACCGGTTGGATGCAAGTGGGTTTCAAGAAGAAAACGGATATGCATGGAAACTTGGACACTTACAAAGCAAGACTTGTAGCAAAAGGTTTCACTCAAACTCAAGGGGTTGATTATGATGAAACTTTCTTGCCTGTGGCAATGCTAAAGTCAATTAGGATATTATTTGCCATAGCTGCATATTATGACTATGAGATTTGGCAAATGGATGTCAAAACTGCTTTTCTTAATGGACATCTTGAAGAGACTGTCCATATGGTTCAGCCTGATAGTTTTGTCAATCCACAACATCCTAATAAAGTATGCAAGTTAAAGAGATTAATCTATGGATTGAAACAAGCATCGAGGAGTTGGAATCAACATTTTGATGAAGAGATCAAGAAATTTGGTTTCATCAAGAACGTTGACGAGGATTGTGTATATAAGAAGGCTAGTGGGAGCATAATTACATTCCTAGTATTATATTTTGATGACATAATACCTTTTGGAAATGATATTCCAACCATGGAAGGTGTTAAAAACCTGGCTTGGAAGTTGTTTTTCCATAAAAATCTCGGTGAAGCCGCCTATATTTTGGGAATAAAGATCTATAGGGATAGATCAAGGTCGTTGATAGGTTTAAATCAAAGTGCATATATTAATAAAGTCTTGAAAAGGTTCAAGATAGAAATACTTTGTGAAAGGTATTGTACCTATTCAAAAAGGGACAAGATTGAGTACATCTCAATGTCCAAGCTCAAAGGATGAGCAAGATCAAATGAAGGACATCCCATATGTGTCTGCTATCGGATCCGTCATGTATGCGATGATATGCACTAGATCAGACGTGTCATGTGCGTTAAGCACGACAAGTAGATATCAGTAGAATCCAAGTAATAGCCATTTGATGGCTATTAAAAGTATGTTGAAATACCTTAAGAGGACTAAGGAAATATTTATAATATACGGATCTGATGAAGAGGAACTCGTTGTAAAGGGTTACACGGATGCGAGTTTCCAAACTGATCGAGATGATTCTCGATCACAATCGGGGTATGTCTTCATTACGAATAGGGTAGCATTGTCCACTACAGAATCCGAATACATAGCCGCCTCATTAGCAGCTCAAGAAGCTACAAGGATAAAGAAATTTATTGCCGATCTAGGGGTGGTCTCTACCATTCAAGACCCCCTAGAAATCTTTTGTGATAACGAGGGTACGATTGCACAAATAAAGGAACCTTGTGCACATCAAAAGACTAGGCACATTGAGCAGAAATTCAACTACATAAGGGATGAAGTTGAAAAGGGAAAGATATGTATTCATAAAGTTCACACTGATCAAGACATTGCAGATCCACTCACGAAGCTCCTTGAAAGGGCAAAGCATGAAAGTCATACTTGTGCCTTAGGACTTCGATATTCTAGTGATTAGAATTGATTAGTTTAGTATTTAAAGGTTTGGAATAATGTAATATTTAACTCTTTATATACTTGTGATATTTTGAGTTATATTCATTTTAGCATGTATACATCCATGAATATGTTTATTATTCTAAATGTCAGTAGTCGGTCATGTTTGTGGGGACAATTTGAACGTAAGATTATTATGAACATGGATTGATGGATATTCATAAGGAATGAATATAGAGCAATTGGTTGCTGCCAAAGTTCATAGATATTTGTGAGATACAAATATTAGACTGACCCGCGTCTCAAATTTAACTACATGGAATCTTCTTGATTGATCATAAGTAAATTTGAGTAAAGGCGAATATTATTTGGTGTCCTCCGACCTGAGATACATATTGGGTTTTGATACTCACCAAAGTGTTATACCTTGAGCTAGTTCTTCACTGCTCTGAATAGTGGACAGTACATAAGGCTATATTCAGGCATGACATGAGGTGATTATGAGAAATGTATGTAGTCAAGATGTAATTTGTTCATCTTATTCGTTGAGAGCAAGATGTCTAAGGCCTGATTAAGTTAAATCAACAAGGAATGATCATTCTGTGTCCTTGGATTTAACATGACATCTATGACAAAAGGATAAATGATTGATTCACCTAAATCATTTCAAGTTGGATACTAAGGGAAGTAAACCGTTGTTAGGCGGTATTTACTGCTTGCATCAATCTTCTATGAATCTTGTGCAAGTGGGAGATTGTTGGATTCTTTATGCCCAAGACACATAGAACATTGATGTGGTTAGTACGCTAAATACGCAATAACAAGCTTAGCAAAAACCAATTGATATTTATTTGATGATATGATCATGCAATTAAATAAATACACCATTTAGAAAATGGGTTTTCTAAATAAATTGCATATGAGATGGAACAACTTATAAGGATATTTTGTTTATAGGTAATATTTGTAATGTTGTTTAAATTGGTTAAATAACATCAAATAATAAAATTATGTATGAGTTATATAATTAAAAGGTTAATTATATAACTATTTTAACAACTAGTTTATAAAATAATTGGAGAATGGTTTTGGGGGGGAAAACCCCATCTCTTGACCAATTTCGGCCGCCCCTCTTTAGGGGTTGGTCCCTTTTGTGTCTTGGAAGAACAAAACACATTAACTAGTGAGATACACTCCACCTTCCTCTCTCTCTCTCACATGCAAGAACCACAAGAACAAAAGTTCTCTCCAATTTTGAAGAATATACATGGCTGGAACTCGATTTTCAGCAGGTTTTTTGGTGGTTTTGGTGTACAAATCCTAGCAAGAAAGGTCTTTGCTTGATTGGTGTTTTGGTCATTCAAGAACCTCATTCTCTTCATCAAAATCATGTTTTTCAGCAACCTTGGAAAGGTAGTTCCATGGTTTGATTTTGGTTGTTATTTCTTGTTGATAGCTAGTCCATTCACATATATTTGATCCTATGTTCTTGGGTTTGTTGTTGTTATGTTATTAGCCTTAAATTTCATATTACAAATCATAAAATTAAGGTTTTATTCTGCTGTGTTTTTCATGTTTAAATGGTTAAACTACTTTGATAATGGTCCAACAAACCCAACAATATATATACGTATATATATAATGTATATATATAGATATGTATAGATATATATATATATATATATATATATATATATATATATATATATATATATACGTATATATATACATATATATACGTATCTATATACGTATATATATACGTACATATATACGTATACATACATACGTATATATATATACGTATACGTATACATATATACGTATACATATATATGTATACATATACGTATACATATATACGTATATATATACGTATATACGTATATATATACACGTATATATACATATATATATACGTGTATATATATATCTATATATATATACTAACCACATCAATCTTGTATGTATTTTGGGCATATAAGATCCAACATGTGTATGTATGTATGTATGTATATATACATACACACACACACACACACACATATATATATACGTGTTGGTGTTCAAAAGGGTTGGTGTTCTTGTTTTAGTCTTGGTCTTTGGAAGACTTAAGGACACTTCTTACACTCTTCTCTCTAACCCACACTTTCTCTTACACACACGCATTGCAAAACTCTCTCCAAGGAGGCTGAAATTTTCGGATTCAAGGAAGAAGAAGGCTGAAAACACATTATATGATAGTTTATTGTACCAAATCACCACTAAGAAACTCAAACTGGATTTCAATGATACCTATCTTTGGCATTGCCTTCTTGGCCATATAAACAAGAAGCGCATACAAACACTTTAAAAGAACGGTCTTTTAAAAGCAAATGAATATGATTCATTTGATGTATGTGAATCGTGTTTACAAGGTAAAATGACTAAGGCACCTTTTAGTGGCAAATCCAAAAGGGCAAAAGATTTATTAGGCATCATACATTCGGATGTATGTGGTCCTTTTTAAGCCAATGACTAGGTACCATGAAAGATACTTCATTACCTTTTCCTACGACTATAGTCGATATGGTTATGTGTACTTGTTAAGACACAAAGATGAAGCTTTTGAAATGTTCCAAATCTTCCAAAATGAAGTAGAAAATCAACTCAACAAGAAAATAAAAATTCTCCTCACCGATAGAAGAGGTGAATACCTAAGTTAAGCTTTTAGAGATCATCTTAGAAGTTATGGTATTGTCTCACAACTATCTCCACCTGGAACACCACAACATAATGGTGTGTCCGAGCGGAGAAATCGAACTCTATTGGATATGGTTCGATCTATGATGGCTAGAAGCTCACTTCCTCTATCATTTTGGGGTTTCGCTTTGCTCTTTGCGGCCCGTATCTTGAATATGGCCCCAACCAAGAAAGTGGAAATGACACCTTTTGAAATATGGCATGGAAGGGTTCCATCACTGTCATATTTAAAGGTATGGGGTTGTGAGGCTTATGTTAAGACTCCCACCTCAAACAAGCTAGAAAGTCCTTCCACTAAGTGTATCTTCATTGGATATCCTAGAGATTCTATGGGATATTATTTCTATGATCCATTGGAACAAAAGGAGTTTGTTGCCAAGAAGGCTGAGTTCTTAGAAGCTAAGTTCCTTACGGAAGGGACTAGCAATACAACTGTGGATCTTGAGGAGGATCAAGAACTACAAACCGATACACGTTTGGTTGACACTGCACTCAACATCAGGATGTTGAGAATGATCAATTGGTTGATCAATGTACACAAAACGTTCACAGATCTGGTAGAATTAGTAATCCACCTGAAAGATATGGATTTTTCGTAGATGGATGCTATGTGGTAGATTTTGATGAACCAACCACCTATCGTGATGAAATGTCTAATTTTGATTATGACAAATGGCTTAAGACATGAACGTTGAGATGCAATCCATGTATGACAGCCAAGTGTGGGACTTGGTTGAACCACCTCTTAACTCCAAGATAGTTGGAAGTAAGTGGGTTTTCAAGAAGAAAACTGATATGCATGGAAACATGGATACTTATAAAGCTAGACTTGTAGCAAAAGGTTTCACTCAAACTCAAAGGGTTGATTATGATGAGACCTTCTCACCGGTTGCAATGCTAAAGTATATTAGGATATTATTTGCCATAGCTACTCATTATGATTATGAGATTTGGCAAATGGATGTCAAAACTGCTTTTCTCAATGGATATCTTGAGGAAGATGTCTATATGGTTCAGCCTGAAGGTTTTGTCGACTCAAAACATCCTAACATAGTATGCAAGTTAAAGAAATCAATCTATGGATTGAAGCAAGCATTATGGAGTTAGAATCACCATTTTGATGAAGAGATAATCAAATTTGGGTTCATCAAAAATGCTAATGAAGCATGTGTATATAAGAAGGCTATGCATCGCCACTTTCCTAGTATTGTATGTCGATGCCATCCTACTATTTAGAAATGACATTCCAACCATGGAATGTGACATCCGATAAATTTCCGTTACCAAACTCCGTTAGTTCCGTTAAGTCTTGTGTACACGTGTCGTGAGCACACACTAGTTGTCGTTTAACGTTGGTGACCTAATAATAATGAATAATATTAATTTGGTGACCTAATAATAATGAATAATATTAATTTGGTGACCGATTAATTTTTATAAAATACAAATTACAAGGGTTAAAAGGGTAATTAAGTAAATTAAACTAAACAAAACAAAACCCTAATCCACCCACACCCTTTCGGTCGCGACCTCAACTCCTCTCCCTCTCCATATTCGAAATTCGACCTAGAACAAGCAATTTCATGTGATTTTGGTTTGATTACAAGACATATAACACATAGGAAGCATCAATTTCAAGCAATTACACGTTTAAAGGTTAGATTTTTCATGTTTTTGTGGGTGTTTGTTTATGGCCAAACCTTGGATGTGAAATTGACCCTCATGGGATCGAATTGGATGTTGTTTGGTGATGTTTATATGTTAGTTATGTTGAATACATGTTAGTTAACGTCGATCATGGATGAATTACATGTTTTTAGTGGTTTAATCATGGGTTTTGATTCTAGTCAAACCCTAATTCGATTTTGGGCATGATTATGGATGAATGATGATTGTGTGATGAATGTGTGATGATTAATGAGTTGTATGAATGTTAGGAATCATGGATCTTGCAAGAAATTGATGATTTAGGGTTGATGTTCATAGGTTACTAATAATAGTAACTTTATTTGCATTAAATGTTGAACTATGGATGTTATGATGTTATGGATGTGTTCATGGTGATAATTAGATGTTAGATTGTTGTTGTGATCATTGAAAATTCAAGAAAACATGTTATAGTTCATGCATTACTAAAGATAGTAACTTTTTAAGATATGAATTGATGAGTTATGATGTTTGAATGTGGTTGATCATGCTTAGATGATGATACGAGTTTGAATTGGTATGTTATTGATGAATCCATGAGCATATTGGGTATTTGATAGATTTTGGGATATGCTTTCCCAAAAGGGAAACTTTATTCATGTAAAATGTGATAGATGGTAGTTGGAACCTATCTGGGATGTTAGGAGCATGTTAGTATGATCATGGATGAATTCTAATGTGGCAAGATATGATAACTTGGTTGTTTGTGATGTTGAGATAATCATGAATGATATTTGGACATTTGTGGTCATGTATGGTTTGGATGTTGGGTAGTAGTAGGACATCATGTTTGGGACTGGTAATTGATTGTTGTGATGTTGTGAATGTAATGCATATGATTAAAGAATGTGGTTATGATCATTATACACGCGTGCGAATCTGAGGCCCCTACTTAGTAGGATTGGCAGGTTTAGGATGTGAAGTCGTGAGTGGCTTCACATGGCATGTGATGAATGGTTGAACTTTGTGTGACATGTTAGTTGTATTATAACTAGTGGATATGTTAATGTTCTAGATTCGCATGACTTGTATAGTACTTGATTGTATGATGATCTAAGTGATACACCTGGTTGATATAGCACACACATGATCTATTTGAATGATAACCATGTATGATATATGTGTTTGATTGCTCGAATGGTTTACAACACATAAAGTCACCAACGGGTCAAACGGGTCAACTAGGTCAAACGTGTCTATTTTTCTGGAAGCTTGAGTCTTTGGTTTTGGTATGATTAGGGTTCCACATGTCTTTCATTTACACGTACTTATGTACTCACATGATCTAGGTAACCTTAAAGGTTGGCTATCCTCTCGTTTCTCAAATAAACCCTAAGTACTCTTTGCATACATCAGGTGAGTTCATGCCCCACTCTTTATTTAATCTCTTTTGGGGGAGATAGCATACTGGTATTTATACGAACGCTTTTAAATATTTAAGTTGTGTATAATATTAATATAGTGCTATTTACCATGGGAAAAGTCCTCACACTTTTGAATTGTTAATATTTAATAGCGGGGAAACTTGGGTAGTACTACTGGGTCTGACGAGCCCCACCTGTGTGACTCGAGGTCAACCGGGTGCAATTTGTCCTATTGAACATTGTCAAGACATGGTAAGTCGTGACAGGAGGCAACAACTATCACAGTCAGCTTCAATTGCGAAATCACTATGTATTAATATTTACTGATAATAGACTAGCTATTTATTACCATACACTGCTTATATATATCACAACTGTTTATATGTTTATTGAACTCAAACTCTTGAACTCACCAACCTATGTGTTGACATTTTAGTATGCTTTTCTCAGGTCCTTAGCTTGCTTGCCATAGGAGCATTGCATGGTTCACTGCATTCTAAGACACGATTCTTCAAGACAATTTAACATTTTAATAATTATGGTTTACTCTTTTGGGTTGGCACTTGTTTTGCCATAGTTATACTTATTGACTTGGGTTGTTTTCAAAACGCTTCCGCATTGTTTAAAGTTTGTATTTCGGTTGATTTTGTTTAATTTTGTTTAATTATGTCATTTAGAGTCGTTCTGAGTAACTATTGACTGTGATCCTGGTTTGTTCACACGCCTCGCGGTAAAACTCCGCAAGTGGATTTTGAGGGTGTGACAGATTGGTATCAGAGCCATTGGTTATAGGGAACTAGGTTGCATACACACTAGACTATAACTGCACACAATTAATTAGTTACCTGTGCCTTACTCCCATTTACTGTATACTCATTGGCATACACGTCACACTCTCTGCAGCATGGCATCGTCTTCAAGAGCTCCGGGTAAACGACCCGAATCACCTACACGATCTGAATCCCCACCTCCTGCACCTGTACCTGATGATGGATTCGATTGGCCCCGACTGGCTTATCGCCGAGAGGAGATTGACTGGGATCAACCATTCGCATTGATGAAGCGAGACCCTCCGCGAGACTGGCGTTCTTATCCTAGGTTTGTTGACCACATCATGTTTAGGGAGCGCGTACCTGTCCTAAAGCCAAGGACTAGGAACAATGCCAATCAACCCATGCTTTCACTCCCACGAACGGCGCAGTCCAACGAGCAACTGATTGCTGCACTAATGGCTGCACTGGATACTGAACAGCATCGTGTAAGACGACTCACGGGTAATGTCTGTACACTACAGCAAGAGGTGTACAACCTGAGACATCAATTGGATGAACTCAAGGAAGAACACGGGAAGACGCTGAACGGTTGTCACCATATGCAAGATGGTGTTATGGCACTCCAAGGATGCGTGACTGCTCGTGAACAGCGGGACGCCATAGCCGATAATAGGATTGCCATTTTAGAAGCTCAACTAGCAGCACTTCAGATTGCTATAGCTCCTGCTCCTGCCGCATACTCTGAGGATGAGGAGGATCCCGAGGAGGGACCCGAGGAAGAGGAACCGGAGGAGATGGAGGATGATAGTGATGGGTCAGACATTGTCGATTGACTTCTTTATATGACTTAGACTACGTAGTGTTTTCTTTTTGAAACCTATATGGGAAGGGTTGTTTCCACACACGAACGACAAAACTTCAATTTTGACATTGCTAAATACATTGTGACTTATTGCAATTTATTTACTTTGATTATTATTTTGTTATGAATGTTGTGGTCTTGATGATACGTTATTTCTTTCATTTACTGTTTACTACGCTTCAATGAGTTAAATGTGTATGATGTTACTCATTATTGTATTGTGAATATAAAGTGAAAAGAATGGACGCTCGTGGACGTAGACGTGGACATGGTCATGGACGCGGACGTGGACGTGGCACCGGAGAACAGGGTGGTGGTGCTATTAACATGACTCCCACAGAATTGGCTGCTCTAATTAATGAGCATGTTCAAGCGGCAGTGGCTGCTGCCCACGCGGGTCAGCCAGCAGGTAAACAATGACAGAAAAACAAATCTGATATCCTTTATAACTGTAGGGGATGTCTGATTAATGTGTGTTGTGTTAAAATAGGACCACCAGTGTGTACATACAAGTCCTTCATGGACTGTAACCACACACCTATAGCGGTACAGAGGGTGCTGTAGGGCTGGTACGCTGGTTCGAGAAGACTGAGTCCGTTTTCTCCAAATGTAACTGTCCACCAGCGGATCAAGTAAAGTATGCCACCGGGACTTTGGAGGGTGCTGCTCTGTCTTGGTGGAACGCGCAAGTCCAGATGCTTGGACAAGCGATGGCAAATGGACTCCCCTGGAATGAGTTCAAGGATATGATGATCGAGGAGTATTGTCCTCGAAACGAGGTGCAAAAATTGGAGATGGAATTCTGGCAGCTCAAGATGAAGGGTTTAGAAATTGAGGCTTACACGACCCGTACTCATGAGTTGGCTACATTATGTCCAGGAATGGTTAATGAGACACATAAGAGAATTGAGCACTACATACGGGGATTGGTGCCTGAAATCCAAAGTATGGTAACAGCTTCTAACCCGACTACGATTCAGCAGGCCATCCAAAATTGCTCATAAACTTACTGATCAGGCGGTAGAGCAAGGGCGGTTACCCAAACGGGGCGCTGTGGTGAGCGTGCCCGATAACGAAAGGAAGTGGGATGCTCCCAGCAACAGCAATAACAAATCATCATCATCATCGTCTTGCGGTCAACAACAATCCCAACAACAGCAACAGCCAGTTCAGCAGCAGCAGCAGCGGCGGTTCGATAATAACCGCAATTTCAACCAAACAGCCCCAAATAACCAAGGACCCAGCGGTTACGGAGGCAGACATCCCAAATGCCCACGGTGTAACTACCACCATGTGGGACGGTGTGATAGCTTCAAGTGTCAATGTTGTGGAAAAATTGGACACGCTGCAAAGGATTGTCGTGGTGAACTAATGAGGAGGCCACAACAATCTCAAGAAACTCCCAAGGGTTGCTTTGAATGTGGGAAAGAAGGGCATTACAAGCGAAACTGCCCACAACTAAGGAGGAACGGAAATGGCAACAACAACAACAACAACACCAACAACCATGGTAACAACAACAACAATGGTAATAATAACAACAATGGTGGAAATGGCACTGGAAATGGCGGCAATAAAGATGGAGCCAAAGGGAGAGCCTTCGTCATTGGCTCAGGTGAGGCTCTAAATGATCCCACAACTGTTACTGGTAGATTCCCTGTTAATGGTTGTTTTGCTACGGTACTATTTGATACTGGAGCCGATAGGAGTTTTGTGTCCTTAAAGTTTTGTAGTCTTTTAAGTGATATACCCTCTGCTTTAGAATCTAAATACACTGTGGAATTAGCTGACGGTAAACAAATCCATGTAACACATATCCTTAAAGACTGTAGGATAGAACTTGCTGGTCATACTTCGCTATAGATCTCATGCCTGTTACGCTGGGGAGTTTTGATGTTGTGATAGGCATGGATTGGCTCTCTAGCAAGCAAGCGGAAGTCATATGTCACGAGAAGATTATACGGATCCCGGTTGGTGATCAAATTCTTACCGTCAAAGGTGATAGGAGTGGTGCTGTGATAGGCATCATCTCGTATATGAAAGCTCAAAATTTGTTACGAAAGGGCCGCGTGGCTATCCTAGCACTTGTAACCGATAAGCAAAAGGAAGAAAAGAGAATGGAGGATATTCCCGTAGTACGCGACTTTCCGGAGGTGTTCCCAGAAGATCTTCCTGGATTACCACCGCACCGCCAAGTGGAATTCCAGATTGAATTGACTCCCGACGCAGCTCCGATTGCCAGAGCACCTTATTGATTAGCACCAAACGAACTACAGGAGTTTTCGTCACAACTTCAGGAGCTTTTGGATAAAGGCTTTATTCGACCTAGTACATCACCTTGGGGAGCTCCTGTACTCTTTATTAAGAAGAAGGATGGCACATTCCGGATGTGCATCGATTATCGAGAGTTAAACAAAGTAACAGTCAAGAACCGATACCCTTTACCTCGTATCGACGACTTGTTCGATCAGCTTCAAGGATCAAGCTATTACTCGAAGATTGACTTGAGATCTGGTTATCATCAACTCAGAGTTCGAGAAGAAGACATTCCCAAGACTGCATTTCGTACTCATTATGGTCATTATGAGTTCTTGGTCATGCCTTTTGGGTTGACTAATGCACCTGCTGTGTTCATGGACCTCATGAACCGCGTGTGCAAACCTTATCTGATCAGTTTGTCATTGTATTCATCGATGATATACTGATAACTCTAGGACCAAGGAGGAGCATGAAGAGCACTTACGAATGATCTTGGAACTGTTGAAAAATGAGCAGCTGTATGCTAAATTCTCAAAGTGTGATTTTGGATAAGAGAGGTACAATTCCTAGGTCATATTGTTAATGAGAAAGGAATACATGTTGATCCTGCTAAAATTGAGGCGATAAAGAATTGGACTACACCCAAAACGCCAAGCGAGATAAGACAATTTCTAGGATTAGCAGGATATTACCGCCGATTCATAGAAGGATTTTCTAAGATCGCACAACCTCTCACAGCCTTGACTCACAAAGGAACGACATACAAATGGACTGAGAGTCAAGAATCAGCTTTCCAATTATTAAAACAAAAACTCTGTACTGCCCCGATATTAGCATTACCAGAGGGAACAGATGACTTTGTGGTGTATTACGATGCATCCATTCAAGGATTGGGTTGTGTCTTGATGCAACGAGACAAGGTGATAGCTTACGCCTTGAGACAACTAAAGGTTCATGAGAAGAACTATACTACCCATGACTTAGAATTGGGTGCGGTAGTTTTTGCCTTAAAGATCTGGAGACATTATTTGTACGGTACCAAGTGCACAATCTACACCGATCACAAGAGTCTTCAACATATCTTCGAGCAAAAAGAGTTGAATATGAGGCAGCGACGTTGGGGGGAACTACTAAATGATTATGATTGCGCAATTAAGTATCATCCGGGAAAGGCGAACGTAGTTGCCGATGCTTTAAGCAGGAAGGAAACAGCTAAACCCCGACGGGTGCGAGCTTTACAGCTTACTATCAGTACCCAACTGCCCGAACAAGTTAAGGAGGCACAAATAGAAGCTTTAAAGGTGGAAAATATGGTTCTGAATTGTTAAGGGGAATGGATAAGCAGCTAGTGGTGAAAGAGGATGGAATTCGGTTTCATGGATAGACTTTGGGTGCTGTTCATGGAAATCTGAGAGATTTAGTTATGAGCGAGGCACACAAATCTAAGTATTCTATACATCCTGGATTCGACAAGATGTATCATGACCTAAAGGCTCACTATTGGTGGCCTAACATGAAAGCGGATGTAGCTATGTATGTGAGCAAGTGTTTGACTGCTCGAAGGTAAAAGTGGAATATCAAAAACCATCCGGACTATTACAACAACCCGAGATTCCAATGTGGAAATAGGAACAAATCTCCATGGATTTTATTACTAAGCTACCCCGGACTAGTACTGGTTGTGACACGATATGGGTTATTGTGGATCGATTGACAAAGTCTGCTCATTTCCTTGCAATAAAGGAAACCGACAAGATGGAGAAGTTAACTCGCCTATACCTCAAGGAGATCGTTTCGAGACCGGGTACCGATCTCAATTATCTCTGACCGTGACGCTCGTTTCACGTCACATTTCTGGCAATCATTGCAGAAATCTTTGGGTACACGTTTGGATATGAGTACTGCATATCCCACAGACGGATGGTCAGAGTGAGCGTACCATACAGACGTTGGAGGATATGCTACGTGCTTGTGTGATTGACTTCGGGAATAACTAGGAAATTCACCTGCCATTGGTGGAATTTTCTTATAACAACAGTTATCACACTAGTATACAGGCAGCACCTTTCGAGGCGTGTATGGGAGAAATGTCGATCACCGGTTTGCTAGGCAGAAATTGGTGATAGTCAGATAACAGGTCCTGAGTTAATTCATGAGTCGACTGAGAAAATTATACATACGGAACGATGGCTGCACGCGAGACAGGCAAAAGAGTTATGCCGACAAGAGACGGAAACCTTTAGAGTTTCAGGTTGGTGACAAGTTTTTGTTGAAAGTCTCACCATGGAAACGTAGTTCGGTTTGGTAAACGAGGGAAACTAAATCCGAGGTACGTTGGACCATTTGAGATAGTGGAAAGAATAGGTCCAGTAGCCTATCGATTAGCCCTACCTATTCGCTAAGTGGAATTCATGATGTATTTCACGTGTCAAACTTGAAGAAGGCATAACGATGAAACGACGGTCGTACCACTAGAAGAATTCAAGTGGATGAACAATTGCGTTTTATGAGGAACCAGTGGAGGTGATGGACCGTGAGGTGAAAACACTTAAGCAAAGCAAGATACCTATTGTTAAAATCCGTTGGAATTCGCGACGTGGACCGGAATTCACATGGGAACGGGAAGATCAAATGAAGCTTAAGTACCCTCAACTATTCGAAGGGACGATGCCAGCAGACGAAGGTATTGATTTCGATTTCTGTGTGCCAATGCAGTAGACCAGGATGAAAATTCTTTCAACATGGGGATAATGTGACATCCGGTAAATTTCCGTTACCAAACTCCGTTAGTTCCGTTAAGTCTTGTGTACACGTGTCGTGAGCACACACTAGTTGTCGTTTAACGTTGGTGACCTAATAATAATGAATAATATTAATTTGGTGTGAATCTAAATGAATATGTGAATATTGGGTTATGTTTATGTGTTTACACATTTTTAAAAGGTTAATTAGAAAATTTATCGCGTAATGCGGAAACGTGCCTATTTATTCGTTTGTTGTGTTTTTATAAAGATAAGATATATAATGATTTTCATAAGTTTATATCTTTATATTGTGAAGTTAAAAACACTTTACAAAGAGTTTAAAGCTTAGTTTTTTTATAAAATACAAATTACAAGGGTTAAAAGGGAAATTAAGTAAATTAAACTAAACAAAACAAAACCTAACACCCAACCCATTTCGGCCGCGACCTCAACTCCTCTCCCTCTCCATCTTCGAATTCGACCTAGAACAAGCAATTTCATGTGATTTTGGTTCGATTACAAGACATATAACACATAGGAAGCATCAATTTCAAGCAATTACACGTTTAAAGGTTAGATTTTTTATGTTTTTGTGGGTGTTTGTTTATGGCCAAACCTTGGATGTGAAATTGACCCTCATGGGATCGAATTGGATGTTGTTTGGTGATGTTTATATGTTAGTTATGTTGAAATAATGTTAGTTAACGTCGATCATGGATGAATTACCTTTTAGTGGTTTAATCATGGGTTTTGATTCTAGTCAAACCCTAATTCGATTTTGGCATGATTATGGATGAATGATGATTGTGTGATGAATGTGTGATTAATGAGTTGTATGAATGTTAGGAATCATGGATCTTGCAAGAAAAGAAATTGTGATTAGGGTTGATGTTCATAGGTTACTAATAATAGTAACTTTATTTGCATGAAATGTTGAACTATGGATGTTATGATATTATGGATGTGTTCATGGTGATAATTAGATGTTAGATTGTTGTTGTGATCATTGAAAATTCAAGAAAAAATGTTATAGTTCATGCATTACTAAAGATAGTAACTTTTTAAGATATGAATTGATGAGTTATGATGTTTGAATGTGGTTGATCATGCTTAGATGATGATACGAGTTTGAATTGTATGTTATGATGAATCCATGAGCATATTGGGTATTGATAGATTTTGGGATATGCTTTCCCAAAAGGGAAACTTTATTCATGTAAAATGTGATAGATGGTAGTTGGAACCTATCTGGATGTTAGGAGCATGTTAGTATGATCATGATGAATTCTAATGTGGCAAGATATGATAACTTGGTTGTTTGTGATATTGAGATAATCATGATGATATTTGGACATTTGTGGTCATGTATGGTTTGGATGTTGGGTAGTAGTAGGACATCATGTTTGGGACTGGTAATTGATTGTTGTGATGTTGTGAATGCAATGCATATGGTTAAAGAATGTGGTTATGATCATTATACACGCGTGCGAATCTGAGGCCCCTACTTAGTAGGATTGGCAGGGTTTAGGATGTGAAGTCGTGAGTGGCTTCACATGGCATGTGATGAATGGTTGAACTTTGTGTGACATGTTAGTTGTATTATAACTAGTGGATATGTTAATGTTCTAGATTCGCATCACTTGTATAGTACTTGATTGTATGATGATCTAAGTGATACACCTGGTTGATATAGCACACACATGATCTATTTGAATGATAACCATGTATGATATATGTGTTTGATTGCTCAAATGGTTTACAACACATAAAGTCACCAACAGGTCAAACGGGTCAACTAGGTCAAACGTGTCTATTTTTCTGGAAGCTTGAGTCTTTGGTTTTGGTATGATTAGGGTTCCACATATCTTTCATTTACACGTACTTATGTACTCACATGATCTAGGTAACCTTTGAAGGTTGGCTATCCTCGTTTCTCAAATAAACCCTAAGTACTCTTTGCATACATCAGTTGAGTTCATGCCCCACTTTA
Source organism: Flaveria trinervia (assembly GCA_025506515.1). Lineage (NCBI taxonomy): Eukaryota > Viridiplantae > Streptophyta > Magnoliopsida > Asterales > Asteraceae > Flaveria > Flaveria trinervia. The sequence goes on along the minus strand of CM046455.1, from coordinate 24,887,762 downwards.
TTTAATCTCTTTTGCGGGAGATAGCATACTGGTATTTATACGAACGCTTTTAAATATTTAAGTTGTGTATAATTAATATAGTGCTATTTACCATGGAAAAGTCCTCACACTTTTGAATTGTTAATATTAATAGCGGGGAAACTTGGGTAGTACTACTGGGTCTGACGAGCCCCACCTGTGTGACTCGAGGTCAACGGGTGCATTTGTCCTATTGAACATTGTCACGACATGGTAAGTCGTGACAGGAGGCAACAACTATCACAGTCAGCTTCAATTGCGAAATCACTATGTATTATATTTACTGATAATAGACTAGCTATCTATTACCATACACTGCTTATATATATCACAACTGTTTATATGTTTATTGAACTCAAACTCTTGAACTCACCAACTATGTGTTGACATTTTAGTAGGCTTTTCTCAGGTCCTTAGCTTGCTTGCCATAGGAGCACTGCATGGTTCACTGCATTCTAAGACACGATTCTTCAAGACAATTAACATTTAATATTATGGTTTACTCTTTTGGGTTGGCACTTGTTTTGCCATAGTTATACTTTATTGACTTGGGTGTTTTCAAAACGCTTCCGCATTGTTTAAAGTTTGTATTTTGGTTGATTTTGTTTAATTTTGTTTAAATTATGGCATTTAGAGTCGTTCTGAGTAACTATTGACTGTGTGATCCTGGTTTGTTCACACGCCTCGCGGTAAAACTCCGCAAGTGGATTTTGAGGGTGTGACATGGAAGGTGTAAAAGCCTGGCTTGGAAGCTATTTCTCCATTAAAGATCTTGGTGAAGCCGCCTATATTTTGGGAATAAAGATCTATAGGGATAGATCAAGAGGGTTGATAGGTTTGAATCAAAGTGCCTACATTGATAAGATCTTGAAAAGGTTCAAGATGGAAAACTCTAAGAAAGGTACCGTACCTATTCAAAGAGGAACGATATTGAGTAAGACTCAATGTCCAAGCTCAAAGGATGAGCAAGACAAAATTAAGGGAATCTCGTATGCGTCTGCTATAAGATCCATCATGTATGCAATGATATGCACTAGACCGGACGTGTCATGCGCTTTAAGCATGACAAGCCGATACCAAAAAAATCCTAGAAGCAGTCATTGGATGGTTGTTAAGAACATACTTATGTACCTAAGGAGGACTAAAGATATGTTCATAATCTATGGATCTGGTGAGGAGGAACTCGTTGTAAAGGGTTACTCAGATACGAGTTTCCAAACTGATCGAGATGATTCACAATCACAATCGGGGTACATTTTCATCTTGAATGGAGGAGCAATCTCTTGGAAGAGCTCTAAGCAAGATGTTGTGGCATTATCAACTACAAAGTCAGAATACATCACCGCTTCATTAGCAGCTCAGGAAGCTGCATGGTTAAAGAAGTTCATTGCCGATCTATGGGTTGTCCCTTCCATTCAGGACCCCCTAGAAATCCTTTATGATAACGAGGGTACGATTGCTCAAATCAAGGAACCCGTGCACATCAAAAGACTAGGCACATTGAACGAAGATTCAACTACATAAGGGACGCAGTTGAAAAGGGAAAGATATGTATTCGCAAAGTTCACACGGATCAAAACATTGTGGATCCACTCACGAAGCTTCTTGAAAAGGCAAGCATGAAAGTCATACTTGTGCCATGGGACTTCAATATTCTAGTGACTGGATGTGATCTTTAGTTTCTATATTGAGATATTGTAACCCTTATTACTTGATTGACTTATTTGGTTATAATGATTCAACTAATATTCCTATTTTTCATGTTTAACATCCATGGTAAATTATTTACTCAAAACTTTTGTAGTTGTTCATACTTGTGGGAACAAGTATGAAGGTAAGACTATTATGAACTTGGATTGGTAGATATTAATATGGATGAATATAGAGTAAGAGGTTGTTGCCAAAGTTCATAGATATTTGTGGGATGCAAATATTGGACTGACCTGCATCTCAAACATTACTATATGGAATCTTCTTGATTGATCATAAGTAATTTTGAGTAAAGACGAATATCATTTTGGTATCCTTTGACCTGAGATACATATTGGGTCTTTATATTTACCAAATATTATACTTTGACTTAGTTCTTCGCTGTTCTGAAACATGGCAGTACATAAGTCTGAGTTTAGGTATGGTATAAGGTAATTGTGAGAGACGTATGTAGTCAAGATGCGATTTGTCCCTCTTATTCTTTAAGAGTAAGATGTCTAAGGTCTGATAAAGTTAAATCAATGGAGAATGATCACTCTGTGTCTCTGGGATTTAACATGACATCTGTGACAAAAGGATAGATGATTGATTCACCTAAAACATTTCGAGTATGGTACTTGAAGAGGATGATGTTATTGAATGGCACTTAGTCATACGTATTAAGGGTAGTAAACCGTTATTAGGCGGTATTTACTGCTTACATCAATCTTCTATGAATCTTGTGCAAGTGGGAGATTGTTGGATCTTATATGCCCAAGACACATACAAGATTGATGTCGTTAGTACATTATGATCCAAGTCAGGTCATACCCAATAACAAGCTATACAAACACCAATAAATGTTTATTTGTTGATGAGATCATACAAATAAATATTGACACCAATTAGAAATGGTTTTATAAAGCATTGCTTTGTAATAGAATAATATTATATGGATAATTTGTTCATGAGAAATTATTTGTTTCATTATTTAAGTGAATTAAATAATAACAAATAAAAGTGTGTTAATGTTATAAAATTAAAAGAGGTTTTAATTTTATAAAGTAATGGGTTAAGCGTGTAACATTTTATAAAAATTAAAATGGGAGAAACCCATTTTAATTGAAGATTTCAGCCGCCAAAAGGGTTGGTGTTCTTGTTTTAGTCTTGGTCTTTGGAAGAATTAAGGACACTTCTACACTCTTCTCTCTAACACCACCCTTTCTTTTACACACACACATTGCAAAACTCGCTCCAAGGAGGCTGAAATTTTCGGATTCAAGGAAGAACAAGGCCGAAATTTTTGGACTTTTGAGGAGCAAAGGAAGAGAGTTCTTTGGTGTTGCTCTCCTAACAAGTTTGGTGTTTGCAAAGGCTTGTGGGTATACAAGCTTGAGGTCTTCTCTTTTGGAGGCTACACATTCAAAGACATCATCACCTTCATCTTATC